>CM032157.1:29389231-29989231 GCA_018901935.1 Pugionium cornutum | reverse complement strand
ATCGTCCATAAGTTTTGATTTATAGCTCAGAATGAAACGAATCCAATGCCCGCATTAAGATAGTTCAATTTTCTATATTGTAACAACATTTCACATATAAATAGATTCAACAAAGCATCCAAGTAATCGAATCTATCTAAAACTGTGTCATGCATTATGTTTCGTTTATAAGCCGTTGCTCAATGAGCCATAATGATCATTTTAGAATGATGAATTTAACTGGCCAATCAACTTGATATTTTCATACTAAATCGTCCCTAACTTTGGATTTAGAGCTCAGAATGACACGAATCCAATGCCCATGTTAAGCTAGCTCAATTTTCTATATTTTAACAAAATTTGAGACCAAAATAGATATGACAAAGTATCCAAGTAATCTAATCCATCCAAACTGATTGATGTCATGCATTATGCTTCATTTATAACCCTTTACTTAATGAGCACCAATGATCAGTTAAGAATGATCACTTTAACTAGCCGATCAACTTGACATGTTGATACTAAAATCATCCCTAACTTCTTACTTGGAGCTCAGAATGTAATGAATCCAATGCCCATTTTAAGCTAGCTCAATTTTCTATATTGTGACAAAATTTGAGACAAAACTAGATACGCAAAGCGTCCAAGTAATCCAATCTATCCAAAACTCTGTGATGCCATGCATTATGCTTCATGTATAAGCCTTAACTCAATGAGCACCAATGATCATTTTAGAATGATCACTATAACTGGCCGATAAACTTGAAATTTCCCCACTAAATCGTCTGTAGCTTTTGATTTAGAGCTCAGAATGACATGAATCCAATGCCCACGTTAAACTAGCTCAATTTTCTATATTTTGATAAAACTTGAGAAGGAATTAGAAACGACAAAGCTTTCAAGTAATCCAATCAATCCAAACTGCTTGATGTCATGCATTATGTTTCATTTATAAGCCTTTACTTAATCAGCACCAATGTTCTGCATAGAATGATCACATTAATTGGATGATCAACATGACATGTCCGCTCTAAATCGTCCGTAAATTTGGATTTAGCGCTCAGAATGACACGAATCCAATGCCCACGTTAAGCTAGCCCAATTATCTATATTTTGTCAAAATCTGAGACAGAAATAGAGACGACAAAGCTTCCAAGTAATCTAATCCATCCAAACTGCTTGATGTCATGCATTATGCTTCATTTATAACCCTTTACTTAATGAGCACCAATGATCAGTTTAGAATGCTCACTTTAACTGGCCGATCAACTTGACATGTTTGTACTAAATCGTCCCTAACCTTTTATTTAGAGCTCTGAATGAATCGAATCCAATGCCCACTTTAATCTAGCTCAAGTTTCTATATTGTGACAACTTTGAGACAGAACTAGATACGACAAAGCGTCCAAGTAATCCAATCTATCAAGAACTGTGTAATGCCATGCACTATATTTCATTTATAAGCCTTTACTCAATGAGCACCAATGATCATTTTAGAATGATCACTTTAACTGACCGATAAACTTGACATGTCCACAGTAAATTGTCTGTAACTTTTGATTTATAGCTCGGAATGACACGAATCCAATGCCCACGTTAAGCTGGCTCAATTTTTTATATTTTGATAAATATAAGAAGAAAATAGAAACGACAAAGCGTCCATGTAATCCAATCCATCCAAACTGCTTGATGTCATGCATTATGATTCATTTATAAGCCTTTACTTAATGAGCACCAATGATCTGTTTAGAATGACCACTTTAACTGGCCGATCAAATTGACATGTCTGCTCTAAATCGTTCATAAATTTTGATTTAGCACTCAGAATGACACGAATCCAATGCCCACTTTAAGCTAGCTCAATTTTTTATATTGTAGCAAAATTTGAGATAGAAATGATACGAAAAAGCGTTGATATAATCCAATCTATCGAAAACTGTGTGAAGCCATGCACTATGCTTTATATATAAAACTTTACTTAATGAGCACCAATGATCAGTTTAAAATCATCACCTTAACTCGCCAATCAACTTGAAATGTCTGCACTAAATCTTGTGTAACTTTCAACTTAGAGCTCCGACACACACGAATCTAATGCCCACATTTGAGACAGAGCTAGATGCGACAAAGCGTCCAAGTAATCCAATCTATCCCAACTGTGTGATGCAATCCATTATGCTTCATTGGTATGCTATTACTCAATGGGCACCAATTATCCATTTAGAATTATCACTTTAACTGGCAGATCAACTTAACATGTCCACACTAAATCGTCCGTAAGTTTTGATTTAGAGGAAGAATGACACGAATCCAAAGCCCACGTTAAACTAGCTCAATTTTCTATAACTTTACAAAATTTGAGACAGAAATTGATACGACAAAGCGCCCAAGTAATCCAATATATCCAAAACTATGTGATGCCATACATTATGCTTCATTTATAAGCCTTTACTCAATGAACATCAATGATCAAATAAGAATGATGACTTTAACTGGCCGATCAACTTGATATGTCCGCACTAAATGGTCCGTAACTTTTGATTTATAGCTCAGAATGACACGAATCCAATGGCCACGTTAAGCTAACTTAATTCTTTATATTTTGACAAAATTTGAAACAGAAATCAAGACGACAAAGCATCCAAGTAATCCAATCTATCAAACTGCTTGACACTATGCATTATGTTTCATTTATAAGCCTTTACTTAATGAGCACCAATGATCAGTTTAGAATGATCAGTTTAACTGGCCGATAACCTTGACATGTCCGTACTAAATCGTCCCTAAGATTTTATTTAGAGCTCTGAATGACATGAATCCAATGCCCATGTTAAGCTAGCTCAATTTTCTATATTGTAACAAAATTTGAGACAGAACTAGATATGAAAAAGCGTCCAAGTAATCAAATCTATTCAAAATTATGTGATGCGATGAATTGTGCTTCCTGGATAAGCCCTTACTCAATGGGCACCAATGATCAATTTAGAATGATCACTTTAACTGGCTAGTCAACTTGACATGTCCGCACTAAATCATCTTTAACTTTTGATTTAGAGATCACAATCACACGAATGCAATGTCCACGTTAATCTAACTCAATTTTCTATATTTTGATAAATTTTGGAGCCGAAATCGAGACAAAAAATGTCCACGTAATCCAATCTATCCCAAATTGTGTGCTGCCATGCTTTATTCTTCATTTATAAGTCTTTACTTAATGAGCACCAGTGATTAGTTTATAATGATCACTGAACAGGCCGATCAACTTGATATGTCCGCACTAAATCGTCCGTAACTTTTGATTTAGAGCTCAGAATGACACGAATCCAATGCCCACGTTAAGCTAGCTTAATTCTCTATATTTTGGTAAAATTTGAGACAGAAATCGATACGACAAAGCGTCCAAGTAATCCAATCGATCTAAACTGCTTGACGCTATACATTATGTTTCATTTATAAGCCATTACTTTATGAGCACCATTGATCACTTTAGAACGATCACTTTAACTGGCCGATCAACTTGACATGTCATACTAAATCGTCCCTAAGATTTTATTTATAGCTCTGAAAGACACGAATCCAATGCCCATGTTAAGCTAGTTCAATTTTGTATATTGTAACAAAATTTGAGACAGGACTAGATATGACAAAGCGTACAAGTAATCCAATCTATTCAAAATTGTGTGATGCGATGCATTATACTTCCTTGATAAGCCTTTACTCAATGGGAAACAATGGTCAGTTTAGAATGATCACTTTAACTGGCTTATCAACTTGACATATCCGCACTAAATGATCTGTAACTTTTGATTTAGAGATCAGAATGACACGAATCCAATGTCCACGTTAAGCTAGCTCAATATTTTATATTTTGACAAAATTTGGAGCAGAAATAGAGACGACAAAGCGTCCAAGTTATCCAATCTATCCCAAATTGTGTGCTGCCATGCTTTATGCTTCATTTATAAGCCTTTACTTAATGAGCACCAATGATAAGTTTAGAATGATCACTTTAACTGGCCGATCAACTTGACATGTCTGCACTAAATTGTCCATAACTTTTGATTTAGAGTTCAGAATCACATGAATCCAATGGCCACTTTAAGCCTGGTCAATTTTCTATATTGTTACAAAATTTGAGACAGAAATAGATACAACAAAGCGTCCAATTAATCCAATCCATCCCTAACTGCATAATGCCATGCATTATTTTTCATTTATAAGCTTTTACTCAATAGGAACCAATTATCAGTTTAGAATGATCACTATAACTGGCCGATACTATTGACATGTACGCACTAAATCGTCTGTAACTTTTGATTTAGAGCTTAGAATGACACGAATCCAATACCCACGTTAAGGTAGCTCAATTTTCTAAATTGTAACAAAATTTGAGATACAAATAAATACGACAAAGCGTCCAAGTAATCCAATCTAACCAAAATTATATGATGCCATGCACTATGCTTGATTTATAAGCCTTTACTCAATGAACACTAATGATCAGTTTAGAATGATGAAATTAACTCGCCGATCAACTTGACATGTCAGCACTAAATTGTCCGTAACTTTTCATTTAGAGATGAGAATGACACGAATCCAATGCCCACGTTAAGGTAGCTCAATTTCTATATTGTGACAAAATTTGAGATAGAAATAGATATGACTAACCGTCTAAGTAATCCAATCCATCACAAACTGCGTGCCGCCATGCATTATTTTCCATTTATAAGCTTTTACTAAATGAGCACCAATGATCAGTTTAGATTGATTACTTTAACTGCCTGATCAACTCGATGTGACTAAATCATCCGTAACTTTTGATTTAGAGCTCAAAATGACACGAATCGAATGCCCACGTTAAGCTAGCCGAATTTTCTATATTTTGACAAAATTTGACAAAGAAATAGATACGACAAAGCATCCAAGAAATCCAATCCATCCCAAACAGCATAATGCCATGCATTATTTTTCATTTATAAGCTTTAACTCAATGGGAACCAATGATCAGTTTAGAATGATGACTATAACTGGCCGATACTCTTGACATGTACGCAGTAAATCGTCCGTAACTTTTGATTTAGAGCTCAAAATGACACGAATCTAATGGCCATGTTAAGGTAGCTAAAGTTTCTATATTTTGACAAAATTTGAGACAGAAATAGAGACCACAAAGCATCCAAATAATCCAATCTATCCTAAACTGCATGATGCCATGCTTTATGGTTCATTGATAAGCCTTTACTTAATGAGCACCAATGATCAGTTTAGAATGATCACTTTAACTGGCCAATATCCCTGACATGTTCGCACTAAATCGTGTGTAACTTTTTAGAGCTCAAAATGCCCATGTTAAGCTAGCTTAAGTTTCTATATTTTGACAAAATTGGAGACACATATAGATACAACAAAGTGTCCAACTAATCCAATCTATCAAAATTGCTTGATGTCATGCATTATGCTTCAATTATAAGCCTTTACTTAATGAGCACCACTGTCTGTACTAAATCGTCCGTAACTTTTGATTTAGAGCTTTGAATGATACGAATCCAATGCCCACATTAAGCTAGATCAATTTAATATAATGTGACAAAATTTGAGACATTACTAGATACGACAAAGGGTCCAAGTAATCCAATCTATCTCAAACTGCGTGATGTCATGCACTATGCTTCGTTTATAAACTTTAACTCAATGAGCACCAATGCTTAGTTTAGAATGATCATTCTAATTGGCCGATCAACTTGACATGTTCGCATTAAATCGTCCGTAACTTTTGATTTAAAGCTGAAAATGACATGAATCCAATGCCCACATTAAGCTAGCTCAATTTTCTATATTTTGACAAAATTTGAGACAGAAATAGAGACCACGAAGCGTCCAAGTAATCCAATCTATTCTAAACTGCGTGATGCCATGCTTCATGCTTCATTTATAAGCTTTTACTTAATGAGCACCAATAATCAGTTTAGAATGATCACTTTAACTGGCCAAAAAACTTGGCATCTCCGCACTAAATCGCCCGTAACTTTTGATTTAGAGCTCAAAATGACACGAATCCAATGCCCACGTTAAGCTAGCTCCATTTTCTATATTTTGGAAAAATTTGAGACAAAAATAGATACGACAAAACGTCCAAGTAATCCATTTCTTCCCAAACTGCGTGATGCCATGCATTATTTTTCAATTATAAGCTTTTACTCAATGGGAACCAATGATAAGCTAGCTCAATTTTATAAGTTGTAACAAAATTTGAGGCAGAAATATATACGAAAAGCGTACAAGTAATCCAATCTATCCAAACTACTTGATGTTATGCGTTATGCTTCATTTATAAGATTTTACTTAATGAGCAGCAATGATCAGTTTATAATGATCACTTTAACTGGCCGATCGATTTGACATGTGCGCACAAAATCATCAGTAACTTTTGATTTAGAGGTTAGAATGATACGAATACAATGGTTATGCTAAGCTAGCTCAATTTTCTATATTGTAACAAAATTTGAGATATAAATAGAAACGAAAAAGCGTCCAAGAAATCCAATCTATCCAAAATTGTGTAATGCCATTCATTATGCTTCATTTATAAGCTTTTACTCAATGAGCACTAATGATCAGTTGAGAATGATGAACTTAATTGGCCGATCAACTTGACATGTCCACACAAAATCGTCCGTAACTTTTGATTCAGAGCTGAGAAACGAATCCAATGCTCACGTTAAACTAGCTCAATTTTCTATATTTTGACAAATTTGAGAGAGAAATAGATATGACAAAACATCAAAGTAAACCATTCCGTCCCAAACTGCGTGTTGCCATGCATTATTTTTCATTTATAAGCTTTTACTCAATGAGCAGCTTTTACTCAATGAGCACCAATGATCAGTTTAAAATTATCATTTTAACTGGCCGATAAACTTGTCATGTCTCCACTAAATAGTCCATAACTTTGATTTAGAGCTAAGAATGAAACGAATCCAATGCCCACGTTAAGCGAGCTCAATTTTATATATTGCAACAAAATTTGTGACAGAAATATATACGACAAGTAATCCAATCTATCCAAAACTGTGTGATGCCATGGATTATGCCATGACCGATCAACTTGACATGTCCATACGAAATCATACGTAACTTTTGATTTAGAGCTCCTAATGACACGAATCCAATGTCCACGTTAAACTAGCCCAATTTTCTATATTTTTGACATAATTTGAGGGAGAATTAGAAAAGACAACGCGCCCAAGTAATCCAGTCTATCCTAACTACTTGATGCCTTGGATTATGCTTCATTTATAAGCCTTTATTTAATGAGCACCAATGATCAGTTTTGAATGATCACTTTAACTGGCCGATCAACTTGACATGTCCGCACTAAAACGTCGGTAACTTTTGATTTAGAGCTCATAAACACACGAATCCAATTCCCACGTTAAGCTAGCTCAATTTTCTATATTGCGACAAAATTTGAGACAGATATAGATATGACAAAGCGTCCAAGTAATCCAATCTGTCCAAAACTGTGTGAGGCCATGCATTATGCTTTATTTATAAGCCTTTACTCATTGGGCACCAAAGATCACTTTAGAATGATCACTTTAACTGGCTGATCAACTTGACATGTCCGCATTAAATTATCCGTAACTTTTGAGTTAGAGCTCAAAATGACACGAATCCAATGCCAACGTTAAACTACCTCATTTTTGTATATTTTGACAAAATTTGAGACGATAAAGCATCTACGTAATCCATTCTATCCAAACTGATTGATGCCATGCATTATGCTTCATTCTAAGCTTTTACTTAATTAGTAACAATGATTAGTTTAGAATGATCACTATAATTGGCCGATCAACTTGACATGTCCATATTAAATCGTTCGTAACTTTTGATTTAGTGCTCATAAACAGACGAATCCAATGCCCACCATAAGCTGGCTCAATTTTCTATATTTTAACAAATTTGAGACAAAAAATAAGGATGTCAAAGCGTCCAAGTAATCCGATCTATCCAAAACTGTGTGATGCCATGCATTATGCCGATCAACTTGACATGTCCGCATCAAATCGTTCGTAACTTTTTGTTTAGAGCTCGGAATGACACGAATACAATGCCAACGTTAAACAAGCTCAATTTTCTATATTTTCACAAAATTTGAGACAGAAATAGAGACTACAAAGCGCCCAAGTAATCCAATATATCCCAAACGACGTGTTGTCATGCTTTATGCTTCATTTATAAGCTTTTACTTAATGAGCACCAACGATCAGTTTAGAATCATCACTTTAACTGGCCAATCAACTTGATATATCAACACTAAATCGTCCATAACTTTTTATTTAGAGCTCTGAATGACACGAATCCAATGCCCACGTTAACCTAACTCAATTTTCTATATTTTGACGAAATTCGAGACCAAAATAAGTACGAAAAAACGTTCAGGTAATCCAATGAATCCGAAACTGAGTGATGCCATGTATTATGCTTCATTTTAAGCCTTTTTTGATGAGCACCAACGATCAGTTTAAAATTATCACTTTAACTGGCAGATCAACATAACATGTCCACACTAAATCGTCCATAACTTTTGATTTAGAGCTCCGAACGAAACGAATCCAATGTCCATGTTAAGGTAGCTCAAATTAGAATATTTTGACATAATTGAGATAGAATTAGTGATGACAAAGCGCCCAAGTAATCCAATCTATCCAAACAACTTGATGCCATGCATTATGCTTCATTTATAAGCCTTTACTTAATGACCACCAATGATCAGTTTTGAATGATCACTTTAACTGGCCGATCAACTTGACATGTCCGCAATCTAATGCCCACATTAAGCTAGCTCAATTTTCTATATTGGAACAAAGTCTGAGACAGAAATAGATATGATAAAGTGTCCAAGTAATCCAGTCCATCCCGAAATGCGTAATGCCATGCGTTATTTTTCATTTATAAGCTTTTACTCAGTGAACACCAATGATCAGTTTAGAATGACCATTTTAACTGGCCAATGACTTTGTCATGTCTGCACTAAATCATCCATAACTTTTGATTTACAGCTCAGAATGACCCGAATCCAATGTCCACATTAAACTAGTTCAATTTTCTATATTGTGAAAAATTTGAGGTACAACTAGATACGAAAAAGTGTCCAAGTAATCCAATCTATCCCATACTGTGTGATGCCTTGCATTATGCTTCATTTATAAGACTTTGCTCAATGAGCACGAATGATCAGTTTAGAATCATCACTTTAACAGGCCGATGCACTTGACATGTCAACACTAAATTGTCTGTAACTTTTTACTTAGAGCATAGAATGATACGAATCCAATGCCCATGTTAAGCTAGCTCAATTTTCTATATTTTAACCAAATTTGAGACAGAACTAGAGATGACAAAGCGTCCAAGTAATCCAATTTATCCAAACTGCTTGATGCCATGCATTATGCTTCATTTGTAAGTCTTAACTTAATTAGCACCAATGATCAGTTTAGAATGATCACTTTAATTGGCCACTCAACTTGATAAGACCGCACTAACTCGTCTGTAACTTTTGATTTACAGGTCATAATGACTCGAATATTGTGCCCACGTTAAGCTAGCTCAATTTTCTGTATAGTAACAAAATTTGAGATAGAAATAGATACATCAAAGTGTCCAAGTAATTCAATCTATCCAAAACAGTGTGATGTCATGCATTCTGCTTTATTTATGAGCCTTTACTCAATGAGTACCAATGATCAGTTTAGAATAATCATATTAATTGGCCGATCAACTCATGTTCGCACTAAATCGTCCGTAACTTTTGATTTTGAGCTCGAAATGACACGAATCCAGCTCCCACGTTAATCTATTTCAATTTTCTGTATTGTGACAAAATTTGAGATAGAAATATATACGATAAAATGTCGAAATAATACAATCTATCCAAAACTTTGTATGTCATGCATTATGCTTCTATTATAATCGTTTACTCAATGTGCACCAATGATCAGTTTATAATGATAAATTTAACTGGCCGATCAACTTGACATGTCCGCACTAATCCTCTATAATTTTTGATTTAGAGCTTAGAATAACACGAATCAAATACCCACGTAAAGCTAGCTCAAGTTTCTATATTGTGACAAAATTTGAGACAGATCTAGATAAGAAAGTGTCCAAGTAATCCAATTTATCCAGAACTGTGTGATGTCTTGCAATATTCTTCATTTATAAGCCTTGATTCAATGGGCACCAATGATCAGTTTAGAATCATCGCTTTAACAGGCCGATCAACTTAACATGTCCGCACTAATCGTCCGTAAGTTTTAATTTTAGAGCTCCGAATGACATGAATCCAATGCCCACGTAAAGGTAGCTCAATTTTCTATATTTTAACAAAATTTGAGGCAGAAATAGAGACGATAAAGCTTCCAAGTAATCCAATCTATCTTAAAATGTGTGGTTCCATGCTTTATGCTTCATTTATAAGCCTTTATTTAATGAGCACCAATGATCAGTTTTGAATGATCACTTTAACTAGCCGATCAACTTGACATATCCGCACTAAAACATCAGTAACTTTTGATTTAGAGCTCATAAACACACGAATCCAATTCCCACGTTAAGCTAGCTCAATTTTCTATATTGCGACAAAATTTGAGACAGATATAGGTATGACAAAGAGTCCAAGTAATCCAATCTATCCAAAACTGTGTGATGCCATGCATTATGCTTTATTTATAAGCCTTTACTCATTGGGCACTAAAGATCACTTTAGAATGATCACTTTAACTGGCCGATCAACTTGACATGTCCGCATTAAATTATCCGTAAGTTTTGAGTTAGAGCTCAAAGTAACACGAATCCAATGCCAACGTTAAACTACCTCATTTTTGTATATTTTGACAAAATTTGAGACGATAAAGCATCTAAGCAATCCATTCTATCCAGACTGATTGATGCCATGCATTATGCTTTATTCTAAGCTTTTACTTAATTAGTAACAATGATCAGTTTAGAATGATCACTTTAACTGGCCGATCAACTTGACATGTCCACAATAAATTGTTTCTAACTTTTGATTTAGTGCTTAGAAATAGACGAATCCAATGCCCACCATAAGCTGGCTCAATTTTCTATATTTTTACAAATTTGAGACAAAAAATAAGGACGTCAAAGCATCCTAGTAATCCGATCTATCCAAAACTGTGTGATGCCATGCATTATGCTGATCAACTTGACATGTCCGCATCAAATCGTTCGTAACTTTTTGTTTAGAGATCGGAATGACACGAATACAATGCCTACGTTAAACTAGCTCAATTTTCTATATTTTGACAAAATTTGAGACAGAAATAGAGATGACAAAGTGTCCAAGCAATCCAATCTATCCAAAGATGCGTGATGCCATGCGTTATGCTTTATTTATAAGCCTTTACTTAATGAGCACCAATGATCAGTTTATAATGATCACTTTAACATTCCGATCAACTTGACATGTACGACCTGAATCGTGTGTAACCTTTATTTAAACCTCAAAAACACATGAATCCAATGCCCACGATAAGGTAGCTCAGTTTTCTATATTTTGAAAAAATTTGAGACTCAAATAGAGATGACAAGGTGTCCAAGTAATCCAATCTATCCAAATATGTGTGATGCCATGCAATTTGTTTCATTTATAAGCGTTTACTCAATGGGCACCAATGATCAGTTCAGAATGATCACTTTAACTGGCCGATCAACTTGACATGTTCGCATTTAATCGTTCGAAACTTTTGATTTAGAGCTCAGAATGACACGAATCAAATGCCCAGGTTAAGCTAGCTCAATTTTCTGTATTGTGATAAAAGTTGAGACAGGACTAGACACGACAAAGCGTCCAAGTAATCTAATCTATCCAAAACTGTGTGATGCTATGAATTATGCTTGATTTATAACCCTTTACTCAATGGGCACCATTGATCAGTGTAAAATGATCACTTTAATTGGCTGATCAACTTGACATGTCCGCACTAAATCATCTGTAACTTTTGATTTAGAGCTCAGAATGACACGAATCAAATGCACACGTTAAGCTAGATTAATTTTCTATATTGTGACAAAATTTGAGAGAGAACTAGATACGATAAAGTGTCCAAGTATTCCAATTTATCCAAAAATGTGTGATGCCATGCAATATGCTTCATTTATAAGGCTTTACTCAGTAGGAACCAATGATCAGTTTAGAGTTATCACATTACCTGGCCAATCAACTTGCCATGTCTGCACTAATTGTTCGTAACTTTGGATTTAGAGCTCAGAATGAAACGAATCGAATGCCCATGCTATGCTACCTCAGTGTTCTATATTTTGACAAAATTGAAGATAAAAATAGAGACGAAAAAGCGTCCAAGTAATCCATTCTATCCCGAAATGCATGCTTTATGCTTCATCTATAAGCTTTTACTTAATGAGCACCAATGATTATTTTAGAATTATCACTTTAACTGGCCGATCAACTTGACATGTCCACACTAAATCATCTATCACTTTTTATTTAGAGGTCAGAAACACACGAATCCAATGCCCACGTTAAGATAGCTCAATTTTCTATATTGTGACAAAATTTGGGACAGAAATACATATGAAAAACCGTCCAAGTAATCCAATACATTCCAAACTGCGTGATGCCATGAATTATTTTTCATTATTAAGCTTTTACTCAATGAGCATCAATGATCAGTTTAGAATGATCGTTTTAAGAGGTTGAACAATTTTGATATCTGCACTAAATCGTGCATACCTTTTGATTTATAGCTCAAAATGACACAAATTCAATTCCCACACTAATCTAGTTCAATTTTCTATATTTTGACAAAATTTGAGATAGGACTAGATACGACAAAGCGTCAAAGTAATCAAATCTATCCAAAACTGTGTAATACCATGAATTATTCTTCAGTTATAAGGCTTTACTCAATGGGCACCAAAGATCAGTTTAGAATCATAACTTTAACTGGCCGATCAACTTGACATGTCTGCACTAAATTGTTCGTAATTTTTGATTTAGAGCTTGGAATGACACTAATCCAATGCCCACGTTAAGCTAGCTCAATTTTCTATATTTTTACAAAGTTCAAAAGTGCAATAGAGACGATAAAGCATCCAAGCAATCCAATCTATCCAAACTTCTTGATGCCACGCATTATGCTTCATTTCTAAGCCTTTACTTAGCGAGCACCAATGATCAGTTTAGAATGATCATTTTACTTGGCCGATCAACTTGACATGTACGGACTAAATTATCCAAAACTTTTGATTTTGAGCTCGGAAACACACGAATCCAATGCCACCATAAGCTACCTCAATTTTCTATATTTTGACAAAATTTGAGACAAAAATAAAGATGACAAAGCGTCCAAGTAAATCAGTATATCCAAAACTGTGTGATTCCATACATTATGCTTCATTTATAAGCCTTTACTCTGTGGGCACCAAAGATCAGTTTAAAATGATCATTTTAACAGGCCGATCGACTTGACATGTCCGCACCAAATCGTTTGTAACTTTTTATTTAGAGATCAGAATGACACGAATCCAATGCCCACAATAAGCTAGCTCAATTTGCTATATTTTTCAAAATTCGAGACAGAAATAGAGGCGACAAAGCATCCAAGTAATCCAATCTATCCAAAACTGTGTGATGGCATGCATTATGCTTCATTTATAAGCCTTTACTCAATGAGCACTAAAGATCAATGTAGAATGATCATATCAATTGGCCGATCAACTTGACATGAACACACTAAATCGTCCGTAACTATTGATTTAGAGCTCAGAATGAAACAAATCCGATGCCCATGATAAACAAACTTAATTTTCTATATTGTTACAAAATTACAGACAGAACTAGATACCAAAAAGCGTCCAAGTGATCCAATCTATCCAAAACTGTGTCATGTCATGCATTATGTTTTATTTATGAGCCTTTACTCAATGAGCAACAATGTTCAGTTTAGAATGATCACTTTAACTGGCAGATCAACTTGACATGTTGGCACTAAATCGTCCGTAACTTTTGATTTAGAACTCCGAATGACACGAATACAATGCCCACGTTAGCCTAGCTCAATTTTATATATTTTGAAAAAAATTTGATCACAGAAATATAGATGAAAAAGCATCCATGTAATCCAATCTATCCAAACTGCTTGATGCCATGCGTTATGCTTCATTTTTAAGCCTTACTTAATGAGCACCAATGATCAGTTTAGAATGATCAGTTTAACTGGCCGATCAACTTGACATGTTGCATTCATTGTCGGTAACTTTTGATTTAGAGCTCAGAATGACAGGAATCAAATTCCCATGTTAAGGTAGCTCAATTTTCTATATTGTGACAAAATTCGAGACAGAATTAGATACGATAAAGCATCCAAGTAATCCAATTTATCCAAAACTGTGTGATGTCATGCAATATTTTTCATTTATAAGCCTTTACTCAATGGGCACCAACGATCAGTTTAGAATGATCACTTTAACTGGCCGATCGACTTGACATGTCCAAAGTAATCGTCCATAACTTTTTATTTATTGCTCAGAATGACACGTATCCAATGCCAACGTTATTCAACTCAATTTTCTATATCGTAAAAAATTTGAGAGAGAAATAGATACGACAAACCGTCTAAATAATTCAATCTATCCCAAGCTCTGCGATGCCCTAAATTATGCTTCATTTATAAGCCTTTACTCAATAAGAACAATTTCTCCATTCGAATTATGTTCTGGATGCCATCTCATGGGCATTGCCATGTGTTCAGATTAATATAACTTATTTAACCTCTCTGTTAATGGCAAATACCACATCCGTTTATGCGGAATCGGTACTCTGCCGCTTGTCTCTTGAAGTCGAGGTTTGTGACAAAATTGGCAGTTCATGTGGTTTTCATCATTTCTCCAATAGATCATGCAGTTGTCAATACATAGATCGATCATCTGATACGGCAATCCAAGACCAGCTACAAGTTTTTGAACCTCGTTATATGAAGCAGGTGCAATATTATATTCACGTAATATATCTCTAACAAAATCGGCTATCGCATTCACACAATCTTCAGCCAAGTTGAAATCCGTCTTTATTGTCATCAACCTGCTTGTAGCAGATAAAGGCGATAATCCATCTCTACATCCTTAATACAAAGGGTGTTTGGATGCATCTAACATATCAAAAAATTTCCGGGCTTCCAAATTAGGTTCCTCTATTCTACTCCTATCTTCAATGTACGATGCTCTTTGTTCACGAAACGCATCATTCACCATCTGAACAGTACATCCGCTTATATCAACTTGTGATGCCGGTTCCTCAACCATAACATTAGTACTATCTAACCTTTTTGAAGTACTACCATAATATTGCAATGTTGCATCAGTTTCTCCATGTGAATACCAAATTTTGTAACCCGGCATAAATCCAGTCCTATACAAATGATTATGTACTTCTCTTACAGAGATTAATATATGATTTCGACATTTAATACATGGACAATACATTTTACCGTATTCCGATGTCATACTATTGTTTGATGCAAATGTCATGAACTCTTCAACACCTTGCGCAAATTCATCCGTCAATTCCCCCGTTGTTGAATCATACCAAGGTTTATCCATCAAAGATCAAAAAATAATCATAAGAACCTGCAGAAAAAATTTTGTTAAGATTTTTGTTCTGATCAAATTTTGAAGGAGCATAGCGTATTTATATTGAAAATTAGAAGATTATCACAAATTATTAATAGCTTATTACGAATTTTTAACAGATTATTACGAATTTTGAACCGATAATCACAAATTTTTAATAGATTATTCTTATGAATATTCTGGTTTCCGATGGATTTCAGATGATTGCCGACCACTGCTTGATATTTCCGACGATGAATCGACGATCCTCGACGTCAGCCCACAGATATATTCCCGACGGATTCCAGACGGATAGTAAAAACCACATTCCGTCGGGAAATCGTCGGAAAACAACCGACAACTTATATTTCCTCAGTTGAGGATATCTCGACGCTTGCCCTTCCGTCGGAAACAGGACGGAAAGCCATCAGGTTTTACCATCGATTTCCTGATGGTAGAGCAAACATCGGGATTTACCGATGGAACACCAACGAGATAACTTCCCTCGGTAGTCCGTCAGAAAACCATCCCATAGGCGTTGGAAAATTCTGACAATTTTATTTCCGTCGGAAATGCCATCGGAAATATTAATGTTTTCTTGTAGTGCATGAATCCAATGCCCACGTTAAGCTAGCTCAATTTTCTATATTTTGAAAAAATTTGAGACACAAATAGAGACGACAAAACTTCCAAGTAATCCAATCAATCCCAAAATGCGTGATTCCATGCTTTATGTTTCATTTATAATCCTTTATTTAATGAGCACCAATGATCAATATGGAATGATCACTCTAACTGGCCTAACAACTTGACATGTCCGCACTAAAAAATCTGTAACTTTTGATTTAGAGCTCAGAAACACAAGAATCCAATGCCCATGTTAAGCTAGCTCAATTTTCTATATTGTCACAAAATTTGATACTGAAATAGATATGACAAAGCGTCCAAGTAACCCAATCCATCTCAAACTGCATGATGCTATGCATTATTTTTCATTACTAAGCTTTTACTCAATGAGCATCATTGATTAGTATAGAGTGATAATCTCAATAGGCCGATCAACTTCTCATGTATGCACTAAATCATCCATTCCTTTTGATTTATAACTCATAATAACATGAAACCGATGCGCACACTAAGTTAGTTCAATTTTTGATATTGTGACAAAATTTGAGACAGAACTAGATATGACAAAACGTACAAGTAATCCAATCTATCCAAAACAGTGTGATGTCATGCATTATGCTTCATTTACAAGCCTTTACTCAGTGGGCACCAAAGATCAGTTTAGAATGATCACTTTAACTGGCCGATCAACTTGACATGTCTGCACTAAATCGTCCGTAACTTTTGATTTAGAGCTCAAAATGACACGAATCCAATACCCACGTTAATCTAGCTCAGTTTTCTATATTTTGACAACATTTGAGACAGAAATAGAGACGACAAAGCATCCAAGTTATCCATTCTATCCAAAATGATTGAAGCCATGCATTATGCTTCATTTCTAAGCCTTTACTTAACGAGCACCAATGATCAGTTTACAATGATCACTTTAACTAGCCGATGAACTTGAAATGTCCGCATTAATCGTCCGAACTCTTGATTTAGAGCTCAGAATGACATGAATCAAATGCCCATGTTAAACTAGATCAATTTTCTATTGTGTGAGAAAATTGGAGACAGAACTAGATATGATAAAGCGTGCAAGTAATCCAAATTATCTAAAACTGTGTGATGCCATGCAATATGCTTCATTTATAAGTCTTCACTCAATGGGCAACAGTGATCAGTTTAGAATGATCACTTTAACTGGCCGATCAACTTTTGATTTAGAGCTCGGAATGACATGAATCCAATGCCCACGTTACGCTAGCTCAATTTTCTATATTTTGAAAAAATTTGAGACAGAAATAGAGACGACAAAGCTTCCAAGTAATCCAATCGATCCCAAAATGCGTGATTTCATGATTTATGTTTCATTTCTAAGTCTTTATTTAATGAGCACAAATGATCAGTTTGGAATTATCACTTTAACAGGCCGATCAATTTACATGTCCGCACTAAAACTTCTGTAACTTTTGATTTAGAGCTCAAAAAACACACGAATCCAATGCCCACGTTAAGCTTGCTCAATTTTCTATATTGTGACAAAATTTTAGACAGAAATAGAAATGACAAAGCGTCAAAGTAATCCAATCCATCCCAAACTGTGTGATGCTATGTATTATTTTTCATTATTAAGCTTTTACTCAATGCGCATCATTGATTAGTTTAGAATGATAGTTTTAACAGGCCAATCAACTTGTCATGTCTACACTAAATCGTCCCTAACTTTTGATTTATAGCTTAGAATGACACGAAACCAATGCCCACACTAAGTTAGTTCAATTTTCTATATTGTGACAAAATTTGAGACCGAACTAGATATGACAAAGCGTCCAAGTAATCCAATCTATCCAAAAATGTGTGATGCCATGCATTATGCTTCATTTATAAGCCTTTACTCAGTGGGAACCAAAGATCAGATTATAATGATCACTTTAACTGGCCAATCAACTTGACATATCCACACTAAATCATTCGTAACTTTTGATTTATAGCTCAAAATGACACGAATCCAATGCCAACGTTAAGCTAGCTCAATTTTCTATACTGTGACAAAATTTGAGACAGGACTAGATACGACAAAGTGTCCAAGTAATCCAATCTATCCAAAACTGTGTGATGCCATGCATTATGCTTCATTTATAAGCCTTTACTCAATGAGCACCAATGATGAGTTTAGAATGATCACTTTAACTGGCCGATCAACTTGACATGTCCGGACTAAATCGTCCGAAACTTTTGATTTAGAGCTCAAAATGACACAAATCAAATGCCCACGTTAATGTAGCTCAATTTTCTATATTGTGATAAAAGCGGAGACAGGACTAGATACGACAAAGCGTACAAATAATCCAATCTATCGAAAACTGAGTGATGCTATGCATTATGCTTGATTTATAAGCCTTTACTCAATGGGCACCAATGATCAGTGTAAAAGGATCACTTTAATTCGCCGTTCAACTTGACATGTCCGCACTAAATCGTCCGTAACTTTTGATTCAGAGCTCATAATGACATGAATCAAATGCCCACGGTAAGCTAGCTTAATTTTCTATATTGTGACAAAACTTGAGACATAACTAGATAAAACAAACCGTCCAAGTAATCCACTTTATCCAAAAATATGTGATGCCATGCAATATGGTTCATTTATAAACCTTTACTCAATCGGCACCAATGATCAGTTTAGAATGATCATTTTAACTAGTCGATCAACTTGATATGTCCGCACTAATCATCTGTACTTTTGATTTAGAGCTCAGTATAACACGAAATACATGCCCACGTTATGCTAGCTCAATTTTCTATATTTTGACAAAATTTGAGATAAAAATAGAGACGACAAAACGTATAAGTAATCCAATCTATCCAAAACTGTGTCATGCCATGCCATATTCTTCATTTATAAGCCTTTACTCAGTGGGCACCAAAGATCAGTTTAGAATGATCATTTTAACTGGCCGATCAACTTGACATATCGGCACTATATCGTCCGTAACTTTTGATTTAGAGCTCAAAATTACACGAATCCAATACCCACGTTAATCTAGCTCAATTTTCTATATTTTGACAAATATTGAGACAGAAATAGAGACGACAAAGCATCCAAGTAATCCATTCTATCCAAACTGATTGATGCCATGCATTATACTTCATTTCTAAGCCTTTACTTAATGAGCACCAATGATCAGTTTATAATGATCACTTTCACTAGCCGATCAACTTGACATGTCCGCATTAATCATCCGTAACTCTTGATTTAGAGCTCAGAATGACACGAACCAAATGCTCACATTAAACAAGCTCAATTTTCTATTGTGTGACAAAATTTGAGACAGAACTAGATACGATAAAGCGTGCAAGTAATCCAATTTATCCAAAACAGTGTGATGCCATGCAATATGCTTCATTTATAAGCCTTTACACAATGGGCACCAGTGATCAGTTTAGAATGATCACTTTATCTTTCCAATCAACGTGACATGTTTGAACTAATCGTCCGTAACTTTTCATATAGAGCTCGTAATGACATGAATCCAATGCCCATGTTAAGCTAGCTCAATTTTCTATATTTTGACAAAATGTGAGATGGAAACAGTGACGACAAAGCTTCCAAGTAATCCAATCTATCCCAAATGCATGATTTCATGCTTTATGTTTCATATATAAGCCTTTATTTAATGAGCACCAATGATCAGTTTGGAATGATCACTTTAACAAGCTGATCAACTGACATGTCCGACTAAAACAGCTGTAACTTTTGATTTAGAGCTCAGAAACACACGAAACCCATGCCCATGTTAATCTTGCTCAATTTTCTATATTGTGACAAAATTTGATACAGAAATAACAATGAAAAAGCATCCAAGTAATCCAATCTATCCAAACTATGTGATGCCATGCATTATGCTTCACTTATAAGCCTTTACTCAGTGGGCACGAAAGATCAGTTTAAAATGATCACTTTAGCTGGCTGATCAACTTGACATGTCTGCACTAAATCGTCCGTAGCTTTTGATTTAGTTCTTTGAATGACACGAATCCAATGCCCACGTTAAGCTAGCTACGTTTTCTATATTGTGACAAAATTTGAGACAAAACTAGATACGACAAAGCGTCCAAGTAATTCAATCTATCCAAAACTATGTGATGCCATGCATTATGCTTCATTTATAAGCCTTCACTCAATGAGCACCAATGATGAGTTTAGAATGATCACTTTAACTGGCCGATCAACTTGACATGTTCGGACTAAATTGTCCAAAACTTTTGATTTAGAGCTCAAAATGACACAAATCAAATGCCCACGTTAGGCTAGCTCAATTTTCTATATTGTGACAAAAGTTGAGACAGGACTACATATGACAAATCGTCCAAGTAATCCAATCTATCGAAAATCGCTTGATGACATGCATTATGCTTCATTTCTAACCCTTTACTTAATGAGCACCAATGATCAGTTTAGAATGATCATATTAACTTGCTGATCAACTTGATATGTTCGGACTAAATCGTCCGATACTTTTGATTTAGAGCTCAAAAACACACGAATCCAATGCCCACGATAATCTAGCTCCATTTTCTATATTTTGACAAAATTTGAGACATAAATAAAGGCGACAAAGCGTCCAAGTAATCCAATCTATCCAAAAATATGTGATGCGATCCATTATGCTTCATTTATAAGCCTTTACTCAATGGGCACCAATTATCAGTTTAGAATGATCACTTTTTCTGGCCCATCAATTTGGCATGTCCGCACGAAATTGTCCGTAACTTTTGATTTAGAGCTGAGAATGACAGAAATCCAATGCCCACGTTAAGCTAGCCAATTTGCTATATTTTTCAAAATTAGAGATAGAAATAGAGACGAAAATGCATCCAAATAATCCAATCTATCCAAACTGCTTGATGCCATGCATTACGCTTCATTTCTAAGCCATTACTCAATGAGCGCCAATGATCAGTTTATAATGATCACTTTAACTGGCCAATCAACTTGACATGTCCGCACTAAATCATCTGAAACTTTTGATTTAGAGCTCAGAAACACACGATCCCAATGCCCACGATAAGCTAGCTCTATATTTTAGAAAATTTTAGACAGAAATAGTGGTGACAAAGCATCCAAGTAATCTAATCTATCTAAAATGGTGTGATGCCATGCATTATGCTTCATTTATAAGCCTTTAGTAAATGGGCACCAAAGATCAGTTTATATTGATCACTTCAACTGGCCGATCATTTTGACATGTCCTCACTAAATCGTCTGTAACTCTTAATTTAGAGCTTATAATGATGTGAATCCAATGCCCACGTTAAGCAAGCTCAATTTTCTATATTGTGACAAAATTTGAGACCGGACTAGATACGATAAAATGTCCAAGTAATCCAATCTATCCAAAACTATGTGATGCCATGCATTATGCTTCAGTTATAAGGCTTTACTCAATGGGCACCAAAGATCAATTTAAAATGATCATTTTAATTGGCCGATCAACTTGACATGTCCGCACTAACCGTCCGTAATTATGCTTCATTTCTAAGCCTTTACTTAATGAGCACCAATGAGCAGTTTAGAATAATCACTTTAACTGGCTGATCAACTTGACATGTCCGTACCAAATCATCAGATACTTTTGATTTAGAGCTCAGAGATACACGAATCCAATGCCCATGATAATCTAGCTCAATTTTCTATATTTTGACAAAATTTGAGACAAAAATAAAGTCGACAAAGCGTCCTGCTAATCCAATCTATCCAAAACTGTGTGATGCAATCGATTATGCTTCATTTATAAGCCTTTACTCAATGGGCACCAATGATAAGTTTAGAATGATTAGTTTAAGTGGCCGATCAACTTGACATTTCCGCACCAAATCTTCCGTAACTTTTGATTTATAGGTAAGACTGACACGAATCCAATGCCCACGTTAACCTCCCTCAATTTCCTATATTTGTTCAAAATTAGAGATAGAAATAGAGACAAAAATGCATCCAAGTAATCCAATATATCCAAACTGCTTGATGTCATGCATTATGCTTCATTCTAAGCCTTTACTCAATGAGCACCAATGATGAGTTTAGAATGATCACTTTGACTGGCCAATCAACTTGACATGTCAACACTAAATCATCCGAAACTTTTGATTTAGAGCTCAGAAACACACAAATCCAATGCCCACGATAAGCTAGCTCAATATTTTATATTTTGAGAAACTTTAAGACAGAAATAGAGAGGACAAAGCGTCCAGGTAATCCAATCTATCCAAAACTGTGTGATGCCATGCATTATGCTCCATTTATAAGCCTTTAGTAAATGGCACCAAAGATCAGTTTATAATGATCAATTTAACTTGGTGATCATTTTGAAATGTCCGAACTAAATCGTCTGTAACTTTTAATTTAGAGCTCCGAATGATACGAATCCAATGCCTACGTTAAGCTAGCTCAATTTTCTATATTGTGACAAAAATTTTGACAGGACTAGATACGACAAAGCGTCCAAGTAATCCAAACTATCCAAAACTTTGTGATGGTATGCATTATGCTTGATTTATAAGCCTTTAGTAAATGGGCATTAATGATCAGGCTAAAATGATCACTTTAATTGGCCAAACAACTTGACATGTCCACACTAAATCGTATGTAACTTTTGATTCAGAGCTCAGAATGACACGAATGAAATGACCATGTTAAAATAGCTTAATTTTCTATATTGTGACAAAAATTGAGACAGAACTAGATACAACAATGCGTCTAAGTAATCCAATTTATCAAAAAATGTGTGATGCCATGCAATATGCTTCATTTATAAGCATTTACTCAATGGGCACCAATGATCAGTTTAGAATGATCATTTTCACTAGGCGATCAACTTGACATGTCCACACTAATCATCTGTATCTTTTGATTTAGAGCTCAGAATGACACGAATCGAATGCCCACGTTATGCTAGCTCAATTTTCTATATTTTGACAAAATTTGAGACAGAAATAGAGACGACAACGCGCCCAAATAGTCCAATCTATGCAAAAATGCGTGATGCCATGCTTTATTCTTCATCTATAAGCCTTTACTTAATGAGCACCAATGATTAGTTTAGAATTATCACTTTAACAGGCCGATCAACTTGACATATCCGCAACAAATAATCCGTATTTAGAGCTCAAAAACATACGAATCCAATGCCCACGTTAAGATAGCTCAATTTTCTATATTGTGACAAAATGTGAGATAGAAATAGATATGCAAAAGCGTACAAGTAATCCAATACATCCCAAACTGCGAGACGCCATGCATTATTTTTCAGCATTTACTCAATGAGCACCAATGATCAGTTTAGAATGATTATTTTAACTGGTCGATCAATTTGTCATTTTTGCACTAAATGGTCAATACCTTTTGATTTATAGCTCAGAATGACACAAATCCAATGTCCACACTAATCTAGTTCAATTTTCTATATTGTAACAAAATTTGATACATGACTAGATAGAGAAAGCGTCCAAGTAATCCAGTCTATCCAAAACTATGTTATGCAATGCATTATGCTTCTGTTATAAGGATTTACTCAATGGGCACCAAAGATCAGCTTAAAATGATCATTTTAACAGGCCGATCAACTTGACATGTCCGCACTAAATCGTCCGTAATTTTTTAATTAGAGCTCACAATGACACGATCCAATGCCCACGTTAAGCTAGCTTAATTTGATTTATTTTAATAAAATTCGAGAATGAAATAGAGACGACAAAGTATCCAAGTAATCCAATCTGTCCAAACTGCTTGATGCCATGCATTAAGCTTCATTTCTAAACCTTTACTTAAAGAGCACCAATGATCAGTTTAGAATGCGCACTTTAACTGGCCGATCAACTAGGCATGTCTGGACTAAATGGTATGATACTTTTGATTTAGACCTCAGAAACACACGAACCCAGTGCCCACAATATTTTCTATATTTTGAGAAAATTTTAGCCAGAAATAGAGACAACAAAGGGTTTAAGTAATCCAATCTATCCAAAACTGTGTGATGCCATGCATTATGCTTGATTTCTAAGCCTTTAATTAATGAGCACCAATGTTCAGTTTAGAATGCTCACTTTAACTGGCTGATCAACTTGACATGTTCGGACTAAATCGTCCGATACTTTTGATTTAGACCTCAAAAACACACGAATCCAATGCCCACGATAATCTAGCTCAATTTTCTATATTTTTACAAAATTTGAGACAGAACTAGATACAACAATGCGTCCAAGTAATCCAATTTATCCAAAAATGTGTGATGCCATGCAATATGCTTCATTTATAAGCCTTTACTCAATGGGAACCAATGATCAGTTTAGAATGATCATTTTAACTGGGCGATCAACTTGACATGTCCACACTAATCGTCTGTATCTTTTTATTTAGAGCTCAGAATGACACGAATCGAATGCCCACGTTATGCTAGCTCAATTTTCTATATTTTTTCAAAATTAGAGATAGAAGTAGAAAGAACAAAGCATCCAATTAATCCAATCTATCCAAACTACTTGATACCATGCATTACACTTCATTTCTAAGCCTTTACTCAATGAGCACCAATGATCACTTCAGAATGATCACTTTACCTGGCCAATAAACTTGACATGTCCGCACTAAATCATCTGAAACTTTTGATTTAGAGCTCAGAAACACAGGAATCCAATGCCCACGGTAAGCTAGCTCAATATTCAATATTTTGAGAAAATTTTAGATAGAAATAGAGACTTCAAAGCGTCCAAGTAATCCAATCTATCCAAAACTGTGTGATGCCATACATTATGCTTCATTTATAAGCCTTTAGTAAACGGGCACCAAAGATCACTTTATAATGATCACTTTAACTGGCCAATTATTTTGAAATGTCCGCACTAAATCATCTGTAACTTTTAATTTAGAGCTCAGAATGATACGAATCCAATGCCCACGTTAAGCTAGCTCAATTTTCTATATTGTGACAAAATTTTAGTTAGGACTAGATACGACAAAGCGTCCAATTAATCCAATCTATCTAAAATGGTATGATGCTATGAATTATGCTTGATTTATAAGCCTTTAGACAATGGGCACCAATGATCTGATAAACATGATTACATTAATTGGCGGATCAACTTTACACATCCACACTAAATCGTCTGTAACTTTTAATTTAGAGCTCAGAATGATACGAATCCAATGCCCACGTTAAGCTAGCTCAATTTTCTATATTGTGACAAAATTTGAGTTAGGACTAGATACGACAAAGCATCCAATTAATCCAATCTATCAAAAATGGGGTGATGCTATGCATTATGCTTTATTTATAAGCCTTTAGTCAATGGGCACCAATGATCAGATAAACATGACCACATTAAGTAGAACTTATAGGGAAAAAGTTCTACTTTATTAATAATCAAAAAGGTTGCCGAACTACAATGCTGGAAGGAGCTGTAACTTTTGTTTTAGAGCTCAAAATGACACGAATCGAATGTCCACATTATGCTAGCACAATTTTCTATATTTTGACAAAATTTGAGACAGATATAGAGAGGACAACGTTTCCAAGTAATCCAATCTATCCAGAAATGCGTGATGCCATGCTTTATGCTTCATCCATAAGCCTGTACTTAATGAGCACCAATGATTAGTTTAGAATTATCACTTTAACAGGCCGATCAACTTGACATGTTCACGATAAATCATCTGTATTTAGAGCTCAGAAACACACGAATCCAATGCCCATAATAAGATAGCTCAATTTTCTATATTGTGACAAAATTTGAGATAGAAATAGATATGCAAAAGCGTCCAAGTTATCCAATACATCCCAAACTGCGAGACGCCATGCATTATTTTTCAGCATTTACTCAATGAGCACCAATGATCAGTTTAGAATGATTATTTTAACAAATTGATCAATTTGTCATTTCTGCAATAAATCGTCCACACCTTTTAATTTATAGCTCAGAATGACACAAATCCAATGCCCACACTAATCTAGTTGAATTTTCTATATTGTGACAAAATTTGATGCTATCCAAAACTATCCAAAACTATGTGATGCTATGGCATTATGCTTCGGTTATAAGGATTTACTCAATGGGCACCAAAGAACAGTTTAGAATGATCATTTTAACTGGCCGATCAACTTGACATGTTCGCACTAAATCATCCGTAATTTCTGAATTAGAGCTCAGAATGACACGATCCAATGCCCACGTTAAGCTAGCTCAATTTGATTTATTTTAATAAAATTCGAGACTGAAATAAGACGACAAAGTATCCAAGTAATCCAATCTGTCCAAACTGCTTGATGCCATGCATTCTGCTTCATTTCTAACCCTTTACTTAACGAGCACCAATGATCAGTTTAGAATGAGCATTTTAACTGGCCGATCAACTCGGCATGTATGGACTAAATGGTACGATGTTTTTGATTTAGAGCTCAGAAAGACACAAATCCATTGCCCACGATATTTTCTATATTTTGAGAAATTTTGGCCAGAAATAGAGACAACAAAGCGTTTAAGTAATCCAATCTATCCAAAACTGTGTGATGCCATGCATTATGCTTGATTTCTAGGCCTCTAATTAATGAGCACCAATGATCAGTTTAGAATGCTCAATTTAACTGGCTGATCAACTTGACATGTTCGGACTAAATCGTCCGATACTTTTGATTTAGAGCTCAAAAATACACGAATCCAATGCCCACGATAATCTAGCTCAATTTTCTATATTTTTACGAAATTTGAGACAGAACTAGATACAACAATGCGTCCAAGTAATCCAATTTATCCAAAAATGTGTGATGCCATGCAATATGCTTCATTTATAAGCCTTTACTCAATGGGCACCAATGATCAGTTTAGAATATTTATTTTAACTGGGCGATCAACTTGACATGTCCGCACTAATTGTCCGTATCTTTTGATTTAGGGCTCAGAATGACACGAATCAAATGCCCACGTTATGCTAGCTCAATTTTCTATATTTTTTTCAAAATTAGAGATAGAAATAGAAAGAACAAAGCATCCAATTAATCCAATCTATCCAAACTACTTGATGCCATGCATTATGCTTCATTTCTTAGCCTTTACTCAATGAGCACCAATGATCAGTTTAGAATGATCACTTTAACTGGCCAATAAACTTGACATGTCCGCACTAAATCATCCGAAACTTGTGATTTAGAGCTCAGAAACACACAAATCCAATGCCCACGATAAGCTAGCTCAATATTCTATATTTTGAGAAAATGTTAGATAGAAATAGAGACGTCAAAGCATCCAAGTAATCCAATCTATCCAAAACTGTGTGATGCCATACATTATGCTTCATTTATAAACCTTTAGTAAATGGGCACCAAAGATCAGTTTATAATGATCACTTTAACTGGCCGATTATTTTGACATGTCCGCACTAAATTGTCTGTAACTTTTAATTTAGAGCTCAGAATGATATGAATCCAATGCCAACGTTAAGCTAGCTCAATTTTCTATATCGTGACAAATTTTGAGTTAGGACTAGATACGACAAATCGTCCAATTAATCCAATCTATCAAAAATGGTGTGATGCTATGCATTATCCTTTATTTATAAGCCTTTAGTCAATGGGCAACAATGATCAGATAAACATGATCACATTAATTGGTGGATCAACTTTACATATCTGCACTAAATCGTCTGTAACTTTTAATTTAGAGCTCAGAATGATACGAATCCAATGCCCACGTTAAGCTAGCTCAATTTTCTATATTGTGACAAAATTTGAGTTAGGACTAGATACGACAAAGTGTCCAATTAATCCAATCTATCAAAAATGTTGTGATGCTATGCATTATCCTTTATTTATAAGCCTTTAGTCAATGGGCACCAATGATCAGATAAAAATGATCACATTAATTGGTGGATCAACTTTACATGTCCGCACTAAATCGTCTGTAACTTTTGATTTAGAGCTCAGAATGACACAAATGAAATGACAACATTAAGCTAGCTTAACTTTCTATATTGTGACAAAATTTGAGACATAACTAGATACAACAATGAACTAATCTAATTTACCCAAAAATATGTGATGCCTTGCAATACGCTTCATTTATAAGCCTTTACTCAATGAGCACCAATGATCAGTTTAGAATGATCATTTAACTGGCCGATCAACTTGACATGTCCGCACTAATCGTCTGTAACTTTTGATTTAGAGCTCAAAATGACACGAATCGAATGTCCACGTTATGTTAGCTCAATTTTCTATATTTTGACAAAATTTGAGACAGAAATAGAGAGGAAAACGCATCCAAGTAATCCAATCTATCCAGAAATGCGTGTTTCCATGCTTTATGCTTCACCCACAAGCCTGTACTTAATGAGCACCAATGATTAGTTTGGAATTATCACTTTAACAGGTCGATCAACTTGACATGTCCACAATAAATCATATGTATTTAGAGCTCAGAAACACACGAATCCAATGCCCATGATAAGATAGCTCAATTTTCTATATTGTGACAAAATTTGAGATAGAAATAGATATGCCAAAGCGTCCAAGTTATCCAATACATCCCAAACTGCGAGACATCATGCATTATTTTTCAGCATTTACTCAATGAGGACTAATGATCAGTTTAGAATGATTATTTTAACTAATTAATCAATTTGTCATTTCTCCACTACATCGTCCATACCTTTTGATTTATAGCTCAGAATGACACAAATCCAATGCCAACACTAATCTAGTTTAATTTTCTATATTGTGACAAAATTTGATGCTATCCAAAACTATCCAAAACTATGTGATGCTATGGCATTATGCTTCAGTTATAAGGATTTACTCAATGGGCACCAAAGAACAGTTTAGAATGATCATTTTAACTGGCCGATCAACTTGACATGTCCGCACTAAATCGTCCGTAATTTCTGAATTAGAGCTCAGAATGACACGATCCAATGCCCACGTTAAGCTAGCTCAATTTGATTTATTTTAATAAAATTCGAGACTGAAATAAGACGACAAAGTATCCAAGTAATCCAATCTGTCCAAACTGCTGATGTCATGCATTATGCTTCATTTCTAAGCCTTTACTTAACGAGCACCAATGATCTATTTAGAATGAGCATTTTAACTTGCCGATTAACTTGGCATGTACGGACTAAATGGTACAATGCTTTTGATTTAGAGCTCAGAAAGACACAAACCCAGTGCCCACGGTATTTTCTATATTTTGAGAAAATTTTAGACAGAAATAGAGACAACAAAGCGTTTAAGTAATCCAATCTATCCAAAACTGTGTGATGACATGCATTATGCTTGATTTCTAAGCCATTAATTAATGAGCACCAATGATCAGTTTAGAATGCTCACTTTAACTGGCTGATCAACTTGACATGTTCGAACTAAATCATCCGATACTTTTGATTTAGAGCTCAAAAACACACGAATCCAATGCCCACGATAATCTAGCTCAATTTTCTATATTTTGACAAAATTTGAGACAGAACTAGATACAACAATGCGTCCAAGTAATCCAATTTATCCAAAAATGTGTGATGCCATGCCATATGCTTCATTTATAAGCCTTTACTCAATGGGCACCAATGATCAGTTTAGAATGATCATTTTAATTGGGCGATCAACTTGACATGTCCGCACTAATCGCCCGTATCTTTTGATTTGGAGCTCAGAATGACACGAATCGAATGCCCACGTTATGCTAGCTCAATTTTCTATATTTTTTCAAAATTAGAGATAGAAATAGAAAGAACAAAACATCTAATTAATCCAATCTATCCAAACTACTTGAAGCCATGCATTATGCTTCATTTCTAAGCTTTTACTCAATGAGCACCAATGATCAGTTTAGAATGATCACTTTAACTGGCCAATAAACTTGACATGTCCGCACTAAATCATCCGAAACTTTTGATTTAGAGCTCAGAAACACACGAATCCAATGCCCACGATAAGCTAGCTCAATATTCTATATTTTGAGAAAATTTTAGATAGAAATAGAGACGTCAAAGCGTCAAAGTAATCCAATCTATCCAAAACTGTGTGATGCCATACAGTATGCTTCATTTATAAGCCTTTAGTAAATGGGCACCAAAGATCAGTTTATAATGATCACTTTAACTGGCCGATTATTTTGACATGTCCGCACTAAATTGTCTGTAACTTTCAATTTAGAGCTTAGAATGATACGAGTCCAATGCCCACGTTAAGCTAGCTCAATTTTCTATATTGTGACAAAATTTGAGTTAGGACTAGATACGACAAGGCGTCCAATTAATCCAATCTATCAAAAATGGTGTGATGCTATGCATTATCCTTTATTTATAGGCCTTTAGTCAATGGGCACCAATGATCAGATAAACATGATCACATTAATTGGCGGATCAACTTTGCATGTCCGCACTAAATCGTCTGTAACTTTTGATTTAGAGCTCAGAATGACACGAATGAAATGACCACATTAAGCTAGCTTAACTTTCTATATGGTGACAAAATTTGAGACATAACTAGATACAACAATGAAGTAATCTAATTTACCCAAAAATGTGTGATGCCTTGCAATACGCTTTATTTATAAGCCTTTACTCAATGAGAACCAATGATCAGTTTAGAATGATCATTTAACTGGCCGATCAACTTGACATGTCCACACTAATCGTCTGTAACTTTTGATTTAGAGTCAAAATGACACGAATCAAATGTCCACGTTGTGCTAGCACAATTTTCTATATTTTGACAAAATCTGAGTCAGAAATAGAGAGGACAACGCATCCAAGTAATCCAATTTATCCAGAAATGCGTGATGCCATGCTTTATGCTTTATCCATAAGCCTGTACTTAATGAGCATCAATGATTAGTTTAGAATTATCACTTTAACTGGCCGATCAACTTGACATGTCTACAATAAATCATCTGTATTTAGAGCTCAGAAACACACGAATCCAATGCCCATAATAAGATAGCTCAATTTTCTATATTGTGACAAAATTTGAGATAGAAATAGATATGCAAAAGCGTCCAAGTTATCCAATACATCCCAAACTGCGAGACGCCATGCATTATTTTTCAGCATTTACTTAATGAGCACCAATGATCAGTTTAGAATGATTATTTTAACTAATTGATCAATTTGTCATTTCTGCACTAAATCGTCCATACCTTTTGATTTATAGCTCAGAATGACACAAATCCAATGCCCACACTAATCTAGTTCAATTTTCTATATTGTGACAAAATTTGATGCTATCCAAAACTATCCAAAACTATGTGATGCTATGGCATTATGCTTCAGTTATAAGGATTTACTCAATGGGCACCAAAGAACAGTTTAGAATGATCATTTTAACTGGCCGATCAACTTGACATGTCTGCACTAAATAGTCCGTAATTTCTGAATTTGAGCTCAGAATGACACGATCCAATGCCCACGTTAAGCTAGATCAATTTGATTTATTTTAATAAAATTCGAGACTGAAATAAGACGACAAAGTATCCAAGTAATCCAATCTGTCCAAACTGCTTGATGCCATGCATTATGCTTCATTTCTAAGCCTTTACTCAATGGGCACCAATGATCAGTTTAGAATGAGCATTTTAACTGGCCGATCAACTTGGCATGTATGGACTAAATGGTACGATGCTTTTGATTTAGAGCTCAGAAAGACACAAACCCAGTGCCCACGCTATTTTCTATATTTTGAGAAAATTTTAGCCAGAAATAGAGACAACAAAGCGTTTAAGTAATCCAATCTATCCAAAACTATGTGATGCCATGCATTATGCTTGATTTCTAAGCCTTTAATTAATGAGCACCAATGATCAGTTTAGAATGCTCACTTTAACTGGCTGATCAACTTGACATGTTCGGACTAAATCATCTGATACTTTTGATTTAGAGCTCAAAAACACCCGAATCCAATGCCCACGATAAGCTAGCTCAATATTCTATATTTTGAGAAAATTTTAGATAGAAATAGAGATGTCAAAGCGTCCAAGTAATCCAATCTATCCAAAATTGTGTGATGCCATACATTATGCTTCATTTATAAGCCTTTAGTAAATGGGCACCAAAGATCAATTTATAATGATCACTTTAACTGGCCGATTTTTTTGACATGTCCGCACTAAATTGTTTGTAACTTTTAATTTAGAGCTCAGAATGATACGAATCCAATGCCCACGTTAAGCTAGCTCAATTTTCTATATTATGACAAAATTTGAGTTATGAATAGATACCACAAAGCGTCCAATTAATCTAATCTATCTAAAACAGTGTGATGCTATGCATTATGCTTGATTTATAAGCCTTTAGTCAATGGGCACCAATGATCAGATAAACATGATCACATTAATTGGCGGATCAACTTTACATGTCCGCACTAAATTGTCTGTAACTTTTAATTTAGATCTCAGAATGATACGAATCCAATGCCCACGTTAAGGTAGCTCAATTTTCTATATTGTGACAAAAATTTGAGTTAGGACTAGATACGACAAAGCATCCAATTAATCCATTCTATCAAAAATGGTGTGATGCTATGCATTATGCTTTATTTATAAGCCTTTAGTCAATGGGCACCAATGATCAGATAAACATGATCACATTAATTGGCGGATCAACTTTACCTGTCTGCACTAAATCGTTAGTAACTTTTGATTTAGAACTCAGAATGACACGAATGAAATGACAACATTAAGCTAGCTTAACTTTCTATATTGTGACAAAATTTGAGACATAACTAGATACAACAATGAAGTAATCTAATTTACCCAAAAATGTGTGATGCCTTGCAATACGCTTCATTTATATGCCTTTACTCAATGAGCACCAATGATCAGTTTAGAATGATCATTTAACTGGCCGATCAACTTGACATGTCCGCACTAATCGTCTGTAACTTTTGATTTAGAGCTCAAAATGACACGAATCGAATGTCCACGTTATGCTAGCTCAATTTTCTATATTTTGACAAAATTTGAGACAGAAATAGAGAGGACAACGCGTCCAAGTAATCCAATCTATCCAGAAATGCGTGATGCCACGCTTTATGCTTCATCCATAAGCCTGTACTTAATGAGCACCAATGATTAGTTTAGAATTATCACTTTAACAGGCCGATCAACTTGACATGTCCACAATAAATCATCTGTATTTAGAGCTCAGAAACACAAGAATCCAATGCCCATAATAAGATAGCTCAATTTTCTATATTGTGACAAAATTTGAGATAGAAATAGATATGCAAAAGCGTCCAAGTTTCCAATACATCCCAAACTGCGAGACATCATGCATTATTTTTCAGCATTTACTCAATGAGCACCAATGATCAGTTTAGAATGATTATTTTAACTAATTAATCAATTTGTCATTTCTGCACTACATCGTCCATACCTTTTGATTTATAGCTCAGAATGACACAAATCCAATGCCCACACTAATCTAGTTCAATTTTCTATATTGTGACAAATTTTGATGCTATCCAAAACAATACAAAACTATGTGATGCTATGGCATTATGCTTCAGTTACAAGGATTTACTCAATGGGCACCAAAGATCAGTTTAGAATGATCGTTTTAACTGGCCGATCAACTTGACATGTCCGCACTAAATAATCCGTAATTTCTGAATTAGAGCTCAGACTGACACGATCCAATGCCCACGTTAAGCTAGCTCAATTTGATTTATTTCAATAAAATTCGAGACTGAAATAAGACGCAAAAGTATCCAAGTAATCCAATCTGTTGAAACTGCTTGATGCCATGCATTATGCTTCATTTCTAAGCGTTTACTTAACGAGCATCAATGATCAGTTTAGAATAAGCATTTTAACTGGCCGATCAACTTGGCATGTATGGACTAAATGGTACGATGCTTTTGATTTTGAGCTCAGAAAGACACAAACCCAGTGCCCACGATATTTTCTATATTTTGAGAAAATTTTAGCCAAAACTAGAGACAACAAAGCGTTTAAGTAATCCAATCTACTCAAAACTGTGTGATGCCATACATTATGCTTCATTTATAAGCCTTTAGTAAATGGGCACCAAAGATCAGTTTATAATGATCACTTTAACTGGCCAATTATTTTGACATGTGTGCACTAAATCGTGTGTAACTTTTAATTTAGAGGTCAGAATGATACGAATCCAATGCCCACGTTAAGCTAGCTCAATTTTCTGTATTCTGAAAAAATTTGAGTTAGAACTAGATACGACAAAGCATCCAATTAATCCAATCTATCTAAAATTGTATGATGCTATGCATTATGCTTGATTTATAAGCTTTTAGTCAATGGGCACCAATGATCAGATAAACATGATCACATTAATTGGCGGATCAACTTTACATATCCGCACTAAATCGTCTGTAACTTTTAATTTAGAGCTGAGAATGATACGAATCCAATGCCCACGTTAAGCTAGCTCAATTTTCTATATTGTGACAAAATTTGAGTTAGGACTAGATACGACAAGGCGTCCAATTAATCCAATCTATCAAAAATGGTGTGATGCTATGCATTATGCTTTATTTATAAGCCTTGGGTCAATGGGCACCAATGATCAGATAAACATGATCACATTAATTGGCGGATCAACTTTACATGTCTGCACTAAATCGTCAGTAACTTTTGATTTAGAGCTCAGAATGACACGAATGAAATGACCACATTAAGCTAGCTTAACTTTCTATATTGTGACAAAATTTGAGACATAACTAGATACAACAACGAAGTAATCTAATTTACCCAAAAATGTGTGTTGCCTTGCAATACGCTTCATTTATAAGCCTTTACTCAATGAGCACAAATGATCAGTTTAGAATGATCATTTAACTGGCCGATCAACTTGACATGTCTGCACTAATCGTCTGTAACTTTTGATTTAGAGCTCAAAATGACACGAATCGAATGTCCACATTATGCTAGCTCAATTTTCTATATTTTGACAAAATTTGAGACAGAAATAGAGAGGACAACGCGTCCAAGTAATCCAATCTATCCAGAAATGTGTGATGCCATGCTTTATGCTTCATCCATAAGCCTTTACTTAATGAGCACCAATTAGTTTAGAATTATCACTTTAACAGGCCGATCAACTTGACATGTCCACAATAAATCATCTGTATTTAGAGCTCAGAAACACACGAATCCAATGCCCATGTTAAGATAGCTCAATTTTCTATATTGTGACAAAATTTGAGATAGAAATAGATATGCAAAAGCGTCCAAGTTATCCAATACATCCCAAACTGTGATGCCATGCATTATGCAGCATTTACTCAATGAGCACCAATGATCAGTTTAGAATGATTATTTTAACTAATTGATCAATTTGTCATTTCTGCACTAAATCGTCCATACCTTTTGATTTATAGCTCAGAATGACACAAATCCAATGCCAACACTAATCTAGTTTAATTTTCTATATTGTGACAAAATTTGATGCTATCCAAAACTATCCAAAACTATGTGATGCTATGGCATTATGCTTCAGTTATAAGGATTTACTCAATGGGCACCAAAGAACAGTTTAGAATGATCATTTTAACTGGCCCATCAACTTGACATGTCCGCACTAAATCGTCCGTAATTTCTGAATTATAGCTCAGAATGACACGATCCAATGCCCACGTTAAGCTAGCTCAATTTGATTTATTTTAATAAAATTCGAGACTGAAATAAGATGACAAAGTATCCAAGTAATCCAATCTGTCCAAACTGATGATGCCATGCATTATGCTTCATTTCTAAGCCTTTACTTAACGAGCACCAATGATCAATTTAGAATGAGCATTTTAACTTGCCGATTAACTTGGCATGTACCGACTAAATGGTACGATGCTTTTGATTTAGAGCTCAGAAAGACACAAACCCAGTGCCCACGGTATTTTCTATATTTTGAGAAAATTTTAGCCAGAAATAGAGACAACAAAGCGTTTAAGTAATCCAATCTATCCAAAACTGTGTGATGCCATGCATTATGCTTGATTTTTAAGCCATTAATTAATGAGCACCAATGATCAGTTTAGAATGCTCACTTTAACTGGCTGATCAACTTGACATGTTCGAACTAAATCATCCGATACTTTTGATTTAGAGCTCAAAAACACACGAATCCAATGCCCACGATAATCTAGCTCAATTTTCTATATTTTGACAAAATTTGAGACAAAAATAAAGTCGACAAAGCGTCCTGCTAATCCAATCTATCCAAAACTGTGTGATGCAATCGATTATGCTTCATTTATAAGCCTTTACTCAATGGGCACCAATGATAAGTTTAGAATGATTAGTTTAAGTGGCCGATCAACTTGACATTTCCGCACCAAATCTTCCGTAACTTTTGATTTATAGGTAAGACTGACACGAATCCAATGCCCACGTTAACCTCCCTCAATTTCCTATATTTGTTCAAAATTAGAGATAGAAATAGAGACAAAAATGCATCCAAGTAATCCAATATATCCAAACTGCTTGATGTCATGCATTATGCTTCATTCTAAGCCTTTACTCAATGAGCACCAATGATGAGTTTAGAATGATCACTTTGACTGGCCAATCAACTTGACATGTCAACACTAAATCATCCGAAACTTTTGATTTAGAGCTCAGAAACACACAAATCCAATGCCCACGATAAGCTAGCTCAATATTCTATATTTTGAGAAAATTTTAGATAGAAATAGACACGTCAAAGCGTCCAAGTAATCCAATCTATCCAAAACTGTGTGATGCCATACATTATGCTTCATTTATAAGCCTTTAGTAAATGGGCACCAAAGATCAGTTTATAATGATCACTTTAACTGGCCGATTATTTTGACATGTCCGCACTAAATTGTCTGTAACTTTCAATTTAGAGCTTAGAATGATACGAGTCCAATGCCCACGTTAAGCTAGCTCAATTTTCTATATTGTGACAAAATTTGAGTTAGGACTAGATATGACAAGGCGTCCAATTAATCCAATCTATCAAAAATGGTGTGATGCTATGCATTATCCTTTATTTATATGCCTTTAGTCAATGGGCACCAATGATCAGATAAACATGATCACATTAATTGGCGGATCAACTTTGCATGTCCGCACTAAATCGTCTGTAATTTTTGATTTAGAGCTCAGAATGACACGAATGAAATGACCACATTAAGCTAGCTTAACTTTCTATATGGTGACAAAATTTGAGACATAACTAGATACAACAATGAAGTAATCTAATTTACCCAAAAATGTGTGATGCCTTGCAATACGCTTTATTTATAAGCCTGCACCAATGATCAGTTAAGAATGATCATTTAACTGGCCGATCAACTTGACATGTCCACACTAATCGTCTGTAACTTTTGATTTAGAGCTCAAAATGACACGAATCAAATGTCCACATTGTGCTAGCACAATTTTCTATATTTTGACAAAATCTGAGACAGAAATAGAGAGGACAACGCATCCAAGTAATCCAATTTATCCAGAAATGCGTGATGCCATGCTTTATGCTTTATCCATAAGCCTGTACTTAATGAGCATCAATGATTAGTTTAGAATTATCACTTTAACAGGCCGATCAACTTGACATGTCCACAATAAATCATCTGTATTTAGAGCTCAGAAACACACGAATCCAATGCCCATAATAAGATAGCTCAATTTTCTATATTGTGACAAAATTTGAGATAGAAATAGATATGCAAAAGCGTCCAAGTTATCCAATACATCCCAAACTGCGAGACGCCATGCATTATTTTTCAGCATTTACTTAATGAGCACCAATGATCAGTTTAGAATGATTATTTTAACTAATTGATCAATTTGTCATTTCTGCACTAAATCGTCCATACCTTTTGATTTATAGCTCAGAATGACACAAATCCAATGCCCACACTAATCTAGTTCAATTTTCTGTATCGTGACAAAATTTGATGCTATCCAAAACTATCCAAAACTATGTGATGCTATGGCATTATGCTTCAGTTATAAGGATTTACTCAATGGGCACCAAAGAACAGTTTAGAATGATCATTTTAACTGGCCGATCAACTTGACATGTCTGCACTAAATAGTCCGTAATTTCTGAATTTGAGCTCAGAATGACACGATCCAATGCCCACGTTAAGCTAGATCAATTTGATTTATTTTAATAAAATTCGAGACTGAAATAAGACGTCAAAGTATCCAAGTAATCCAATCTGTCCAAACTGCTTGATGCCATGCATTATGCTTCATTTCTAAGCCTTTACTCAATGGGCACCAATGATCAGTTTAGAATGAGCATTTTAACTGGCCGATCAACTTGGCATGTATGGACTAAATGGTACGATGCTTTTGATTTAGAGCTCAGAAAGACACAAACCCAGTGCCCACGCTATTTTCTATATTTTGAGAAAATTTTAGCCAGAAATAGAGACAACAAAGCGTTTAAGTAATCCAATCTATCCAAAACTATGTGATGCCATGCATTATGCTTGATTTCTAAGCCTTTAATTAATGAGCACCAATGATCAGTTTAGAATGCTCACTTTAACTGGCTGATCAACTTGACATGTTCGGACTAAATCATCCGATACTTTTGATTTAGAGCTCAAAAACACACGAATCCAATACCCACGATAAGCTAGCTCAATATTCTATATTTTGAGAAAATTTTAGATAGAAATAGAGATGTCAAAGCGTCCAAGTAATCCAATCTGTCCAAAACTGTGTGATGCCATACATTATGCTTCATTTATAAGCCTTTAGTAAATGGGCACCAAAGATCAGTTTATAATGATCACTTTAACTGGCCGATTTTTTTGACATGTCCGCACTAAATTGTCTGTAACTTTTAATTTAGAGCTCAGAATGATACGAATCCAATGCCCACGTTAAGCTAGCTAAATTTTCTATATTATGACAAAATTTGAGTTATGACTAGATACCACAAAGCGTCCAATTAATCTAATCTATGTAAAACAGTGTGATGCTATGCATTATGCTTGATTTATAAGCCTTTAGTCAATGGGCACCAATGATCAGATAAACATGATCACATTAATTGGCGGATCAACTTTACATGTCCGCACTAAATTGTCTGTAACTTTTAATTTAGATCTCAGAATGATACGAATCCAATGCCCACGTTAAGGTAGCTCAATTTTCTATATTGTGACAAAAATTTGAGTTAGGACTAGATACGACAAAGCATCCAATTAATCCAATCTATCAAAAATGGTGTGATGCTATGCATTATGCTTTATTTATAAGCCTTTAGTCAATGGGCACCAATGATCAGATAAGCATGATCACATTAATTGGCGGATCAACTTTACCTGTCTGCACTAAATCGTTAGTAACTTTTGATTTAGAGCTCAGAATGACACGAATGAAATGACAACATTAAGCTAGCTTAACTTTCTATATTGTGACAAAATTTGAGACATAACTAGATACAACAATGAAGTAATCTAATTTACCCTGAAATGTGTGATGCCTTGCAATACGCTTCATTTATATGCCTTTACTCAATGAGCACCAATGATCAGTTTAGAATGATCATTTAACTGGCCGATCAACTTGACATGTCCGCACTAATCGTCTGTAACTTTTGATTTAGAGCTCAAAATGACACGAATCGAATGTCCACGTTATGCTAGCTCAATTTTCTATATTTTGACAAAATTTGAGACAGAAATAGAGAGGACAACGCGTCCAAGTAATCCAATCTATCCAGAAATGCGTGATGCCACGCTTTATGCTTCATCCATAAGCCTGTACTTAATGAGCACCAATGATTAGTTTAGAATTATCACTTTAACAGGCCGATCAACTTGACATGTCCACAATAAATCATCTGTATTTAGAGCTCAGAAACACAAGAATCCAATGCCCATAATAAGATAGCTCAATTTTCTATATTGTGACAAAATTTGAGATAGAAATAGATATGCAAAAGCGTCCAAGTTTCCAATACATCCCAAACTGCGAGACATCATGCATTATTTTTCAGCATTTACTCAATGAGCACCAATGATCAGTTTAGAATGATTATTTTAACTAATTAATCAATTTGTCATTTCTGCACTACATCGTCCATACCTTTTGATTTATAGCTCAGAATGACACAAATCCAATGCCCACACTAATCTAGTTCAATTTTCTATATTGTGACAAATTTTGATGCTATCCAAAACAATACAAAACTATGTGATGCTATGGCATTATGCTTCAGTTACAAGGATTTACTCAATGGGCACCAAAGATCAGTTTAGAATGATCGTTTTAACTGGCCGATCAACTTGACATGTCCGCACTAAATAATCCGTAATTTCTGAATTAGAGCTCAGACTGACACGATCCAATGCCCACGTTAAGCTAGCTCAATTTGATTTATTTCAATAAAATTCGAGACTGAAATAAGACGCAAAAGTATCCAAGTAATCCAATCTGTTGAAACTGCTTGATGCTATGCATTATGCTTCATTTCTAAGCGTTTACTTAATGGGCACCAATGATCAGTTTAGAATGAGCATTTTAACTGGCCGATCAACTTGGCATGTATGGACTAAATGGTACGATGCTTTTGATTTAGAGCTCAGAAAGACACAAACCCAGTGCCCACGCTATTTTCTATATTTTGAGAAAATTTTAGCCAGAAATAGAGACAACAAAGCGTTTAAGTAATCCAATCTATCCAAAACTATGTGATGCCATGCATTATGCTTGATTTCTAAGCCTTTAATTAATGAGCACCAATGATCAGTTTAGAATGCTCACTTTAACTGGCTGATCAACTTGACATGTTCGGACTAAATCATCCGATACTTTTGATTTAGAGCTCAAAAACACACGAATCCAATGCCCACGATAAGCTAGCTCAATATTCTATATTTTGAGAAAATTTTAGATAGAAATAGAGATGTCAAAGCGTCCAAGTAATCCAATCTATCCAAAACTGTGTGATGCCATACATTATGCTTCATTTATAAGCCTTTAGTAAATGGGCACCAAAGATCAGTTTATAATGATCACTTTAACTGGCCGATTTTTTTGACATGTCCGCACTAAATTGTCTGTAACTTTTAATTTAGAGCTCAGAATGATACGAATCCAATGCCCACGTTAAGCTAGCTCAATTTTCTATATTATGACAAAATTTGAGTTATGACTAGATACCACAAAGCGTCCAATTAATCCAATCTATCTAAAATGTATGATGCTATGCATTATGCTTGATTTATAAGCTTTTAGTCAATGGGCACCAATGATCAGATAAACATGATCACATTAATTGGCGGATCAACTTTACATATCCGCACTAAATCGTCTGTAACTTTTAATTTAGAGCTCAGAATGATACGAATCCAATGCCCACGTTAAGCTAGCTCAATTTTCTATATTGTGACAAAAATTTGAGTTAGGACTAGATACGACAAAGGCGTCCAATTAATCCAATCTATCAAAAATGGTGTGATGCTATGCATTATGCTTTATTTATAAGCCTTTAGTCAATGGGCACCAATGATCAGATAAACATGATCACATTAATTGGCGGATCAACTTTACCTGTCTGCACTAAATCGTTAGTAACTTTTGATTTAGAGCTCAGAATGACACGAATGAAATGACAACATTAAGCTAGCTTAACTTTCTATATTGTGACAAAATTTGAGACATAACTAGATACAACAATGAAGTAATCTAATTTACCCAAAAATGTGTGATGCCTTGCAATACGCTTCATTTATATGCCTTTACTCAATGAGCACCAATGATCAGTTTAGAATGATCATTTAACTGGCCGATCAACTTGACATGTCCGCATTAATCGTCTGTAACTTTTGATTTAGAGCTCAAAATGACACGAATCGAATGTCCACGTTATGCTAGCTCAATTTTCTATATTTTGACAAAATTTGAGACAGAAATAGAGAGGACAACGCGTCCAAGTAATCCAATCTATCCAGAAATGCGTGATGCCACGCTTTATGCTTCATCCATAAGCCTGTACTTAATGAGCACCAATGATTAGTTTAGAATTATCACTTTAACAGGCCGATCAACTTGACATGTCCACACTAATCGTCTGTAACTTTTGATTTAGAGCTCAAAATGACACGAATCAAATGTCCACATTGTGCTAGCACAATTTTCTATATTTTGACAAAATCTGAGACAGAAATAGAGAGGACAACGCATCCAAGTAATCCAATTTATCCAGAAATGCGTGATGCCATGCTTTATGCTTTATCCATAAGCCTGTACTTAATGAGCATCAATGATTAGTTTAGAATTATCACTTTAACAGGCCGATCAACTTGACATGTCCACAATAAATCATCTGTATTTAGAGCTCAGAAACACACGAATCCAATGCCCATAATAAGATAGCTCAATTTTCTATATTGTGACAAAATTTGAGATAGAAATAGATATGCAAAAGCGTCCAAGTTATCCAATACATCCCAAACTGCGAGACGCCATGCATTATTTTTCAGCATTTACTTAATGAGCACCAATGATCAGTTTAGAATGATTATTTTAACTAATTGATCAATTTGTCATTTCTGCACTAAATCGTCCATACCTTTTGATTTATAGCTCAGAATGACACAAATCCAATGCCCACACTAATCTAGTTCAATTTTCTATATCGTGACAAAATTTGATGCTATCCAAAACTATCCAAAACTATGTGATGCTATGGCATTATGCTTCAGTTATAAGGATTTACTCAATGGGCACCAAAGAACAGTTTAGAATGATCATTTTAACTGGCCGATCAACTTGACATGTCTGCACTAAATAGTCCGTAATTTCTGAATTTGAGCTCAGAATGACACGATCCAATGCCCACGTTAAGCTAGATCAATTTGATTTATTTTAATAAAATTCGAGACTGAAATAAGACGTCAAAGTATCCAAGTAATCCAATCTGTCCAAACTGCTTGATGCCATGCATTATGCTTCATTTCTAAGCCTTTACTCAATGGGCACCAATGATCAGTTTAGAATGAGCATTTTAACTGGCCGATCAACTTGGCATGTATGGACTAAATGGTACGATGCTTTTGATTTAGAGCTCAGAAAGACACAAACCCAGTGCCCACGCTATTTTCTATATTTTGAGAAAATTTTAGCCAGAAATAGAGACAACAAAGCGTTTAAGTAATCCAATCTATCCAAAACTATGTGATGCCATGCATTATGCTTGATTTCTAAGCCTTTAATTAATGAGCACCAATGATCAGTTTAGAATGCTCACTTTAACTGGCTGATCAACTTGACATGTTCGGACTAAATCATCCGATACTTTTGATTTAGAGCTCAAAAACACACGAATCCAATACCCACGATAAGCTAGCTCAATATTCTATATTTTGAGAAAATTTTAGATAGAAATAGAGATGTCAAAGCGTCCAAGTAATCCAATCTATCCAAAACTGTGTGATGCCATACATTATGCTTCATTTATAAGCCTTTAGTAAATGGGCACCAAAGATCAGTTTATAATGATCACTTTAACTGGCCGATTTTTTTGACATGTCCGCACTAAATTGTCTGTAACTTTTAATTTAGAGCTCAGAATGATACGAATCCAATGCCCACGTTAAGCTAGCTCAATTTTCTATATTATGACAAAATTTGAGTTATGACTAGATACCACAAAGCGTCCAATTAATCTAATCTATCTAAAACAGTGTGATGCTATGCATTATGCTTGATTTATAAGCCTTTAGTCAATGGGCACCAATGATCAGATAAACATGATCACATTAATTGGCGGATCAACTTTACATGTCCGCACTAAATTGTCTGTAACTTTTAATTTAGATCTCAGAATGATACGAATCCAATGCCCACGTTAAGGTAGCTCAATTTTCTATATTGTGACAAAAATTTGAGTTAGGACTAGATACGACAAAGCATCCAATTAATCCAATCTATCAAAAATGGTGTGATGCTATGCATTATGCTTTATTTATAAGCCTTTAGTCAATGGGCACCAATGATCAGATAAGCATGATCACATTAATTGGCGGATCAACTTTACCTGTCTGCACTAAATCGTTAGTAACTTTTGATTTAGAGCTCAGAATGACACGAATGAAATGACAACATTAAGCTAGCTTAACTTTCTATATTGTGACAAAATTTGAGACATAACTAGATACAACAATGAAGTAATCTAATTTACCCAAAAATGTGTGATGCCTTGCAATACGCTTCATTTATATGCCTTTACTCAATGAGCACCAATGATCAGTTTAGAATGATCATTTAACTGGCCGATCAACTTGACATGTCCGCACTAATCGTCTGTAACTTTTGATTTAGAGCTCAAAATGACACGAATCGAATGTCCACGTTATGCTAGCTCAATTTTCTATATTTTGACAAAATTTGAGACAGAAATAGAGAGGACAACGCGTCCAAGTAATCCAATCTATCCAGAAATGCGTGATGCCACGCTTTATGCTTCATCCATAAGCCTGTACTTAATGAGCACCAATGATTAGTTTAGAATTATCACTTTAACAGGCCGATCAACTTGACATGTCCACAATAAATCATCTGTATTTAGAGCTCAGAAACACACGAATCCAATGCCCATAATAAGATAGCTCAATTTTCTATATTGTGACAAAATTTGAGATAGAAATAGATATGCAAAAGCGTCCAAGTTTCCAATACATCCCAAACTGCGAGACATCATGCATTATTTTTCAGCATTTACTCAATGAGCACCAATGATCAGTTTAGAATGATTATTTTAACTAACTAATCAATTTGTCATTTCTGCACTACATCGTCCATACCTTTTGATTTATAGCTCAGAATGACACAAATCCAATGCCCACACTAATCTAGTTCAATTTTCTATATTGTGACAAATTTTGATGCTATCCAAAACAATACAAAACTATGTGATGCTATGGCATTATGCTTCAGTTACAAGGATTTACTCAATGGGCACCAAAGATCAGTTTAGAATGATCGTTTTAACTGCCGATCAACTTGACATGTCCGCACTAAATAATCCGTAATTTCTGAATTAGAGCTCAGACTGACACGATCCAATGCCCACGTTAAGCTAGCTCAATTTGATTTATTTCAATAAAATTCGAGACTGAAATAAGACGCAAAAGTATCCAAGTAATCCAATCTGTTGAAACTGCTTGATGCTATGCATTATGCTTCATTTCTAAGCGTTTACTTAACGAGCATCAATGATCAGTTTAGAATGAGCATTTTAACTGGCCGATCAACTTGGCATGTATGGACTAAATGGTACGATGCTTTTGATTTAGAGCTCAGAAAGACACAAACCCAGTGCCCACGATATTTTCTATATTTTGAGAAAATTTTAGCCAAAAATAGAGACAACAAAGCGTTTAAGTAATCCAATCTACTCAAAACTGTGTGATGCCATACATTATGCTTCATTTATAAGCCTTTAGTAAATGGGCACCAAAGATCAGTTTATAATGATCACTTTAACTGGCCAATTATTTTGACATGTGTGCACTAAATCGTGTGTAACTTTTAATTTAGAGCTCAGAATGATACGAATCCAATGCCCACGTTAAGCTAGCTCAATTTTCTGTATTCTGAAAAAATTTGAGTTAGAACTAGATACGACAAAGCGTCCAATTAATCCAATCTATCTAAAATGGTATGATGCTATGCATTATGCTTGATTTATAAGCTTTTAGTCAATGGGCACCAATGATCAGATAAACATGATCACATTAATTGGCGGATCAACTTTACATATCCGCACTAAATCGTCTGTAACTTTTAATTTAGAGCTCAGAATGATACGAATCCAATGCCCACGTTAAGCTAGCTCAATTTTCTATATTGTGAAAAAATTTGAGTTAGGACTAGATACGAAAAGGCGTCCAATTAATCCAATCTATCAAAAATGGTGTGATGCTATGCATTATGCTTTATTTATAAGCCTTGAGTCAATGGGCACCAATGATCAGATAAACATGATCACATTAATTGGCGGATCAACTTTACATGTCTGCACTAAATCGTCAGTAACTTTTGATTTAGAGCTCAGAATGACACGAATGAAATGACCACATTAAGCTAGCTTAACTTTCTATATTGTGACAAAATTTGAGACATAACTAGATACAACAACGAAGTAATCTAATTTACCCAAAAATGTGTGATGCCTTGCAATACGCTTCATTTATAAGCCTTTACTCAATGAGCACAAATGATCAGTTTAGAATGATCATTTAACTGGCCGATCAACTTGACATGTCTGCACTAATCGTCTGTAACTTTTGATTTAGAGCTCAAAATGACACGAATCGAATGTCCACATTATGCTAGCTCAATTTTCTATATTTTGACAAAATTTGAGACAGAAATAGAGAGGACAACGCGTCCAAGTAATCCAATCTATCCAGAAATGTGTGATGCCATGCTTTATGCTTCATCCATAAGCCTTTACTTAATGAGCACCAATTAGTTTAGAATTATCACTTTAACAGGCCGATCAACTTGACATGTCCACAATAAATCATCTGTATTTAGAGCTCAGAAACACACGAATCCAATGCCCATGTTAAGATAGCTCAATTTTCTATATTGTGACAAAATTTGAGATAGAAATAGATATGCAAAAGCGTCCAAGTTATCCAATACATCCCAAACTGTGAGACGCCATGCATTATTTTTCAGCATTTACTCAATGAGCACCAATGATCAGTTTAGAATGATTATTTTAACTAATTGATCAATTTGTCATTTTTGCACTAAATCGTCCATACCTTTTGATTTATAGCTCAGAATGAAACAAATCCAATGCCCACACTAATCTAGTTCAATTTTCTATATTGTGACAAAATTTGATGCTATCCAAAACTATCCAAAACTATGTGATGCTATGGCATTATGCTTCAGTTATAAGGATTTACTCAATGGGCACCAAAGAACAGTTTAGAATGATCATTTTAACTGGCCGATCAACTTGACATGTCCGCACTAAATCGTCCGTAATTTCTGAATTAGAGCTCAGAATGATACGATCCAATGCCCACGTTAAGTTAGCTCAATTTGATTTATTTTAATAAAATTCGAGAATGAAATAGAGACGACAAAGTATCGAAGTAATCCAATCTGTCCAAACTGCTTGATGCCATGCATTATGCTTCATTTCTAAGCCATTACTTAAAGAGCACCAATGATCAGTTTAGAATGAGCATTTTAACTGGCCAATCAACGAGGCATGTCTGGACTAAATGGTATGATACTTTTGATTTAGACCTCAGAAACACACGAACCCAGTGCCCACAATATTTTCTATATTTTGAGAAAAATTTAGCCAGAAATAGAGACAACAAAGCGTTTAATTAATCCAATCTATCCAAAACTGTGTGATGCCATGCATTATGCTTGATTTCTAAGCCTTTAATTAATGAACACCAATGATCAGTTAGAATGCTCACTTTAACTGGCTGATCAACTTGACATGTTCGGACTAAATCATCCGATACTTTTGATTTAGAGCTCAAAAACACATGAATCTAATGCCCACGATAATCTAGCTCAATTTTCTATATTTTGAGAAAATTTGAGACTAAAATAAAGACGACAAAGTGTCCAAGTAATCCAGTCTATCCAAAAATGTGTGATGTGATCCATTATGCTTCATTTATAACCCTTTACTCAATGGGCACCAATGATTAGTTTAGAATGATCACTTTAACTGGCCGATCAACTTGACATGTCCGTACCAAATCGTCCGTAACTTTTGATTTAGAGCTGAGAATAACATGAATCCAATGACTACGTTAAGCTAGCTCAATTTGCTATATTTTTTTCAAAATTAGAGAAAGAAATGGAGACAACAAAGCATCCAAGTAATCCAATCTATCCAAACTACTTGAAGCCATGCATTATGCTTCATTTCTAAGCCTTTACTCAATGAGCATTAATGATCAGTTTAGAATGATTACCTTAACTGGCTAATCAACTTGACATATCCGCACTAAATCATCCGAAACTTTTGATTTAGAGCTCAGAAACACACGAAACCAACGCCCACGATAAGCTAGCTCAATATTCTATATTTTGAGAAACTTTTAGACAGATATAGAGACGACAATGCGTTCAAGTAATCCAATCTAGCCAAAACTGTGTGATGCCATGCATTATGCTTCATTTATAAGCCTTTAGTAAATGGGCACCAAAGATAATTTTATAATGATCACTTTAACTGGCCGATCATTTTGACATATGCGCACTAAGTCCTCTGTAACTTTTAATTTAGAGCTCAGAACGATACGAATCCAATGCCCATGTTAAGCTAGCTCAATTTTCTATATTGTGACAAAATTTGAGTTAGGACTAGATACGACAAAGCATCAAAGTAATCCAATCTATCTAAAACTGTGTGATGCTATGCATTATGCTTGATTTATAAGCCTTTAGTCAATGGGCACCAATGATCAGATTAAAATGATCACTTTAATTGCCCGATCAACTTTACATGTACGCACTAAATCGTATGTAACTTTTGATTTAGAGCTCCGAATGACACGAATCAAATGACCACGTTAAACTAGCTTGATTTTCTATATTATGACAAAATTTGAGACAGAACTAGATACAACAATGCGTCCAAGTAATCCAATTTATTCAAAATTGTATGATGCCATGCAATATGCTTCATTTGTAAACCTTTACTCAATGGGCACCAATGATCAGTTTGGAATAAACATTATAACTGGCCGATCAACTTGACATGTCCGCACTAATCGTTGGTAACTTTTGATTTAGAGCTCAAAATGACACGAATTGAATGCCCACGTTAGGCTAGCTCAATTTTCTATATTTTGACAAAATTTGAGACAGAAATAGAGAGGACAACGCGTCCAAGTAATCCAATCTATCCAGAAATGTGTGATGCCATGCTTTATGCTTCATCTATAAGCCTTTACTTAATTAGCACCAATGTTTAGTTTAGAATTATCACTTTAACAGGCCGATCAGCTTGACATGTCCACAATAAATCATCTCTATTTAGAGCTCAGAAACAAACGAATCCAATGCCCGCATTAAGATAGCTCAATTTTCGATATTGTGACAAAATATGATATAGAAATAGATATGCAAAAGCGTCCAAGTTATCCAATACATCCCACACTATGAGACGCCATGCATTATTTTTCATCATTTACTCAATGAGCACCAATGATCAGTTTAGAATGATTATTTTAACTAATCGATCAATCTGTCATTTCTGCACTAAATCGTCCATACCTTATGATTTATAGCTCAGAATGACACAAATCCAATCCCAAACTAATCTAGTTCAATTTTCTATATTGTGATAAAATTTGATGCTATCCAAAACTATCAAAAACTATGTGATGCTATGGCATTATGCTTCAGTTATAACGATTTACTCAATGGGCACCAAAGATCAGTTTAGAATGATCATTTTAACTGGCCGATCAACTTGACATGTCCGCACTAAATCGTCCGTAATTTATGAATTAGAGCTCAGAATGACACGAATCCAATGCCCACGTTAAAGTAGCTCAATTTTCTGTATTTTGATATAATTTTAGACAGAAATAGAGATGACAAAGTACCCAAGTAATTCAATCTGTCCAAACTGCTTGATGCCATGCATTATGCTTCATTTCTAAGCCTTTAGTTAAAGAGCACCAATGATCAGTTTAGAATGAGCATTTTAACTGCCCTTTTAACTTGGCATGTCTGGACTAAATGGTACGATGCTATGGATTTAGAGCTCAGAAACACACAAACCCAGTGCCCACGATATTTTCTATATTTTGAGAAAATTTTAGACAGAAATAGTGACAACAAAGCGTTCAAGTTATCCAATCTATCCAAAACTGTGTGATGCCATGCATTATGCTTGATTTCTAAGCCTTTGCTTAATGAGCACCAATGATCAGTTTAGAATGATCACTTTAACTGGCTGATCAACTTGACATGTTCAGACTATATCGTCCGATACTTTTGATTTAGAGCTCAGAAACACACGAATCCAATGCTCACGATAATCTAGCTCAATTTTCTATATTTTGACAAAATTTGAGACAAAAATAAAGACGACAAAGTGTCCAAGTAATCCAATCTATCCAACAATGTGTGATGTGATCCATTATGCTTCATTTAAAAGCCTTTACTCCATGGGCACCAATGATTAGTTTAGAATGATCACTTTAACTGCCGATCAACTTGACATGTCCGTACCAAATCGTCCGTGACTTTTGCTTCAGAGCTGAGAATGATACGAATCCAATGCCTACGTTAAGCTAGCTCAATTTGCTATATTTTTTGCTAAATTAGAGATAGAAATGAAGACAACAAAGCATCCAAGTAATCCAATCTATCCAAACTGCTTGATGCCATGCATTATGCTTCATTTCTAAGCCTTTACTCAATGAGCACCAATGATCAGTTTAGAATGATCACTTGAACTGGCTAATCAACTTGACATATCCGCACTAAATCATCCGAAACTTTTGATTTAGAGCTCAGAAACACACGAATCCAATGCCCATGATAAGCTAGCTCAATGTTCTATATTTTGAGAAATTTTTTGACAGATATAGAGACGACAATGCGTCCAAGTAATCCAATCTATCCAAAACTGTGTGATAAGCTAGCTTCATTTATATGCCTTTACTAAATAGACACCAAAGATCAGTTTATAATGATCACTTTAACTGACCGATCATTTTGACATGTGCGCACTAAATTGTCTGTAACTTTTAATTTAGAGCTCAGAATGATACGAATCCAATGCCCATTTTAAGCTAGCTCAATTTTCTATATTGTGACAAAATTTGTGTTAGCACTAGATACGACAAAGCGTCAAAGTAATCCAGTCTATCTAAAACTGTGTGATGCTATGCATTGTGCTTGATTTATAAGCCTTTAGTCCATGGGCACCAATGATCAGATTAAAATGATCACTTTAATTGGCCGATAACCTTTACATGTCCGCACTAAATCATATGTAACTTTTGATTTAGAGCTCCAAATGACACGAATCAAATAACCACGTTAAACTAGCTTAATTTTCTATATTATGACAAAATTCGAGACAGAACTAGATACAACAATGCATCCAAGTAATCCAATTTATCCAAAAATGTATGATGCCATGCAATATGCTTCATATATAAGCCTTTACTCAATGGGCACCAATGATCAGTTTGGAATAATCATTATACCTGGCCGATCAACTTGACATGTCCGCACTAATCGTCGGTAACTTTTGATTTAGAGCTCAGAATGACACGAATCGAATGCCCACGTTATGCTAGCTCAATTTTCTATATTTTGACAAAATTTGAGACAGAAGTAGAGACGACAACGCGTCCAAGTAATCCAATCTATCCTAAAATGTGTGATGCTTGCTTTATGCTTCATCTATAAACCTTTACTTAATGAGCACCAATAATTAGTTTAGAATTGTCACTTTAACAGGCTGATCAATTTGACATGTCCGCAATAAATCATTTGTATTTAGAGCTCATAAACACACGAATCCAATGCCCACGTTAAGATAGCTTAATTTTCTATATTGTGACAAAATTTGAGATAGAAATAGATATGAAAAAGCGTACAAGTAATCCAATACATCCGAAACTGCGAGAAGCCATGCATTATTTTTCATTATTAAGCATTTACTCAATGAGCACCAATGATCAGTTTAGAATGATTATTTTAACTGGTTGATCAATTTGTCTTTTCTGCACTAAATCATCCATAACTTTTGATTTATAGCTCAGAATGATACAAATCCATTGCCCATACTAATCTAGTTCAATTTTCTATATTCTGACAAAATTTGATACATGACTACATACGAGAAAGCATCCAAGTAATACAGTTTATCCAAAACTATGTGATGCTATGCATTATGCTTCAGTTATAAGGATTTACTCAATGGGCACCAAAGTTCAGTTTAGAATGATCATTTTAACTGGCCGATCAACTTGATATGTCCGCACTAAATCGTCCGTAATTTTTGAATAAGAGCTCAGAATGACACGATCCTTATAACTGGCCGATCAACTTGACATGCCTGCGTTAAGCTAGCTCAATTTCATTTATTTTAATAAAATTTGAGACTGAAGTAGAGACGACAAAGTATCCAAGTAATCCAATATGTCCAAACTGCTTGATGCCATTCATTATGGTTCATTCCTAAGCCTTTACTTAATGAGCACCAATGATTAGTGTAGAATGAGCATTTTAACTGGCCGATCAACTTGGCATGTCTGGACTAAATGGTACGATACTTTTGATTTAGAGCTCAGAAACACATGAATCAAGTGCCCACAATATTTTCTACATTTTTAGAAACTTTTAGACAGAAAGAGAGACGACAAAGCGTTCAAGTAATCCAATCTATCCAAAACTGTGTGATGCCATGCATTATGCTTGATTTATAAGCCTTTACTCAATGGGCACTAAATCATCTGTAACTTTTGATTTAGAGCTCAGAATCACACGAATCCAATGCCCACGTTAAGATAACATAATTTCTGTATTTTGACTAAATTTGAGAGAGAAATAAATACGATAAAACGTCCAAGTAATCCAATCTATCTCATAGTGCTTGATGTCATGCATTATGCTTCATTTCTACGCCTCTACCTAATTAGAACAAATAATCAGTTTAAAATGATCACTTTAACAGGCCGATCAAATTGACAAGTCCGCATTAAATCGTCGTTAACTTTTGATTTAGAGATCCGAATGACACAAATCCAATGCCTACGTTAAGCAAGCTCAATTTCTATATTGTGACAAAATTTGAGACGACAAAGCGTCCAAGTAATCCAATCTATCCCAAACTGCGTCATGCTATGCTTTATGCTTCATTTATAAGCCTTTACTTGATGAGCACCAATAATCAAGTTAGAATGATCTCTTTAACTGGCTGATCAACTTGACATGTACGCAGTAAATTATCCATAAGATTTGATTTAGAGCTCTGAAACACACGATTCAAATGCCCACGTTAAGTTAGCTCAATTTTCTATATTGTAACAAAATTTGAGATTGAAATAGATATTACAAAGCATCTGAGTAATCCAATCTATCCAAAACTGTGTGATGCAATGCATTATCCTTCATTTATAAGCCTTTACTCAATGAGCACTAATGATCAGTTTAGAATGATCACTTTAATTGGCCGATCAACTTAACATGTCCACAGTAAATTATCCATAACTTTTGATTTAGAGCACTGAATGACACGAATCTAATGCCCAAGTTAAGCTTGCTCAATTTTCTATATTTTGACATAATTTGATACAGAAATAGAGAGGACAAAGCGTCCAAGTAATCCAATCTATCCAAACTGCTTGATGCCATGCATTATGCTTCATTTATAAGCATTTATTTAATGAGCGCCAATGATTAGTTTAGAAGGATCACTTTAACTGGCCGATAACTTGACATGTCTGCATTAAATCGTCTGTAACTTTTGATTTAAAGTTCGTAATGACACGAAAAAAGAAAATTCAGTTTGAATAACAAGCGAAAAGGAGAAAAGGAGGAAAGTTAATATGGTTATATAGCTGCCTTGGGAGAAGAATCACAGTGACAAAGACATTTCCATGCTGCACACAGCCTTGGTAACCACACCAAACAGTCATGACTGCTGCACACAGCCTTGGTAACCACATCAAATGGTCATAAGTCCGTTTGCAGCTCCTCCCCTCTCTTCCCATAGGTTGTCAACAAGCTCCTCTTCTATTCAAGCTCATCCAAAAGTTTAATTCTGAATTGTTTTGTGTTCACATTGTAAATCCTCTATAAAAGGGCTGTAAAGACTCAGTGTATAAGCTAACTCTTTGGAGATTCTTCTTCAGAAGTCTTAGACATTTCTCATTTTCTCATGCTTCTCTTTGAGTTTCCAGATTCAATTCTTCACAATTCTCCTCTCTAATCTCAATATTCTTACATGGTATCAGAGCATAAGATCATTCTCTTATCTTTTCTACTCAAATCTTTCAGTTTCTAATTTAAAATTCTGTCAAAAATCTCTCAGCCTTTAAACTAAAAGCTCTCGCTTTTATTCAACCATAAAAGCTGCCTCCTTTGAGCTCTTTAAAGCCTAACAATGGAGGATACAGTTCAAATTAGTCCCAGCCTGAAACCTACGGTGATACCAGTAGTTCTCAAAGGCTTGAACTACACATTATGTTCAAGAACCATCAAGACAGCCATTTGTGGCAAAGGACTTTGGAATCACATCTTGGAGGATAATACTCCAACTATAGTTGATCCAAAGGAGAAGAAGGATGAGGCAACAAGAAAAGAAGAAGCTAGGTGGTTCCAAGAAGATCAATCAGTCCTTTGTTTCCTTCCAAATTCATTGGAACCATCCATACTTGAAGCTTATTCATATTGTGAAACCGCCAAGTCTCTTTGGGAGACTCTCAAGAGGGTGTATGGGGATGTTTCAAACCTCAGCCGTGTGTATGAGGTTAAGAAGGCTCTCAATGATCTACACCAAGAGGATATGGAGTTCACAAAGTTCCTAGGCAAGTTCCAAACAACATGGTCCGAGCTTGACATGTTTAGACCAAGTTCTATGGATCCAAAGGTGCTTAATGAAAGGAAGGAAGAAGACAAGATATTTGGGCTCCTTCTCAACCTAAATACAGCCTTTAAGGACGTGATTAAGTACATCCTAAGAGAGCCAAAGCTCCCTGATTTTGAAGAGGACGTATGTGTCTAGAGATGTCAAGTTCATAGAAGAATGAAGCTATTATGATCAGAAAGATTGGGAAGGATGAAGGATCTCTCAAGGTCACCATCTGATTTGGCTACGAGTTTCAGGTTTCTCTTGAATCATTTGGGAAATGATGTGCCAAGGGATTCAAGATAAGAAGAAGCAAGAACTCCAAATAGTTCAAAAGATACCCAAGAGAATGAACAAGGGGCGGTAACTCAAGAACCAACTCCAATCCAAGAAGAAGCTACGGCCCAAAACCAAGAACAAGACGACTTGGAAGTGGGTATAGAGGAACCTATTCATCGAATGGAAGAGGAAATGGTTGAAGAGGAGGCTGCACCACCTGTTCAGCAACTAAGAAAGAGTACTAGACTTAGTAAAGACCCATCCAATTGGGTAAACACTAGGGTTTTCTACAACAACCAGGCCGTGGCTCATCCCATACAAGCTGTTTGTTCCCTTGACCTCTTGTCATCTAGTCATCAAGCATTCCTCGGAAAGATTGAACAGAGTCAGATTCAAAGGACTTATGAGGAAGTTAAGAGCAAGAAAGAATGGTTAGATGCAGTAAGAGATGAGAAGGGAGCTATGGAAAGGAATCATACATTGGATATACAAGAACTTCCCAAAGGCAAGAAGGCTGTAAGTTCCAAGTGGGTGTTCACCATCAAGTATAAGAGCAATGGGGACATAGAAAGGTACAAGGCACGTCTAGTTGCAAGAGGTTTTACTCAGACATATGGAAAGGACTATACTGATACATTTGCACCGGTGGCTAAGCTACCCACTGTAAGGGTTGTTCTTTCACTAGCTACGAATCTGACTTGGGACTTATGGCAAATGGATGTCAAGAACGCATTCCTACAAGGAGAACCTGAAGAGGAAGTGTATATGACTCCACCACCAGGCCTTGAATATCTTTTCAAAGAGTGACAGGCTCTAAGACATAGGAAGGAAATATATGGGTTGAAGCAGTCACCAAGGGCCTGGTATCACAAATTAAGCTCCACACTTACTGACAATGGGTTCAGAAAATCCCATTCAGATCATACTTTGTCCACTCGTCAAAACCCCAAAGGAATTGTGGCGGTCTTGGTTTATGTGGATGACCTTATCATCACAGGAGATGATAACGAAAGAATTTGGTCCACAAAGGCGTTCTTAAATAGATCTTTTGACATCAAGGATCTTGGAGAGTTGAAGTACTTTTTGGGTATTGAAGTGTGTCGGTCTCAGGAAGGGCTCTTTCTATCCCAAAGAAAGTATGCTATTCATTTGTTGACAGAAACGGGAAAGCATGGGGCTAAACCAGCCAAAACCCCTCTTGAAGATGGCTACAAGGTCAATGGAAAGGGAGAGAAAGCTGATGAGTTATTTAAGGATGTTTCTCAGTATCGTAGACTAGTTGGGAAGCTAATCTACCTCACCATCACACGACCAGACTTGTGTTTTGCTGTGAATCAAGTGAGTCAACATATGCAAAAACCTACTGTATATCATTGGAGCATGGTAGAAAGGATCCTTAGATACATCAAAGGATCTCCTGGTCAAGGCATATGGATGGGCAAGAATGGGAACACTGACATTATCAGGTATTGTGATGCGGAATGGGCTGGTGATAGGGTGGATAGGAAATCAACCACTGGGTATTGCAACTTCATTGGTGGGAAATTAGTAACTTGGAAGACTAAGAAGCAGAAGGTGGCGTCATGTTCTAGTGCTGAAGCAGAATATAGGGCTATGAGGAAGCTGACAAGTGAAGTAACTTGGATCAAAGCGCTCTTGAACGACTTCGGTATTGAATAACCAGGGCCAATTACCTTCCATTGTGATAATCAGGCAGCCATTCACATAGCTATGAACTCAGTGTTTCACGAGAGGACCAATCACATAGAGATCGATTGCCATGAGGTTAGGGAGAAAGTTCAAGATGGAACCATTCTGCCATGAGGTTAGGGAGAAAGTTCAAGATGGAACCATTCTGCCATGTTATACAAGGAGTGAAGACCAACTAGCTGACATCTTCACAAAGGCAGCAAGTCTCAAAGTTTGCAGGAACATCTTTAGCAAACTTGCACTTGTTGATTTATCACATACATGATCAAAGGTCCCCTAATCCAAGAGCAACACACTTTTTCCCTTATTAAGGTTTTGTCCCACGTGGTTTTCCTTAATAAGGTTTTTAATGAGGTGTTGAATTGGGTTCCCAACCTTAAGACATTAGGGTGATTCCAAAGTCTTTAGCTTGAGGGGGAGTATTGACATGGGAAAATCAAATAAGGCCTATCTTGACCTACATGGCAAGTGTGAGCAATTTAATTCATGGAGGGAAAAGAAAATTCAGTTTGAATAACAAGGGAAAAGGAAAAAAGGAGGAAAGTTATTATTTAAAATGGTTAACATGGTAATATAGCTACCTTGGAAGAAGAATCACAGTGACAAGGACATGTCCATGCTGCACAGAGCCTTGGTAAGCACACCAAACATTCATGACTACTGGACACAGCCTTGGTAACCACACCTAACGATCATAAGTCTGTTTGCAGCTCCTCCCCTCTTTTCCCATTGGTTGTCAACAAGCTCCTCCTCTATTCAAGCTCATGCACAAGTTTAATTCTGATTTTTTTTATGTTCACATTGTAATTCCTCTATAAAAGGGCTGTAAAGACTCAATGAATAAGTTAACTCTTAGGAGATTCTTCTCCAGAAGTCTTAGATATTTCTCATTTTCTCATGCTTCTCTTTGAGTTTCAAGATTCAATTCTTCACATTTCTCCTCTCTAATCTCAATATTCTTACATCTAGTGTCCACGTTAAACTAGCTCAATTTTCTATATTGTGACAAAGTTTGAAACATAAATAGATACCACAAAGCATCCAAATAATCCAAATAATCCCAAACTGCGTCATGCCATTCTTTAGGCTTCATTTATAAGCTTTTATTTAATGAGCACCAGTGATCAGTTTTGAATTATGACTTTGAGTGGCCGATAAACTTGAGATTTCCGCAGTAAATCGTCCGTAACATTTGATTTACAACTCAAAATGACATGAAACCAAAGCCCACGTTAAGCTAGTTCAATTTTCTATTTTGTGATAACGTTTGAGACGTAAATAGATACGACAAAGCGTCAAGGTAATCCAATCAATCATAAATTGCATGATGCCATGCATTAGTTTTCCTCTATAAGCTTTTACTCAATGAGCACCAATGATCAGTTTAGAATGATCATTTTAACAGGCCGATCAACTTGTCCTATATACACTAAATCGTTCATTACTTTTGATTTGTAGCTCAGAACGACACGAATCCAATGCCTACATTTAGCTAGTTAAATATTCTACACTGTGACAAAATTTGAGACAGAACTATATACGACCATGCATTATGCTTCTTTTATAAGCCTTTACTCAATGAGTACCAATGATCACTTTAACCTGCCGATCAACTTCACATGTACACACTAAATCATCCTAAACTGAGCTAGCTTAACGTGGGCATTGGATTCATGTCATTATGAGCTCTAAATTAAAAGTTAGAGACGATTTAGTGAGGACATGTAAAGTTGATCGACCAGTTGAAGTTATCATTCTAAACTGATCATTTGTTCTCATTGAGTAAATGCTGATAAATGAAGCATAATACATGGCATCATGTAGTTTTGGTTAGATTGGATTACTTGAACTCATTTTTGTACCTATTTCTGCCTCAAATTTTGTCACAACATAGAGAATTGAGTTAAAGTTATTCTTACATAGTGAGGGATGATTTAGTGCAGACATGTCAAGTTGATCGGCCAGTTAAAGTTATCTTTCTAAAATGAGTATTGGTTCTCATTGAGAAAGGGCTTATCAATGAAGCATAATGCACATCATGCAGTTTTGGCTATATTTGGATTACTTGTACGCTTTTTCGTATTTATTTTGTGTCAAATTTTGTCACAACATAGAATGTTGAGCTAGCTTAAAGTGGACATTGGATTGGTGTTATTCTGAGCTATATATCAAAAGTTACAGACGATTTAGTGCGGACATGTTAAGTTGATCGCCTAGTTAAAGTTATTATTTTCAACTGATCATTTGTTCTCATTGGCTAGCTTAACATGGGCATTGTATTCGTGTTATTTTGAGCTCTAAATCAAAATTTATTTACGATTTAGTGCGGACTTGTCAAGTTTATCGGCCAGTTAAAGTGATCATTCTAAACTGATCATTGGTGCTTATTGAGTAAAGGCTTATAAATGATGAATAATGCATGACATCACACAGTTCCGGATAGATTGGATTACTTGGACGCTTTGTCGTATCTATTTCTGTCTGAAACTTTGTCAAAATATAGAAAATTGAGCTAGCTTAACGTGGGCATTGGATATGTATCATTCTGAGCTAAAAAAAAGGTAAGGACGATTTAGTGCGGATATGTCAAGTTGATCGCTTAGTTAAAGTGATTATTCTAAACAGATCATTGGTGCTCATTGAGTAAAGGCTTACAAATGAAACATAATACATGACATCACGCAGTTAGGGATAGATTGGATTACTTGTACGCTTTATTGTATCTATTTTTGTCTCAAATTTTGTCACAATATAGAAAATTGAGCTAGCTTATTGTGGGCATTGGATTCGTGTCATTCTGAGCTCTAAATCAAAAGATACGGACGATTTAGTGCAGACATGCCTATTTGATTGGCCAGTTAAAGTGATCATTCTAAACTGATAATTGGTGCTCATTGAGTAAAGGCTATAAATGATGCATAATGCATGACATCACGCAGTTCGGGATACATTGAATTACTTGGATGCTTTGTCGTATCTAGTTCTACATCAAATTTTGTCATAATATAGAAAACTTAGCTAGCTTAATGTGGGCATTAGATTCATGTTAATCTGAGCTATAAATCAAAAATTAGGTATGATTTTGTCGGCACATGTCAATTTGATCGGCCAGTTAAAGTGGTAATTTTAAACTGATCATTTGTCCTCATTGCGTAAAGGCTTATAAATAAAGCATAATACATGGGATAATGTAGTTTTGGCTAGATTGGATTAGTTGAATGCTTTTTGTATCTATTTTTGTCTCAAATTTTGTTACAACATAGAGAATTGAGCTAGCTTAACGTGGGCATTGGATTCATGTCATTCTCAGCTCTAAATCAAAGGTTAGGGACGATTTAGTGCAGATATGTCAAGTTGATCGGCCAGTTAAAGTGATCATTTTAAACTGATCATTTGGGTTCATTGAGTAAAGGCTCATAAAAGAAGAATAATGCATGGGCTTATGCAGTTTTGGCTAGATTGGATTACTTGAATGTTTTTTTGAATCTATTTTTGTCTTAAATTTTGTCACAATATAGAAAATTAAGCTAGATTAACGCGGGCATTGGATATATGACATTCTGATCTCTAAATCAAAAGTTATGGACGATTATGTGCGGGCATGTCAAGTTGATCGACCAGTTAAAGTGATCATTCTAAACTGATCATTGGTGCTCATTGAGTAAAGGCTTACAAATGAAGCATAATGCATGACATCACACAGTTCAGGGTAGATTGGATTACTTGGAAACTTTGTCGTATCTATTCCTATCCCAAATTTTGTCCCAATATAGAAAATTTAGCTAGCTTAACGTGGGCAATTGATTCGTGTCATTCTGAGGTCTCAATCAAAAGTTACGGAAGATTTAATGCGATCATGTCAAGTTTATCGGCCAATTAAAATGATCATTCTAAACTGATCATTGGTGCTCATTGAGAAAAGGCTTATAAATGATGTATAATGCATGACATCTCACAGTACGGGATTGATTAGATTAGTCGGACACTTTGTCGTTTATGTTTTGGCTCAAGTTTAGTCAAAATATTGAAAATTGAACTAGTTTAACGTGGGCATTGTATTTGTGTCATTTTGAGCTATAAATCATAAGTTACGGACAATTTAGGGCAGACATGTCAAGTTGATTGGCCAGTTAAAGTGATCATTCTAAACTACTTGAATGCTTTTTGTATTATTCTAAACTACATGTCAAGTGGATTACTTGAATGCTTTTTGTATGTATTTCTGTCTCAAATTTTGTTACAACATAGAGAATGGAGCTAGCTTAACGTGGGCATTGGATTCGTGTCATTCTAAGCTCTGAATCAAAGGTTAGGGACGATTTAGTGTGGACATGTCAATTTGATCGGCCAGTTAAAGTGATCATTTTAAACTGAACATTTGTGTTCATTGAGTAAAGGCTTGTAAATGAAGAATAATGCATGGGCTTATGCAGCTTTGGCTACATTGGATTACTTGAACGCTTTTTTGAATCTATTTTTGTCCTAAATTTTGTTACAATATGGAAAATTGGGCTAGATTAGCATGGGCATTGGATTCATGTTAATTGGATCTCTAAATCAAAAGTTATGGAAGATTTAGTGTGATCATGTCAAGTTTATCGGCCAGTTAAAATGATCATTCTAAGCTGATCATTGGTGCTCATTGAGTAAAGGCTTATAAATGATGTATAATGCATGACATCTCACAGTACGGGTTTGATTAGATTAATTGGACGCTTTGTCGTTTATGTTTTGGCTCAAGTTTAGTCAAAATATTGAAAATTGAGCTAAATTAACGTGGGCATTGGATTCTTGTCATTTTGAGCTATAAATCATAAGTTACGGAGAATTTAGGGCAGACATGTCAAGTTGATCGGCCAGTTAAAGTGATCATTCTAAACTGATCATTTGTGCTCATTGAGTAAAGGCTTATAAATGAATCATAATGCATGGGATCATGTAGTTTTGGCTAGAATTGTTTACATGAACGCTTTTTGTATCTATTTCTGTCTCAAACTTTGATACAACATAGAGAATTAAGCTAGATTAACGTGGGCATTGGATTCGTGTCATTCTAATCTCTAAATGAAAAGTTAGGGACGATTTCGTGCGGACATGTCAAGTTGATCGGCAGTTAAAGTGATCATTTTAAACTGATCATTGGTTCTTATTTAGTAAAGGCTTATAAATGAAGCATAATGCATGGCATCACGCAGTTTTAGCTAGATTGGATTACTTGGACGATTTTTCGTATCTATTTCAGTCTCAAATTTTGTCACAATATAGAAAATTGAGTTAGCTTAACGTGACCATTGGAATTGTGTCCTTCTGAGCTCTAAATCATAAGTTACGGACGATTTAGAGCGGACATGTCAAGTTGATTGGCCAGTTAAAGTGATCATTCTTAACTGATCATTGGTGCTCATTGAGTAAAGGGTTATAAATGAAGCTTAATGCATGACATCACGCAGTTCGGGATAGATTGGAATACTTAGACGCGTTATCGTATCTAATTCTGTCTGAATTTTTGTCAGAATATAGAAAATTGAGCTAGGTTAACGTGGGCATTGCATTCATGTCATTCTGAGCTATAAATCAAAAGTTAAGGACGATTTAGTGCGGTAATGTCAAGTTGATCGCTTAGCTAAAGTGATCATTGATGCTCATTGAGTAATTAAAGCTTACAAATGAAGCATAATGCATGACATCACGCAATTAGGGATAGATTGGATTACTTGGACGCTTTATTGTATCTATTTCTGTCTCAAATTTTCTCACAATATAGAAAATTGAGCTAGCTTAATGTGGGCATTGGATTCGTGTCATTCGGAGCTCTAAATCAAAAGATCCTGACGATTTAGTGCAGATATGTTAAGTTGATCAGTCAGTTAAAGTGATCATTCTAAACTGATCATTGGTGCTCATTGAGTAAAGGCTATAAATGATGCATAATGCATGACATCAGGTAGTTCAGGATACATTGAATTACTTAGATGTTTTGTCGTATCTACTTCTGTATCAAATTTGGTCATAACATAGAAAATTTTGCTAGCTTAACATCGGCATTAGATTCGTGTCATTCTGAGCTATAAATCAAAAGTTAGGTACAATTTTGTGCGGACATGTCAATTTGATTGGCCTGTTAAAGTGATCATTCTAAACTGATCATTTGTGCTCATTGCGTAAAGGCTTATAAATGAAGAACAATGCATGGAATCATGCAGTTTTGGCTAGATTGGATTGCTTGAATGCTTTTTGTATGTATTTCTGTCTCAAATATTGTTACAACATAGAGAATTGAGATAGCTTAACGTGGGCATTGGATTCGTGTCATTCTAAGCTCTGAATCAAAAGTTAGGGACGATTTAGTGTGGACATGTCAATTTGATCGGCCAGTTAAAGTGATCATTTTAAACTGAACATTTGTGTTCATTGAGTAAAGGCTTATAAATGAAGAATAATGCATGGGCTTATGCAGCTTTGGCTACATTGGATTCCTTGAACGCTTTTTTGAATCTATTTTTGTCCTAAATTTTGTTACAATATAGAAAATTGAGCTAGATTAGCGTGGGAATTGGATTCATGTTAATTTGATCTCTAAATCAAAAGTTATGGAAGATTTAGTGCGGACATGTCAAATTGATCGGCCAGTTAAAGTGATCATTCTAAACTGATCATTGGTGCTTATTGAGTAAAGGCTTACAAATGAAGCATAATGCATGACATCACGCGGTTAGGGATAGATTGGATTACTTGGACGCTTAGTCGTATCTATTCCGATATCAAATTTTGTCACAATATTGAAAATTGAGCTATCTTAACGTGGGCATTGGATTCGTGTCATTCTGAGGTCTCAATAAAAAGTTACGGACGATTTAGTGTGATTATGTCAAGTTGATCGACCAGTTAAAGTGATCATTCTAAACTTATCATTGGTGCTTATTGAGTAAAGGCTTATAAATGATGCATAATGCATGACATCACGTAGTTCGAGATAGATTGGATTATTTGGACGCTTTGTCGTATCTATTTCGGTCTCAAGTTTTGTCAAAGTATAGATAATTGAGCTAGCTTAACGTGGGAATTGGATTCATGTCATTATGAGCTATAAATCATAAGTTACGGACGATTTATTGCAAAAATGTCAAGTTGATCGGGCAGTTAAAGTGATCATTCTTAACTGATCATAAATGAGGCATAATGCATCACCAAAAGTAAACATGAATTTACGACTACATTGCAACCACTCAAAGCAGTCGCAAATTTTGAGTCGCAAAAATAAGTAGTCAAAAATCAGTCACAATTTTTGCGATTGATTTGCGATCACGGTAATAATGGTTCAATTAGCGACTGATTTGCGACCAATCGTTGGTGACTACTTTTGCGACTACTTTGCGACTGAATTTTCATAACAAATTTTGCCAATATTTTGTGACTACTTATGTGGTTGCAAAACACGTAGTCACAAATCAGTCACAAAATTTTGTGACTGATTTGCGAGTACAAGAGCCACTGTAGTCGCAAATCATTCACAAAATTTTGTGACTGATTTGCGACTACAAGAACCATTGTAGTCGCAAATCAGTCACAAAATTTTAGGACTGATTTGCGACTTCCGAGCCATGTGATCGTAAATCGGTCACAAAATTTTGGGACTGATTTGCTACAGTTTACATGCAGTCGCAAATAAGTGGCAAATAATTGCAACTAATTTGCGACTGATTACAAAATATTCAAAAAAAAATTTTATAGTTGGAAATCGGTCCCAAAAAATTGAGACTTATTTGGGACAGATTTGCGACTACAACAGAATTAAATTTAAAAAAAATAATAATTAATTAAAAAATATTTTGAAATTTATTTTGAAATAATTTTAATATTTCGAAATTAAAACTAAAAATAATAATTTTTAATTTTAATTTCTGAATATTTTAATAAATTATTATTTTTTGAAACCATTAATTATTAATAATATTATTTAGTAATTAATAATAAATATTATAATATTAAATATAAAATATATTGTTGAATTAATTATTTTATAATGTATAATATAATCTAAATTATAAGTAAATTATTAAGTAATTATTGTATTAAATACAAAGAAATTAAAAATTAAAAACCTAAATTTTTTTTAATTGAAATTCAATTTACAAAAAAAATACAACTAATTCTTCGACGGCGGAATTGAAAATCCGAATGTGAGAATAGGGTCGGAGCCATCGACGGTTCCCCTGGGCAATCGTTATCCTGCATATAAGAGGCATATGTGGGATCCTTCCGTTGAAAATACCTGAGGAGTATCTCGAAGTTGAAGTTCTTCTTTTGGTTTTCTTTATGCTGTTATTGCATTTTCTGATTTGCTTTTAAAATCTGCGCGTTTTGTTGTACAATAAACGCGTTTTGTTCTTGAAGCATTAAGTAATCGGTGGTAGTGGATTGCAACACACTACGCCTACCCAACACGTGGATGCGGTTCAGGCTATCGAGTCTGTAAAGACGGCCTCGGTCATCCGCAACAGAAGACTACAAAATAATAATAATTGAAATAGAATATTAAATTCATTAAATAAAATAAATTAAGATAAAAAAATATAAAATTTTTTTACCTGAATGAAAATCTCATTCTTCTCTTCTAGAGTCAGCTCAATTGGACTGGAACTACCGTCAAACGTTTCTGTTTGATCGACCTCCACGTTTCCCATCTTCTCTTGGATGTTACGTTCGTATGCTTCACATATTTGTTTTGTTTTCATATCTATATACGAACCATCTCTTCTAGTGTGAGTCTTTATAAAGACCTCATCTATTGAGACAGGTTATCCCAAATTATTTTCTTACACATAAATTGAAATAAAATTTATTTAAATAATAATAAAATTTTTAATTAAATTTAAATAATTGAAACTACTTACTATTTCTTGTTGGATCTGAATGTAGGATTTTTGGCCCGACAAATGCTTGTGTGGGCCAAGACCATCTCTAGAGGAGTTGCGGTTGTTAGAGGATTTGCTACTCCTCTCGTTAGACGTTTATGTTCTCCCATAGTCTGTCATAATGTTGAACAGACTTGGGGAAATCCATCGGGGACGTTTGCCGGTTGTATGAACCGTGCTCACCATCCCTTTCATCCATCTTACGCAGACGGTCTCAAACTTTTTTCGTACCACCAGGGTGATCACAGGATCTTAGGTGTATGATTGCTTGAAATTAAATTATAAAATATTAATATATATTATTTAAATATTATAAAATAAATAAAAGTTTTAAAAAAAATAACTTACCACAAACTCGATAAAATATTTTTCTTGCCTCTCCGTAGGTACGACCGTCCAACTGTAGTAGGGGCCGTCAAATTTATTTTTCAAAAATTTTGATATTTGATGGGTAATAGCCCTTTATGGCGGTCAAACCTAATAGTTTTACTATACACAAAAATTTAAATTTCATATTAATATATTAATAAATTTTTAATAATTATTTATAAATAAAAAATAAAAAAGAAAAAATACATTATCAAGTTGAATTTGGTGCCGGTAGTGGTGACAGCACTGTCAAATATCAAGAGTGATAGTTTGTTCCTCCGTTCCCATTTTGCATTCGGGAATATCTTCCTCATCATGTTTTTCTAATTCCTGAACCCGTGGAGGTGTTTGGGTTTCAGAAATGGAATGAGGGGTAAACGTATATTGGGGAGGGAAGCGGGATGCCGCTCTATTAGCGGAGGGTGAGGGGTTCGAGGAGGCCGAAGAGGTACCACGGCCGGAAGACGATAGGATAGATCGTCTTCCACGACCTCTCATCGACCTACCGCTACTTGTCATTTGTTTGATTGGATTTTTTTTATTATGAGAGGGTTTGGAATGTTTAGAGAGGTTATAGGAAAGTGAGGTTATGTTTGAAGTGTGAAAAATGAGGGAAAACCATTAATGGTTAATTTGTAACTGATTTGCGACCACGTGTTAATTTATTCGAAGCATTTAATGGTGATCGCAAATCAGTCGTAAATTTCCCACTGATTTGCGATCACCATTAATAATTGTGACTGAATTGCCACCACATTGTCAATGCAGTGGCAAAGTGGTGGCAAATCAGTCACAAATAATACCCTAAACCCTAATTTTTTTTATTTTGGTGAATAAATTAAATTATATAAGATTGATTACTTTATTATAAGTTGTACAAATTTCAATTACTAAGAAAACAATAACAATTACCAAATTTTCAAATCATTTACCTAAAACACTTAACAAATTTACTTAACCTTATAAATTTTATATACACTTCAAATGTTTTTGAAAATATAAATGAATACAAATATGGTTTTCAATATATGTGGTTACTTATAATGGTTAGTATTTAAATAAAAATGCAAATACAAGTTGTAAATGTGGAAAATACTTAGGGAAAATGTGAATTTACCATATGTGGTTGCAAATCAGTCGCTATTTTGCGACTGATTTGTGACTGCATATCAAATTTTGAGTTTGTGGTCGCAAATCGGTGGCAAATTTGCGACTGATTTGCGACCACCAGTAATAACTGTGACTGAATTGCCACCACATTGTAAATGTAGTGGCAAAGTGGTGGAAAATCAGTCACAAATAATACCGTAAACCCTAAATTTTTTGATTTTGGTGAATAAATTGAATTATATAATATTGATTACTTGATTATAAGTTGTACAAATTTCAATTACTAAGAAAACAAGAACATTTACCAAATTTTCAATTCATTTACCTAAAACACTTGACAAATTTACTTAATCTTATAACTCTTATAAACATTTCAAATGTTCTCTAAAATTTAAATGAATACAAATATGGTTTTCAATATATGTGGTCACTTATAATGGATAGTAGTTACATAAAAATGAAAATACAAGTTGTAAATGTTGAAAATACTTAGGGAAATGTGATTTTACCATATGTGGTCGCAAATCAGTCGCTATTTTGCGATTGATTTGCGACCACTAGTAATAATTGGGACTGAATTGCCACCACATTCTGAAGGCAGTGGCAAAATGGTGGCAAATCAGTCACAATTTGTGTCATAAAACCTCAATTATATGGTGTTTGGGAATAAATTGAATTATATAAGAATCAAATGTCAAAAATACATAAAATGATAACAATATTTATGACATTTCTTCGTACTCGTCATCATCTGAACATGAAATATTACATTGAAATTCATCTTCTAGTTCCGCATCTCCGACATCGAAATCAATTTCTTCCGTATGATTAACTCTATCGACCAACCGATCTACATCTATCTCTTGAACAACTATTACCTCTTCATCATTTTCTTGTTGCAACAGGCCAATCTCGTCTTTGTTTTTGTATTTCCCCAAAATGTTAGATCTAGGATTAACTTTCAAAACACTGAGCCATGTTTGTTTTGATGATGATTTTGTGTGCGGATAGGTAATATAACAAACTTGATCTGCTTGAGAAGCTGATACATCATAAGTAATGAAATATAAATTACTTATATATTTTTAACAAAATTAATGATATAGTTAATTATTTAGGTATACGTACCAAGAATAAATGGTTCGTATTTGTAGTATTTCCCCGATGATAAGACATCAATGACATCATTTTCTGACTTCCGAATACCTTTCGAAAGCGTAGGATCGTATCATTCACATTTAAAAAGCGTGATCCTCAAATTTAGGAGGCCAACACACTCAAGTTGAATGATATCTGTTAAAATCTCATAGAAATCAGCTTCATCAAATGTATCTGATTAATTGTCTCCCTTCACACAAATACCGTAGTTACATGCCTTTGTCCTATGTCCATGTTTCTTCATGTGGAACATATAACCTCTTGTAAAATAGATCGGCCAACTTGACGCTTTATTCATCGGCCATTGAACTAATTCTTGAGCCCATATAGGAAAGACGCGTGAATTTGTAGAAATGCATGAATTGACCTATGATCATATATATATATATATATATATAATTAAAGTTAGTATTTCAAAATTAATAAATTTAATATAATATACATGTCAAATAATTAAACATATATAATCTCTAACCCATATGTCGAATTCTTCCTCTATTTTCGATGAAATATCATCTTCTGAAAGATATGAATACGTATACGAATGTGATCTTCAAACATGCTACAAAAGTAAATATGAAAAATTAATATTTGTTGCTTGATACAATGAATTGAAATGTAATAAATGCAATTAATTGTTTTCATATACCTCTATAGTGGCCGAAAATATTCACAATTCCGTAAAACGTATGCATGTGCATATTTATATTCTTTTTTGGAGAGCCATATTTCTTTACATTTACCACTTGGACGACCCATGTGCGTAAATATATCTGGTACTCTGGGATCCGGATATACAGGAACGTCACCTTCATCGAATCTTGTAGACTTGTGTATATATATTATATTACACGATATATCAACACGAAAATTTGCTATTCATTATAAAATAATTAATTAATAAACATAAGAACTAATTTATGCTACCTGTTTTTCGTGCGTATGTGGGCAGCAAAGTAATGTTCCGAGAAGTAAGATATCTCATCATTCACATATGATTCAACAATCGACCCTGTAGCATATCGTTTGTTCTTCGCCTTGCTTTTCAGTTTTTTAAAAAACCTTTCAAATGGATACATCCACCTATATTGCACAGGTCCACCCAAATTAGTTTCGTATGGTAGATGAACAGGAAGATGCTCCATGACGTCCAAAAATGAAGGTGGAAATTTCTTTTCCAAATTGCACAAAATTATGACTATGTTTTCCATCAGAATTCGGACACGGTTTTGTTGTAATGATCTGGAGCATAAATCACGGAAAAATCCTTCAATCCCTATATATATTACCATCGATAATTAATTACTACATGCAATTATTATTAATTTACGTACTTCAAATATAAAATATATGTATTACTATATATACCTGATAATGCTAGATGAACGTTTCGTGGTAAAAGTTCTGCGAATATAAAAGGGAGAAGCCTTTCCATAAGAACATGGTAGTCATGGCTTTTCATGCCCAAGAACTTCAGTTTATCCATATCCACACAATTTGCAAAATCTGCCGCATAGACGTCCAAAAATTTGACATCATTTTTGATACATTCCAATTATCATTCTTTTGCTTTTTGTGTCAATCGAAATACAGAGTATGGAGCATTACCCCGACAATCCACGTGCAACTCTTTTCGAGAGCAAAACTTCGCAATATCCAACCTTGACTTAACTGTATCTTTTGATTTTTCTTTCACATTCATAACAGTATTAATGAAGTTATCGAAGAAATTCTTCTCTATTACATCACATCAAGATTTTGTCGAAGGTTAAGATCCGACCAGTACGGCAACTCCAAAAATATGCTTTCTTTGTGCCAATTATGCCAGCTGCCGTAACCTTCTTCTTTACTTTCATGACTGTTTCCTCTGCAGTCAGGAGTATTGTCATTCAAAGCGTGGTTCCCTTTTAAAAAATTTGTTTTATTTTTTCGTAACGGGTGACCCTTAGGAAGAAACCTTCTATGACAATCAAACCAACACGTATTTCTCCCATTTGGTAATTGAAATGCCTTTGTATCATCCATACAAATTGGACAAGCCAGTCTTCCATGCGTTGTCCATCCTGACAACATTCCATAAGCGGGAAAATCGCTTATCGTCCATAGTAACATGGCTTTTAGATTGAAATTTTGATTCAACGATACATCGTATACATCGTATGGAGTGTTAATCACCGGCCATAATGAATGATTACGAGACATCCCAAATGGATTGAACCCAGTACATAAGCCAAGATAAATGTTTCGAGATTCAGCAGCAAATCTAGGATGTAGATATTGAAAATTTTTCCACTCTGCAGCATCAGATGGATTACTCATTTCTCCGTCTTCTGCTTCGTGCTCTGTGTGCCACCTCATTGCCTCTGTGGTTTTCTTGCTTTGATACATTCTTTTAACTTTATCATCTATAGGTAAATACCACATACGACTGAAAGGTATTCTCGTCCTTCCCTTGCTTGGCTTATATCTGGGGGGAATCGCAAAATTTGTATTTTTCCCATTTCTCATCTTCTTTCCATAAGATCATACAATTGTAAACACAGACGTCAATTGTATAAAATGGGAGGCCTAAATTTGGCATCAATTTTTTGGTTTCATAATATGAACTAGTTGTCTAATTCTCTTCGGGCAAATATTCTGTAAACAGCTCCGCCCAAGAATCCATAAATTTTTCTTGTAAATTAAAATCAGACTTGATGTTCATGAACCGAGCAGCTAAAGATAACTGTGAGTGCCCTTCATGACAACCATCATACAATGGATTTTTTGAGCTTCTAACATGTTGTAAAATTTTTGTGCTTCTTCATTAGGCCGTTCTTCTTCATTATTATATTCTTCTTCGTTCCGATCATAGTACTGATGATCATTAGTCGTTGTCTCACGAAATGCATCCGTCACCATTTCAACATATCTATTACCGGATGTACCAACTATTTCATCACTAGTACTACCAGGCGTACCTCCCTGATTTCTTTGGACATCACCCCGACTAGTACTCGTCCCTAACTAAACATTCAGCTCTTCTACATGTTTATACCAAATATAATAATTTTCACAATTCATGAGATGCTCCATGGCTTGTGCAAATTCCGTGGATTTATTTCTTGTTTCATTATCAATCCTTTTGTACATCCAATCTCTCGAATTACTATAATTTCCCCACATATTTTAAGATTTGTTTTACTTCGATTCTACAAATGAAAGAATGAGATGGGCCTGTTGCAACAAGAAAATGTTGCCACTAATTTTGCCACTAGTTTTCAACTAGTTTGCCACTGCTTTGCCACTACTTTGCGACTACAACAGTGTAGTCGCTTAAATGTCGTTATACCTAACACGCACATGTTTTTTATGTTGGCACTTTGCCACCACTTTGTGACTAAAGAGCCACTCCCGAATGTAGTCACAAATTGGTCACATTTTTAGCCACCAATATGCGACTAACAAGTGGTTTTCCACATGTAGTCGCTAATCAGTCGCAAAACAGTCGCATTTCAGTCTCTAAATGGTTGCGTATTGTGACCAATATGCCACTACAGGTTTTGGTCACACTTTTGCGACCACTTTGCGACTATACTCCGTAGTCGCAAAGTAGTCACAAAATCGTGGCAAATGTGGTCGCAAATTTTGCGACTACGTATGTGGTCGCAAAATGCAGTGGCATTTTGGCAGTTTTCTTGTAGTGCATGACATCACATAGTTTTGGCTAGATTGGATTACTTGAACATTTTGTCTGCCTCAAATTTTGTCACAATATAAAAAATTCAGCTAGCTTATAGTGGGCATTGGATTCGTATCATTCTGAGCTCTAAATCAAAACTTAGGGACGATTTAGTGCGGACATGTCAAGTTGATCGGCCAGTTAAAATGATCATTCTAAACTGATCATTCTAAAATGATCATTCTAAACTGATCATTCTAAACTGATCATTCTAAACTGATCATTTGGGCTCATTGAATAAAGGCTTATAAATGAAGCATAATGCGTGGCATCATGCAATTTTTGCATATATTGGATTACTTGAACTCTATTTTAAATCTATTTCTATCTCAAATTTTGTCACAATATAGAAAATTGAGCTAGCTTAATGTGGCCCCTGGATTCGCGTCATTCTAAGCTATAAATCATAACTTACGGATGATTTAGTACAGACATGTCAAGTGGATCGGCCAGTTAAAGTGATCATTCTTAACTGATCACCGGTGCTCATTAAATAAAGGCTTATAAATGAAGCATAATGCATGACATCGTGTAGTTTTGGCTAGATTGGATTACTTGAACGCTTTTTTCATATCTATTTTGTGTCAAATTTGGTCACAATATAGAAAAATGAGCTACCCTAATGTGGGAATTGGATTCGTGTTATTTTGACTCTAAATCAAAAGTTACAGACGATTTAATGCGGACATGTGCTCATTGAGTACATTCTGACTAGTTAAAGTCATTCCAAACTGAACATTTGTGCTCATTGAGTAAAGGCTTATAAATGAAGCATCATGCATGGCATCACACAGTTCAGGATAGATTGGATTACATAGACACTTTTTGTATCTATTTCTATCTCAAATTTTGTAACAATATAGAAAATATAGCTAGCTTAACATGAGCACTGGATTCTGGTTATTTTGAGCTCTAAATCAAAAGTTACGAACGATTTAGTTCGGACATGTCAAGTTGATCGGCCAGTTAAAGTGATCATTCTAAACTGATCATTAGTGCTCATTAAGTAAAGGCTTATAAATTATGAATAATGCATGACATCACGAAGTTCGTGATAGGTTGGATTACTTGAACAATTTGTCGTATCTATTTCAGTCTCAAATTTTGTCACAATATATAAAATTGAGCTAGCTTAACGTGGGCATTGGATTCGTGTCATTCGGAGCTCTAAATCAAAAGTTACAGACGATTTAGTGCGATCATGTAAAGTTGATCGGCCAGTTAAACTGATCATTCTAAACTGATCATTGGTGCTATGGGAGTAAAGGCTTATAAATGATGCATAATGCATGACATCCCGCAAGTCGGGATACATTGAATTATTTTGATGCTTTTTCGTATCTAGTTCTTGATCAAATTTTGGCATAATATAGAAAGTTTAGCTAACTTAACGTGGGCATTGGATTCGTGTCATTCTGAGCAATAAATGAAAAGTTAGGGACGGTTTAGTGCGGAAATGTCAAGTTGATCGGCTAGTTAAAGTGATCATTCTAAACTGATCATTTGTGCTAATTGCGTAAAGGCTTATAAATGAAGCATAATGCATGGGATCATGCAGTTTTGGCTGGATTGGATTACTTGAACGCTTTTGTTATCTATTTCTGTCTCAAATTTTGTTACAACATAGAGAATTGAGCTACTTTAATGTGGGCATTAGATTCGTGTCATTCTAAGCTCTAAATCAAAAGTTAGGGATGATTTAGTGCGTACATGTCAAGTTGATCGGCTAGTTAAAATGATCATTTTAAACTGTTCATTTGTGGACATTGAGTAAAGGCTTATGAATGAAGAATAATGCATGGGCTCATGCAGTTCTGGCTAGATTGGATTACTTGAACGCTTTTTTGAATCTATTTCTGTCTCAAAGTTTGTCACAATATAGAAAATTGAGCTAGCTTAGCGTGGGCATTGGATTCATGTCATTCTGATCTCTAAATCAAAAGTTATGGACGATTTAGTGTGGACATGTCAAGTTGATCGGCCAGTTAAAGTGATCATTCTAAACTGATCATTGGTGCTCATTGAGTAAAGGCTTACAAATGAAGCATAATGCAGAACATCACGCAGTTAGGGATAGATTGGATTACTTAGATGCTTTGTCATATCTATTCCTACCTCAAATTTTGTCACAATATAGAAAATTGAACGAGGTTAACAGGGGCATTGGATTCGTGTCATTATGAGGTCTCAATCAAACGTTACGGACGATTTAGTGCAATCATGTCAAGTTGATCGGATAGTTAAAGTGATCATTCTAAACTAATCATTGGTGCTTATTGAGTAAAGGTTTATAAAAGATGCATAATGCTTGACATCATGCAGTACGGGATAGATTGGATTTCTTGGATCCTTTGTCGTATCTATTTTTGCCACAAGTTTTGTCAAAATAAAGAAAATTGAGCTAGCTTAATGTGGGCATTGGATTCGTGTCATTCGGAGCTATAAATAATAAGTTTCGGACGATTTAGTGCTTACATGTCAAGTTGATCGGCCAGTTAAAGTGATCATTCTTAACTGATCATTGGTGCTCATTGAGTAAATGCTTATAAATGAAGCATAATGCATGACATCACACAGTTTGGGATAGATTGGATTACTTGGACGCTTTGTCGTATCTATTTCTGTCTGACATTTTGTCAGAATATAGAAAATTAAGCTAGTTTAACGTAGGCATTGGATTCGTGTCATTCTGAGCTATAAATCAAAAGTTAAGGACGATTTAGTGCGGACATGTCAAATTGATCGGCCAGTTATAATGATCATTCTAAATTGATCATTTGGTCTCATTGAGTAAAGGCTTATAAACGAAGCATAATGCATGGCACCATGCAGTTTTGCATAGATTGGATTACTTGATGGCTTTTTTGAATCTATTTTTGTCTCAAACTATGTCACAATATAGAAAATTGAGCAAGCTTAACGTGGGCATTGGATTCGTGTCATTCTGAGCTATAAAACATAACTTACGGACAATTTATTGCGTACATGTCAATTTGATCGGCCATTTAAAGTGATCATTCTTAACTGATCATTGATACACATTGAGTAAAGGCTTATAAATGAAGCATAATGCATGGCATCACGTAGTTTTGGCTAGATTGGATTACATGAACGTTTTGTTCGTATCTATTTGTGTCAAATTTGATCACAATATAGAAAATTGAGCTACCCTAACGTGGGCATTGGATTCGAGTTATTCTGAGCTCTAAATCAACAGTTACGGACGATTTAATGCGGACATGTCAAGTTGATCGCCTAGTCAAAGTTATCATTCTAAACTGAACATTTGTGGTGATTGAGTAAAACCTTATAAATGAAGCATAATGCATGGCATCACGCCGTTCGGGATAGATTGGATTACATTGACACTTTTTCGTATCTATTTGTGTCTCAAATTTTGTCACAATATAGAAAATTTAACTAGCTTATCGTGGGCATTGGATTCTTGTTATTTTGAGCTCTAAATCAAAAGTTACAGACGATTTAGTGCGTACATGTCAAGTTGATCGGCCAGCTAAAGTGATCATTATAAACTTATCATTGGTGTTCATTGAGTAAAGTCTTATAAATGATGCATAATGCATGACATCACGTTGTTCGGGATAGATTGGAATACTTGGACACTTTGTCGTATCTATTTCAGCCTCAAATTTGTCACAATATAGAAAATTGAGCTAGCTTAACGTGGACATTGGATTCGTGTCCTCCCGAGCTCTAGATCATAAGTTACCCACGATTTAGTGCGGACAAGTCAAGTTGATCGGCCAGTTAAAGTGATCATTTTTAACTGATCATTGGTGTTCATTGAGTAAAGGCTTATAAATGAAGCATAATGCATGACACCACGCAGTTCAGGATAGATTTGATTACTTGGACACTTTGTCGATCTATTTCTGTCTGAAAATTCGTCACAATATAGAAAATTAAGCTAGCTTAACGTGGGCATTGGATTCGTCTCATTCTGAGCTCTAAATCAAAATTTACGAACGATTTAGTGCGAACATGTCAAGTTGATTGGTTAATTAAAGTGATCATTGTAAAGATAGCATTTGTGCTCATTGAGTAAAAGCTTACAAATGAAGCATAATGCATGACATCACGCAGTTAGGAATAGATTGAGTTACTTGGACGCTTTATTGTATCTATTTCAATCTCAAATTTTGTCAAAATATAGGAAATTGAGCTAGCTTAATGTGGGCATTGGATTCGTGTCATTCAGAGATCTAAATCAAAAGTTATGGATGATTTAGTGCGATCATGTCAATTTGATCTCCCAGTTAAAGTGATCATTCTAAACAGATCATTGCTGCTCATTGAGTAAAGGCTTATAAATGATGCATAATGCATGACATCACGCAGTTCGGGATACATTGAATTACTTTTATGAGTTATCGTATCTAGTTCTCCATCAAATTTTGTCATATTATAGAAAATTTAGGTAGCTTAACGTGGGCATTGGATTCATATCATTCTGAACTATAAATCATAAGTTACTGATGATTTAGTGCGGATATGTCAGGTTGATCAGCCAGTTAAACTGATCATTCTTAAATGATCATTGGTGCTCATTGAGTAAAGGCTTATAAATGAAGCATAATGCATGGCATCACAGACTTTTGCATAGATTGGTTACATGAACGCTTTTTATATCTATTTTTGCCAAAAATTCTGTCACAATATAGAAAATTGAGCTAGATTAATGTGGGCATTGGATTCGTTTCACTCTGTGCTCTTAATCAAAATTTAGGCACAATTTAGTGCGGATATGTCAAGTTGATCAGTCAATTAAAGTGATCATTCTAAACTGATCATTGGTGTTCATTGAGTAAAGGCTTATAAATGAAGCATAATGCATGGAATTTCAAAGTTTTTGCTAGATTGGATTACTTGTATGCTTGTTCGTATCTATTTTTCTGTAAACGTTTGTCACAATACGGAAAATAAAGCTAGCTTAACGTGGGTATTGGATTTGTGTTATTCTGAGGTCTAAATCAAAAGTTACAGATTATTTAATGCTGACATGTCAAGTTTATCGACTAGTTATAGCTCTCATTCTAAACTGATCATTTGTGCTCATTGAGTAGAGGCATATGAATGAAGCATAATGCATGGCATCACAGAGATTGGGATAGAATGGATTACATGGACACTTTGTCATATCTATTTCTATCTCAAATTTTACCACAATATAGAAAATTGAGCTAGCTTAACGTGGGTATTGGATTTGTGTCATTTTGAGCTCTAAATCAAAAGTTACGGACGATTTAGTGCGGACATATCAAGTTCATTGGCCAGTTAAAGTTATCATTCTAAACTGATCATTGGTGCTCATTGAGTAAACGCTTATTAATGATGTATAATGCATGACATCATGCAGTTCAAGATAGATTGGATTACATGTCCGTGTTGTCCTATCTATTTCTACCTCATATTTTGTCGCAATATAGAAAATTGAGTTAGCTTAGCGTGGGCATTGGATTCGTTTCATTCTGAGCTCTAATACAAAAGTTACGAATGATTTAGTGCGATCATGTCAAGTTTATCAGCCAGTTAAAGTGATCATTCTAAACTGATCATTGGTGCTCATTGAGTAAAGGCCTACTAATGAAGCATAATGCAGAACATCACGCAGTTAGGGATAGATTGGATTACTTGGATGCTTTGTCATATCTATTCCTGCCTCAAATTTGGTCACAATATAGAAAATTGAGCGAGGTTAACGTGGGCATTGGATTCGTGTCATTCTGAGGTCTCAATCAAACGTTACGGACGATTTAGTGCAATCATGTCAAGTTGATCGGGTAGTTAAAGTGATCATTCTAAACTAATCATTGGTGCTTATTGAGTAAAGGCTTATAAAAGATGCATAATGCTTCACATCACGCAGTATGGGATAGATTGGATTTCTCGGACGCTTTGTTGTATCTATTTCTGCCACAAGTTTTGTCAAAATATAGAAAATTGAGCTAGCTTAATGTGGGCATTGGATTCGTGTCATTCGGAGCTATAAATAATAAGTTACGGACGATTTAGTGCTTACATGTCAAGTTGATCAGCCAGTAAAAGTGATCATTCTTAACTGATCATTGGTGCTCATTGAGTAAATGCTTATAAATGAAGCATAATGCATGACATCACACAGTTTGGGATAGATTGGATTACTTGGACGCTTGGTCGTATCTATTTATGTCTGAAATTTTATCAGAATATAGAAAATTAAGCTAGTTTAACGTAGGCATTGGATTCTTGTCATTCTGAGCTATAAATCAAAACGTTAAGGACGATTTAGTGCGGACATGTCAAGTTGATCGGCCAGTTATAATGATCATTCTAAATTGATCATTTGGTCTCATTGAGTAAAGGCTTATAAACGAAGCATAATGCATGGCACCATGCAGTTTTGCATAGATTGGATTACTTGAAGGCTTTTTGAATCTATTTCTGTCTCAAACTATGTCACAATATACAAAATTGAGCTAGCTTAACGTGGGCATTGGATTCGTGTCATTCTGAGCTATAAATCATAACTTACGGACGATTTATTGCATACATGTCAAGTTGATCGGCCAGTTAAAGTGATCTTTCTTAACTGATCATTGGTACTCATTGAGTAAAGGCTTATAAATGAAGCATAATGCATGGCATCACATAGTTTTGGCTAGATAAGGTTACATGAACGTTTTGTTCGTATCTATGTGTGTCATATTTGATCACAATATAGAAAATTGAGCTACCCTAACGTGGGCATTGGATTCGTGTTATTCTGAGCTCTAAATCAACAGTTATGGATGATTTAATGCGGACATGTCAAGTTGATCGCCTAGTCAAAGTTATCATTCTAAACTGAACATTTGTGGTGATTGAATAAAACTTATAAATGAAGCATAATGCATGGCATCACGCCGTTCGGGATAGATTGGATTACATTGACACTTTTTCGTATCTATTTGTGTCTCAAAATTTGTCACAATATAGAAATTTTAACTAGCTTATCGTGGGCATTGGATTCTTGTTATTTTGAGCTCTAAATCAAAAGTTACAGACGATTTAGTGCGTACATGTCAAGTTGATCGGCCAGCTAAAGTGATCATTATAAACTTATCATTGGTGTTCATTGAGTAAAGTCTTATAAATGATGCATAATGCATGACATCACGTTGTTCGGGATAGATTGGAATACTTGGACACTTTGTCGTATCTATTTCAGCCTCAAATTTGTCACAATATAGAAAATTGAGCTAGCTTAACGTGGACATTGGATTCGTGTCCTCCCGAGCTCTAGATCATAAGTTACCCACGATTTAGTGCGGACAAGTCAAGTTGATCGGCCAGTTAAAGTGATCATTTTTAACTGATCATTGGTGTTCATTGAGTAAAGGCTTATAAATGAAGCATAATGCATGACACCACGCCGTTCAGGATAGATTTGATTACTTGGACACTTTGTCGATCTATTTCTGTCTTAAAATTTGTCACAATATAGAAAATTGAACTAGCTTAATGTGGGCATTGGATTCGTGTCATTCTGAGCTCTAAATCAAAATTTACGAACGATTTAGTGCGAACATGTCAAATTGATTGGTTAATTAAAGTGATCATTGTAAACATAGCATTTGTGCTCATTGAGTAAAAGCTTACAAATGAAGCATAATGCATGACATCACGCAGTTAGGAATAGATTGAGTTACTTGGACGCTTTATTGTATCTATTTCAATCTCAAATTTTGTCAAAATATAGAAAATTGAGCTAGTTTAATGTGGGCATTGGATTCGTGTCATTCAGAGATCTGAATCAAAAGTTATGGACGATTTAGTGCGATCATGTCAATTTGATCGCCCAGTTAAAGTGATCATTCTAAACTGATCATTGGTGCTCATTGAGTAAAGGCTTATAAATGATGCATAATGCATGACATCACACAGTTCGGGATACATTGAATTACTTTTATGATTTGTCGTATCTAGTTCTCCATCAAATTTTGTCATAATATAGAAAATTTAGGTAGCTTAACGTGGGCATTGGATTCATATCATTCTGAACTATAAATCATAAGTTACTGATGATTTAGTGTGGATATGTAAGGTTGATCAGCCAGTTAAACTGATCATTCTAAAACGATCATTGGTGCTCATTGAGTAAAGGCTTATAAATGAAGCATAATGCATGGCATCACAGACTTTTGCATAGATTGGTTACATGAACGCTTTTTATATCTATTTTTGCCAAAAATTCTGTCACGATATAGAAAATTGAGCTAGATTAATGTGGGCATTGGATTCGTTTCACTCTGTGCTCTTAATCAAAATTTAGGCACGATTTAGTGCGGATATGTCAGGTTGATCAGTCACTTAAAGTGATCATTCTAAACTGATCATTGGTGCTCATTGAGTAAAGGCTTATAAATGAAGCATAATGCATGGAATTTCAAAGTTTTTGCTAGATTGGACTACTTGTACGCTTGTTCGTAACTATTTTTCTGTAAACTTTTGTCACAATACGGAAAATAAAGCTAGCTTAACGTGGGCATTGGATTCGTGTTATTGTAAGGTCTAAATCAAAAGTTACAGATGATTTAATGCGGACATGTCAAGTTTATAGACTAGTTATAGTTCTCATTCTAAACTGATCATTTGTGCTCATTGAGTAGAGGCTTATAAATGAAGCATAATGCATGGCATCACAGAGATCGGTATAGAATGGATTACAGGGAAACTTTGTCATATCTATTTCTGTCTCAAATTTTATCACAATATAGAAAATTGAGCTAGCTTAACGTGGGTATTGGATTTGTGTCATTTTGAGCTCTAAATCAAAAGTTACGGACGATTTAGTGCAGACATATCAGGTTCATTGGCCAGTTAAAGTTATCATTCTAAACTGATCATTGGTGCTCATTGAGTAAACGCTTATTAATGATGTATAATGCATGACATCACGCAGTTCAAGATAGATTGGATTACATGTCCGTGTTGTCCTATCTATTTCTACCTCATATTTTGTCGCAATATAGAAAATTGAGTTAGCTTAGCGTGGGCATTGGATTCGTTTCATTCTGAGCTCTAATACAAAAGTTACGAACGATTTAGTGCGATCATGTCAAGTTGATCGGCCAGTTAAAGTGATCATTCTAAACTTATCATTGGTGCTCATTGAGTAAAGTCTAATAAATGATGCATAATACATGGCATTACTTAGATTTAGATAGATTGGTTTACTTGAACGCTTTGTCGTATCTTGTTCAGTCTCAAATTTTGTCACAATTGAGAAAATTGAACTAGCTTAACGTGGGCATTGGATTCGTGTCATTCTGAGCTATAAATCATAACTCAGACAATTTAGTGTGGACATGTCAAGTTGATCGGCGAGTTAAAGTGATCATTCTTAACTGATCAATGGTGCTCACTGGATAAAGGCTTATAATTGAAGCATAATGTGTGGCATCAAGGAGTTTTGGCTAGATTGGTTACATGGACGCGTTTTATAAAAATTTCTGCCTCAAATTTGGTCACAATATAGAAAATTGAGCTAGCTTAACGTTGGCATTGGATTCATGTCATTTTGAACTCAAAATCAAAAGTTAGGAACGATTTTGGGCGGACATGTCAAGTTGATCGGCCAGTTAAATTGATCACTCTAAACTGATCATTTGTGCTCATTGATTAAAGGCTTATAAATGAAGCATAATGCAGTTTATGATAGATTGGATTACTTGAATGGCTTTTTTTAACTATTTCTGTCTCAAATTTTGTTACAACATAGAGAATTGAGCTAGCTTAACGAGGTCATTGGATTCGTATCATTCTAAGCTCTAAATCAAAAGTTACAGATGATTTAGTGTAGACATGTCAAGTTGATCGGCCAGTTAAAATGATCATTTTAAACTGACCATTGGTGCTAAAGGCTTATAAATGCAGCAAAATGCATGGCATCATGCAGTTCTGGCTAGATTGGATTACTTAAACGCTTTTTTGAATCTATTTCTATCTCAAATTTTGTAACAGTATTGAAAATTGAGCTAGCTTAACGTAGGCATTGGATTCGTGTCATTCTGAGCTATAAATCATAAGTTACGGACTATTTAGTGCGTACACTTCAAGTTGATCGGCCAGTTAAAGTGATCATTCTTAACTGATCAAATGGTGCTTATTGAGTAAAGGCTTATAAATGAAGCATAATGAGTGGCATCACGCAATTTTGGCTATATTGGATTACTTGAACGATTTTTCGTATCTATTTTGCGTCAAATTTGGTCACAATATAGAAATTTGAGCTAGCTTACCGTGGGCATTGGATCGTGTTGTTCTGAGCTCTAAATCAAAAGGTATGGACGATTTAATGCGGACATGTCAAGTTGATCGCCTAGTTTAAGTTATCATTCTAAACTGATCATAGGTGCCCATTGAGTAAAGGCTTATAAATGAAGCATAATGCAAGGCATCACTCAGTTCAGGATAGATTAGATTACATGGACACTATTTTGTATCTATTTCTGTCTCCAATTTTGTCACAATATAAAAAATTGTGCTAGCTTAACGTGGGCATTCGATTCCTGTCATTATGAGCTCTAAATCAAAAGTTACAGACGATTTAGTCCAGACTTGTCAAGTTGATCGGCTCGTTAAAGTGATCATTCTTAACTGATCATTGGTGCTCATTGAGTAAAGGTTTATGAATGAAGCATAATGCATGGCCTCACGCAGTTCAGGATAGAATGGATTACATGGACACCCTGTCGTATCTATCTCTGCATCAAATTTTATCACAATATAGAAATTTGAGCTAGCTTAACGTGGCCATTGGATTCGTGTCCTTATGAGCTCTAAATCATAAGTTACGGAAGATTTAGTGCGGACATGTTAAGTTGATCGGCCAGTTAAAGTGATCATTCTTAACTTATCATTGGTGCTCATTGAGTAAAGGCTTATAAATGAGGCATAATGCATGGCATCACGCAGTTTGGTATAGATTGGATTACATGTACGCTTTGTCGTATCTATTTTTGCCTCAAATTTTGTCACAATATAGAAAATTTGAGCTACATTAGCGTGGGCATTGGATTCATGCTCTAAATCAGAAATTACAGATGATTTAATGCAAACATATCAAGTCGATCGGCCCGTTAAAGTGATCATTCTAAACAGATCATTGGTGATCATTGAGTAAAGGCTTACAAAAGAAGCATAATGCATGACACCACGTAGTTCGGGATAGATTGGATTATTTGGATGTTTTTTCATATCTATTTCTGTGTCAAATTTTGTCACAATATAGAAAATCGAGCTAGCTTAATGTAGGCATTGGATTCGTGTCATTCTGAGCTATAAATCAAAAGTTACGGACGATTTAGTGCGGACATGTCAAGTTGATCGGCCAGTTAAAGTGATCTTTATAAACTTATCATTGATGCTCATTGAGTAAACACTTATAAATGATGCATAATGCATGACATCAAGCAATTCATGATAGATTGGATTACTTGGATGCTTTGTATTATCTATTTCTACCTCAAATTTTGTCACAATTTAGAAATTTGAGCTAGCTTAACATGAGCTAGCTTAGAAATTTTGTCACAATAACATGGGATTCGTGTCATTTTGAGTATAAATAATAAGATACAGACGATTTTGTGCGGAAATTTCAAGTTGATCGGCCAGTTAAATTGATCATTTTAATTGATCGTTTGTGCTCAATGAGTGAAAGCTTATAAATGAAGCATAATGCATGTTATAACAGAGTATTGGCTAGATTGGATTACTTGAACGCTTTTTATATCTATTTCTATCTCAAATTTTGTCACAATATAGAAAATTGAACTAGATTAACGTGGGCATTGGATTCGTGTAATTCTGACCTCTAAATCAAAAGTTACGAACGATTTAGTGCGATCATGTCAAGTTGATTGGCCAGTTAAAGTGATCATTCTAAACTGATCATTGCTGCTCATTGAGTAAAGGCTTATAAATGATGCATAATGCATGACATCACACAGTTCTAGATAGATTGGATTACTTGGACACTTTTTATATCTATTTCTACCTCAAATTTTATCACAATATAGAAAATTGAGCTAGCTTAACGTGGGTATTGGATTCGTGTCATTCTGAGTTCTAAATCAAACGTTAGGGACGATTTAGTGCGGACATGTCAAGTTGATCGACTAGTTAAATTGATCATTCTAAACTGATCATTTGTGCTCATTGAGTAATTATAAATGAAGCATAATGCATGGGATCATGCAGTTTTGGCTATATTGGCTTACTTGAATCCTTTTTTGTATCTATTTCTGTCTGAAATTTTGTTACAACATAGAGAATTGAGCTAGCTTAATGTGGGCATTGGATTCTTGTCATTTTAAGCTCTAAATCAAAAGTTAGGGATGATTTAATGCGGACATGTCAAGTTGATCGGCAAATTAAAGTGATCATTTTAAACTGACCATTGGTGCTAATGGCTTATAAATGAATCATTATGCATGGCATCATGCAGTTTTGGCTAGATTGGATTACTTGAATGCTTTTTGCATCTATTTCTATCTCAAATTTTGTCACAATATAGAAATTTGAGTTAGCTTAACGTGGGCATTGGATTTGTGTCATTCTAAGCTATAAATCATGAGTTAGGGACGATTTAGTGCAGACATATCAAGTTGATCGGCCAGTTAAAGTGATCATTCTAAACTGTAGATGGTGTTCATTGAGTAAAGGCTTATAAATGAAACATAATGCATGGCATCACGCATTTTTGGCTAGATTGGATCACTTGAATTTTTTTGTATCTATTTTGTGTCAAATTTGGTCACAATATAGAAAATTGAGCTAGCTTAACGTGGGCATTGGATTCGTATTATAATCAGCTCTAAATCAAAAGTTACAGAAGATTTAATGCGGACATCTCAAGTTGATCACTTAGTTAAAGTTATCATTCTAAAATGATCATTTGGGGTCATTGAGTAAAGGCTTATAAATGAAGCATAATGCATGGCATCACTCAGTTCCAGACAGATTGGATTACATGGAAACTTTGTCGTATCTATTTCTGTCTCAAATTTTTTCACAATATAGAAAATTGAGCTAGCTTAACGTGGGCATTGTATTCGTGTTATTTTGATCTCTAAATCAAAATTTATTTACGATTTAGTGCGGACATGTCAAGTTTATCGGCCAGTTAAAGTGATCATTCTAAACTGATCATTGGTGCTCATTGGGTAAAGGCTTATAAATGATGCATAATGCATGACATCACACAGTTCGGGATAGATTGCATTACATGGATGCTTTGTCGTATCTATTTCAGTCTCAAATTTTGTCACAATATAGAAAATTGAGCTAGATTAACGTGGGCATTGGATTCGTGTCCATATGAGCTCTAAATCATAAGTTACAGACAATTTAATGCGGATATGTCAAGTTGATCGCCTAGTAAAAGTTATCAGTCTAAACCGAATATTTGTGCTCATTGAGTAAAGGCCTATAAATGAAGCATAATGCATGGCATCATTCAGTTCTTGACGGTTTGGATTACATGGACACTTTATCGTATCTATTTCTGTCTCAAATTGTTTCACAATATAAAAAATTGAGCTAGCTTAACGTGGGCATTGGATTCCTGTCATTCTGAGCTCTAAATCAAAAGATATGGACAATTTAGTGAGGACATGTTAAGTTGATCGGCCAGTTAAAGTGATCATTCTTAACTGATCATTCCTACTAATTGAGTGAAGGCTTATAAATGAAACATAATGCATGGCATCATGCAGTTTGGTATAGATTGGATTACATGGATGCTTTGTCGTATGTATTTATAAGCCTTTACTCAATGAACACCAATGATTAGTTTAGAATCATCACTTTAACTAGCCGATCAACTTCACATGTTTGCACTAAATCGTCTGTAACCTTTGATTTAGAGCTCACAAACACACGAATCCAATGTCCACGTTAAGCTAGCTCAATTTTCTATATTTTTGACACAATTTGAGACAGATATAGAGACGACAAAGCGTTCAAGTAATCGAATCCATCCAAAAAGCTTGATGTCATGCATAATGCTTCATTTATAAGCCTTTACTCATTGGAATGAGCAGTTTAGAGTAATCATATTAACTAGTCTATCAACTTGACATGTCCACAGTAAATCATCCGTAACTTTTGATTTTGAGCTTAGAATGACACAAATCTAATTTGCACGCTAATCTTGCTAAATTTTCTATATTCTGACAAAATTTGAGATAGAAATGGAGACGACAAAGCGTCCAAGTAATCCAATCTATCCACAACTACGTGATGCAATTTTCTATATTTTGGTGAAATTTGAGACAGAAATAGATACGACAAATAGCCAAAGTAATCCAATCCCTCCCAAGCTGCGTGATGCCATGCATTATTCTTCATTTATAAGCTTTTACTCAATGAGCACCAATGATCAGTTTAGAATGACCATTCTAATTTCCCGATCAACTTGATATATTCCCAATAAATCATCCGTAACTTTTGATTTATAGATCAGAAACACACAAATTCAGTGCCCACGTTAAGGTAGCTCAATTTTGTATATTGTGACAAACTTTGAAACTTAAATAGATACGAAAAATTATCCAAGTAATCCACTCGATCCCAAACTACATGACGGCATGCATTATTCTTCATTTATAAGCTTTTACTCAATGAGCACCAATGATCAGTTTAGAATGATCTTTTTAACTTGCCAATCAACTTGACATATCTGCACTAATTGGTCAATAAGTTTTGATATATAACTCAGAAATAAACGAATCCAATGCCCACATTAAGCTAGTTCAATTTTCTATATTGTGACAAAATTTGAGGCAAAACTAGATACGACAAAGCATCCAAGTAATCCAGTCTATCCCGAACTGCGTGATGTCATGCATTATGCTTCATTTATAAGCCTTGACTCAATGAGCACCATTGATCAGTTTGAAATAATCATATTAACTGGCCGATCAACTTGAGATGTCCGCACTAGATCGTCCGTAACTTTTGATTTGGAGCCAGAATGATACGAATCCAATGCCCACGTTATGTAGCTCATTTTTCTATATTTTTGACTAAATTTAATATAGAAATAGAGACGACAAAGCATCCAAATAATCCAATCTATCCCAAAATTCGTTATGCCTTGCTCTATGCTTCATTTATAAGCCTTTACTTAATGAGCACCAGATAACAGTTTAGTATGATCACTTTAACTTGCCGATCAACTTGACATGTCTGCACTAAATCGTCCATAACTTTTGATTTATAGCTCATAATGACACGAATCCAATGCCCACATTAAGCTAGTTCAATTTTCTATACTGTGACAAAATTTGAGACAAAACTAGATACGACAAGGTGCCCAAGTAATCCAATCTATCTCAAAATGCGTGATGTCGTGCATTATGCTTCAATTGTAAGCCTTGACTCAATGATCACCATTGATCAGTTTAGAATAATCATATTAACTGGCCGATCAACTTGATATGTACGCACTAAATCATCCGAAACTTTTGATCTAGAGCTCAAAATGACATGAATCAAATGCCGACATAAAGCTTGCTCAAATTTCTATATTTTTGACTAAATTTAATATAGAAATAGAGACGAAAAAGTATCCCAATAATCCAGTTTATCTAAACTGCTTGATGCCATGCTTTATGCTTTGTTTATAAGCTTTTACTTAATGAGCACCAATGACTAGTTTAGAATGATCATTTTAACTTGCCAATCAACTTGACATGTCCGCACTAAATAGTCCACATTAATTTAGAGCTCGGAATGACACGAATCCAATGCCAACGTTAAACTAGCTCAATTTTCTATATTAAAACAAAAATTGAGACAGAAATTGATACGACAAAGCGTCCAAGTAGTACAATCTATCTAAATCTGTTTCATGCCATGCATTATGCTTCATTTATAAGCCTTTACTCAATGTGCACCAATGATCAGTTTAGAATGATAACTTTAACCAGCCGATAAACTTGATATGTCCGCACTAAATCATTCGTAGCTTTTGATATAGAGCTTAAAATGACACGAAACCGATGCCCACGTTAAGCTAGCTCAATTTTATATATTTTGACTAAATTTAATATAGAAATTGAGACAAAAAAGCATCCAGGTAATCCAATCTATCCTAAAATGCGTGATGGCTTGCTTTATGCTTCATTTAGAAGCCGTTACTTAATGAGCACAAATGATCAGTTTAGAATGATCACTTTAACTGTCCGATCAACTTGACATGTCCGCACTAAATCATACATAACTTTTGATTTATAGCTTAGAATGACGCGAATCCAATGCCCACATTAAGCTAGTTCAATTTTCAATATCATGACAAAATTTGAGACCAAACAAGATACGACAACACGTCCAAGTTGTCCATTCTATCCGAAACTGGGTGATGTCATGCATTATGTTTCATTTATAAGCTTTGACTCAATGAACTCAATGATCAGTTTATAATAATCATATTAACTGTCCGATAAACTTGATATGTGCGCACAAAATCTTCCGTAACTTTTGATTTAGAGATCGAAATGACACGAATCAAATGCCCACACTAATCTAGCTCAATTTTCTATATTTTGACAGAATTTGAGACATAATAGAGATGACAAAGCGTCCAAGTAATCCAATTTATCCAAACTGCTTGATGCCATGCTTTATACTTCATTTATAAGCTTTTACTTAATGAGCACCAATGATTAGTTTAGAATGATCATTTTAACTTGCCAATCAACTTGACATTTCCGCACAAAATAGTCCTCATCAATTTAAAGCTCAGAATGACAAGAATCCAATGCCAACGTTAAGCTAGCTCAATTTTCTATATTAAAAAAAATTTGAGACAAATAGATACAACAAAACGTCCAAGTAATCCAATCTATCTAAAACTGTTTGATGCCATGCATTATGCTTCATATATAAGATTTTACGCAATGTGCACCAATTATCAGTTTAGTATGATCACTTTGACTAGCCGATCAACTTGACATATCCGCACTAAATGAATCGTAAATTTTGATAGAGGGCTTAAAATGACACTAATCCAATGCCCACGTTAAGCTAGCTCAATTTTCTATATTTTGATAAAGTTTGAGACAGAAATAGATACGACAAAGCGTCAAAGTAATCCAATCCATCCCGAACTGCGTGATGTCATGCATTCTTCTTCATTTATAAGCTTTTACTCAATGAACACCAATAATCAGTTTAGAATGATCCTTTCAAATTGTCGATCAACTTGACATGTCTGCACTAATTCGTCCATAACTTTTGATTTATATCCTAGAATGACACGAATCCAGTGCTTACGTTATGCTAGCTCAATTTTCTATATGCTAAGAAAATTTGAGACAGAAAATGATACGAAAATGAGTCCAAGTAATCCAATATATCAAAAACTGTGTGATTCCATTCATTATGATTCATTTATATGCTTTTACTCAATGAGCAACAATGATCAGTTTAGAATGATCACTTAAACTGACCGATCAACTTGAAATATCCACCCTAAATCATCGGTAACTTTGAATTTAGATCTCAGAATGACACGAAACCTACCCACCCCAACCAGGGGTATGCTGGGATTCGCTAAGACCAGTTGGATCTTGACGTACCTGTAGGTAATCTCCCATTGGGGTCGTTTTTCCTTATGGCCTTCTCATTATTCCCAATTCGGTTTATCAGCCCTTCCACACATTACCGTCCAATGCCCTCATTTAGCTAGCTCAATTTTCTATATTTTGACAAAATTTGAGACAGAAATAGAGACGAAAAAGCGTCCAAGTAATCCAATCTATCCAAACTACTTGATGCCATGATTTATGCTTCATTGATAAGCTTTTACTTAATGAGCACCAATGATTAGTTTAGAATGATCACTTTAACAAGCCAATCAACTTGACATGTCCGCACAAAATAGTCCGCAATGATTTCGAGCTCACAATGATACGAATTCAATGTCCACGTTAAGCTAGCCCAATTTTCTATATTGTAACAAAATTTGAGACAGAAATAGATATGACAAAGCGTCAATGTAATCCAATCTATCTAAAACTGTTTGATGCCATGCATTATGCTTCATTTATAAGGCTTTACTCAATGTGCACCAATGATCAGTTTAGAATGATCACTTGAACTAGCCGATCAACTTGACATGCCCGCACTAAAACATTTGTAACTTTTGATTTTGGGGTTAAAATGACACGAATCCAATGCCCATGTTAAGCTAGCTCAATTTTCTATATTTTGATAAAATTTGAGACAGAAATAGATACGACAAATCGCCAAAGTAATCCAATCCCTCCCAAGCTGCGTGATGCCATGCATTATTTTTCATTTATAAGCTTTTACTCAATGAGCACCAATGATCAGTTTAGAATGACCATTCTAATTTCCCGATCAACTTGATATATTCCCAATAAATCATCCGTAACTTTTGATTTATAGATCAGAAACACACGAATTCAGTGCCCACGTTAAGGTAGCTCAATTTTGTATATTGTGACAAACTTTGAAACTTAAATAGATTCGGAAAATTATCCAAGTAATCCACTCGATCCCAAACTACATGACGGCATGCATTATTCTTCATTTATAAGCTTTTACTCAATGAGAACCAATGATCAGTTTAGAATGATCCTTTTAACTTGCCAATCAACTTGACATATCTGCACTAAGTGGTCAATAAGTTTTGATATATAACTCAGAAATAAACGAATCCAATGCCCACATTAAGCTAGTTCAATTTTCTATATTGTGACAAAATTTGAGGCAAAACTAGATACGACAAAGCATCCAAGTAATCCAGTCTATCCCGAACTGCGTGATGTCATGCATTATGCTTCATTTATAAGCCATGACTCAATGATCACCATTGATCAGTTTAAAATAATCATATTAACTGGCCGATCAACTTGACATGTCCGCACTAGATCGTCCGTAACTTTTGATTTGGAGCCAGAATGATACGAATCCAATGCCCACGTTATGTAGCTCAATTTTCTATATTTTTGACTAAATTTAATATAGAAATAGATACGACAAAGCATCCAAATAATCCAATCTATCCCAAAATTCTGGATGCCTTGCTCTATGCTTCATTTATAAGCCTTTACTTAATGAGCACCAGATAACAGTTTAGTATGATCACTTTAACTTGCCGATCAACTTGACATGTCTGCACTAAATCGTCCATGACTTTTGATTTATAGCTCATAATGACACGAATCCAATGCCCACATTAAGCTAGTTCAATTTTCTATACTGTGACAAAATTTGAGACAAAACTAGATACGACAAGGTGCCCAAGTAATCCAATCTATCTCAAAATGCGTGATGTCGTGCATTGTGCTTCAATTGTAAGCCTTGACTCAATGATCACCATTGATTAGTTTAGAATAATCATATTAACTGGCCGATCAACTTGATATGTACGCACTAAATCATCCAAAACTTTTGATCTAGAGCTCAAAATGACACGAATCAAATGCCGACATAAAGCTTGCTCAAATTTCTATATTTTTGACTAAATTTAATATAGAAATAGAGACGAAAAAGTATCCAAATAATCCAGTTTATCTAAACTGCTTGATGCCATGCTTTATGCTTCGTTTATAAGCTTTTACTTAATGAGCACCAATGATTAGTTTAGAATGATCATTTTAACTTGCCAATCAACTTGACATGTGCGCACTAAATAGTCCGCATCGATTTAGAGCTCGGAATGACACGAATCCAATGCCAACGTTAAACTAGCTCAATTTTCTATATTAAAACAAAAATTGAGACAGAAATTGATACGACAAAGCGTCCAAGTAGTACAATCTATCTAAATCTGTTTCATGCCATGCATTATGCTTCATTTATAAGCCTTTACTCAATGTGCACCAATGATCAGTTTAGTATGATAACTTTAACCAGCCGATAAACTTGATATGTCCGCACTAAATCATTCGTAACTTTTGATATAGGGCTTAAAATGACACGAAACCGATGCCCACGTTAAGCTAGCTCAATTTTATATATTTTGACTAAATTTAATATAGAAATTGAGACAAAAAAGCATCCAGGTAATCCAATCTATCCTAAAATGCGTGATGGCTTGCTTTATGCTTCATTTAGAAGCCGTTACTTAATGAGCACAAATGATCAGTTTAGAATGATCACTTTAACTGTCCGATCAACTTGACATGTCCGCACTAAATCGTACATAACTTTTGATTTATAGCTTAGAATGACACGAATCCAATGCCCACATTAAGCTAGTTCAATTTTCAATATCATGACAAAATTTGAGACGAAACAAGATACGACAACACGTCCAAGTGGTCCATTCTATCCGAAACTGGGTGATGTCATGCATTATGTTTCATTTATAAGCTTTGACTCAATGAACTCAATGATCAGTTTATAATAATCATATTAACTGTCCGATAAACTTGATATGTGCGCACAAAATCTTCCGTAACTTTTGATTTAGAGATCAAAATGACACGAATCCAATGCCCACACTAATCTAGCTCAATTTTCTATATTTTGACAGAATTTGAGACATAATAGAGATGACGAAGCGTCCAAGTAATCCAATTTATCCAAACTGCTTGATGCCATGCTTTATACTTCATTTATAAGCTTTTACTTAATGAGCACCAATGATTAGTTTAGAATGATCATTTTAACTTGCCAATCAACTTGACATTTCCGCACAAAATAGTCCTCATCAATTTAAAGCTCAGAATGACAAGAATCCAATGCCAACGTTAAGCTAGCTCAATTTTCTATTTTAAAAAAAAATTGAGACAAATAGATACAACAAAACGTCCAAGTAATCCAATCTATCTAAAACTGTTTGATGCCATGCATTATGCTTCATATATAAGATTTTACTCAATGTGCACCAATTATCAGTTTAGTATGATCACTTTGACTAGCCGATCAACTTGACATATCTGCACTAAATCAATCGTAACTTTTGATAGAGGGCTTAAAATGACACTAATCCAATGCCCACGTTAAGCTAGCTCAATTTTCTATATTTTGATAAAGTTTGAGACAGAAATAGATACGACAAAGCGTCAAAGTAATCCAATCCATCCCGAACTGCGTGATGTCATGCATTCTTCTTCATTTATAAGCTTTTACTCAATGAACACCAATAATCAGTTTAGAATGATCCTTTTAAATTGCCGATCAACTTGACATGTCTGCACTAATTCGTCCATAACTTTTGATTTATATCTTAGAATGACACGAATCTAATGCCCACATTAACCTAGTTCAATTTTCTATATTGTGACAAAATTTGAGACAAAACGAGATATGACAAAGCGTCCAAGTAATCCAATTTATCCCAAACTACGTGATGCCATGGATTATGCTTCATTTACAAGCTTTGACTCAATGAGCACCAGTGATAAGTTTAGAATAATCATATTAACTGGCCGTTGAAATTGACATATCCGCACTAAATCGTCCGTAACTTTTGATTTAGAGCTTACAATGACACGAATCCAGTGCCCACGTTAAGCTAGTTCAATTTTGTATATTTTGACAGAATTTGTGACAGAAATAGAGACGAAAAAGCATCCAAGAAATCCAATCTATCCAAACTGCTTGACGCCATGCTTTCTGTTTCATTTATAAATCTTTACTCAATGTGCACCAATGATCAGTTTAGTATGATCACCTTAACTAGCCGATCAACTTGACATGTTCGCACTAAATAATTCATAACTTTTGATATAGGGCCTAAAATGACATGAATCCAATGCCCACGTTAAGCTAGCTCAATTTTCTATATTTTGATAAAATTTGAGATTGAAATAGATACGACAAAGAATCAAAGTAATCCAATCCCTCCCAAATTACGTGATGCAATGCATTATTATTCATTTATAAGCTTTTACTCAAAAAGCACCAATGATCAGTTTAGAATGATCATTTTAATTTCCAGATCAACCTGACATATTCGCACTAAATAGTCAGTAAATTTTGATTTAGAGTTCAGAAACACACGAATCTAATGTCCACGTTAAGCTAGCTCAATTTTCTATATTGTAACAAAATTTGAGACAAAAATAGATACGACAAAGCTTCCAAGTAATCCAATCTATCTAAAACTGTTTGATGCCACGCATTATGCTTCCTTTATAAGCCTTTACTCAATGTGCACAAATGATCAGTTTATATTGATCACTTTAACTAGCCGATTAACTTGATAAGTCCGCACTAAATAATTCATAACTTTTGATTTAGGGCTTAAAATGATACGAATCCAATGACCACGTTAAGCTAGCTCAATTTTCTACATTTTGATAAAATTTAAGATAGAAATAGATACGACAAAATGTCAAAGAAATCCAATCTATCCCAAATTGCGTGATGCCATGCATTATTCTTCATTTACAAGCTTTTCCTCAATGAGCAACAATGATCAGTTTAGAATGATCATTTTAATTGCCCGATCAACTTGACATGTTCGCACTAAATCGTCCGTAACTTTTGAATTATAGGTCACAAACACACGAATCCAATGCCCACGTTAAGCTAGCTCAATTTTCTATACTGTGACAAATTTTGAAACATAAATAGATACGAAAAAGCATCCAAGGAATCTAATCGATCCCAAACTACCTGACGCCATGCATTATTTTCATTTATAACCTTTTACTCAATGAGCACCAATAATCAGTTTAGAATGATCCTTTTATCTTTCCGATCAACTTGAAATGTCCGCACTAATTCGTACATAACTTTTGATTTATAATTCAGAGTGACACGAATCCAGTGGCCACATTAAGCTAGTTCAATTTTCAATATTGTGACAAAATTTGAGACAAAACAAGATACGACAAAACGTCCAAGTGATCCAATCTATCCCAAACTAGGTGATGCCACGCATTATATTTTATTTATATGCCTTGATTCACTGAGCACCATTGATCAGTTTAGAATAATCATATTAACTGGCCGATCAATTTGACATATCCGCACTAAATCGTTCATAACTTTTGATTTGGACCTGAGAATGACACGAATCCATTGCCCCCCTTCATCTAGCTCAATTTTCTATATTTTGACTAAATTTAATACAGAAATTGAGACGACAAAGCATCCTGGTAATCCAATCTATCCCAAAATTCGTGATGGCTTGCTTTATGCTTTAAGCCTTTACTTAAGGAGCACCAATGATCAGTTTAGAATGATCACTTTATTTGTCTGATCAACTTGACATGTCCGCACTAAATCGTACATAACTTTTGATTTATAGCTCTGAATGACACGAATCCAATGTCCACATTAAGCTAGTTCAATTTTCAATATTGTGACAAAAATTGAGACAAAACAAGATACGACAACACGTCCAGTGATCCAATCTATCCCAAACTGGGTGATGTCATGCATTATGTCTCATTTATAAGCTTTGACTCAATGAACACCAATGATCAGTTTAGAATAATCATATTAACTGGCCGATAAACTTGACATGCACGCACTAAATCTTTCGTAACTTTTGATTTAGAGCTCAAAATGACACGAATACAGTGCCCACGTTAATATAGCTCAATTTTCTATATTTTGCGAGAATTTGAGACAGAAATCGAGATGACAAAGCTTCCAGGTAATCCAATTTATCCAAACTGCTTGATGCCATACTTTATGCATCATTTATAAGCTTTTACTTAATGAGCACCAATGATTAGTTTAGAATGATCATTTTAACTTGCCAATCAACTTGACATTTCCGCACTAAATAGTCCGCATCGATTTAAAGCTCAGAATGACACAAATCCAACGCCAACGTTAAGCTAGCTCAATTTTCTATATTGAAACAAAAATTGAGACAAATAGATACGACAAAGCGTCCAAGTAATTCAAGCTATCTAAAACTGTTTGATGCCATGCATTATGTTTCATTTATAACCCTTTACTCAATGTGCACCAACGATCAGCTTAGTATGATCACTTTAACTAGCTGATCAACTTGACATGTCCACACTAAATCATTTGTAACTTTGGATATAGGGCTTAAAATGACATGAATCTAACGCCCACATTAAACTTGCTCAATTTTCAATATTTTGATAAAATTTGAGACAGAAATAGATACGACAAAGCTTCAAAGTAATCCAATCCATCCCAAATTGCGTGATGCCATGTATTATTCTTCATTTATAAGCTTTTACTTAATAAGCACCAATGATTAGTTTAGAATGATCCTTCTAATTTCCCGATCAACCTGACATATTCGCACTAAATGGTCTGTAACTTTTAATTTAGAGTTCAGAAACACACGAATCTAATGCCCCCGTTAAGCTAGCTCAATTTTCTATATTGTAACAAAATTTGAGACAAAAATAGATATGACAAAGCGTCCAAGTAATCCAATCTATCAAAAACAGTTTGATGCGATGCATTATGCTTCATTTATAAGCCTTTACTTAATGTGCACCAATGATCAGTTTAGAATTATCACTTTAACTAGCTGATTAACTTGACATGTCCGCACTAAATCATTAGTAACTTTTGATTTACAGCTTAAAATGATACGAATCCAATGCCCACATCAAGCTAGCTCAATTTTCTATATTTTGATAAAATTTGAGACAGAAATCGATACGACAAAGCGTTCAAGTAATCCAATCCATCCCTAATTGCATGATGCCATGCATTATGCTTCATTTAGAAGCTTTTACTCATTGAGCACCAATGACAAGTTTAGAATGATCATTTTAATTGCCGGAGCAACTTGACATGTTCGCAAGAGGTCGTCCATAACTTTTTAGTTAGAGCTCACAAACACACGATTCCAACGCCCACGTTAAGCTAGCTCAATTTTCTATATTGTGACAAATTTTTGAGACATAAATAGATACAAAAAAGCATCCAAGTAATCCAATCGATCCCAAACTACGTGACGCCATGCATTATTCTTCATTTATAAGCTTTTACTCAATGAGCACCAATAATCAGTTTAGAATGATCCTTTTAACTTGCCGATCAACTTGACATGTCCGCACTAATTCGTCCATAACTTCTGATTTATATCTCAGAATGACACGAATCAAGTGCCCAAATTAAGCTTGTTCAATTTTCAATATTATGGTAAAATTTGAGACAAAACAAGATACAACAAAACGTCCAAGTGATCCAATCTATCCCAAACTGGGTGATGTCCATTATGTTTCATTTATAAGTTTTGACTCAATGAGCACCAATGATCAGTTTAGAATAATTATATTAACTGGCCAATAAACTTGACATGTCCGCAATAAATCTTCCGTAACTTTTGATTTAGAGTTCAAAATGACACGAATCCAATGCCCACGTTAATCTTGCTCAATTTTCTATATTTTGACAGAATCTGAGACAGAAACATAGATGACAAAGCGTCCAAGTAATCCAATTTATCCAAACTGCTTGATGCCATGCTTTATACTTCATTTATAAGCTTTTACTTAATGATCACAAATGATTAGTTTAGAATGATCATTTTAACTTGCCAATCAACTTAAAATGTCCGCACTAAATAGTCCGCATTGATTTAGAGTTCAGAATGAGGCGAATCCAATGCCAACATTAAGCTAGCAATTTTCTATATTGAAACAAAAATTGAGACAAATATATACGACAAACCGTCCAAATAATCCAATTTATCTAAAACTGTTTGATGTCATGCATTATGCTTCATTTATAAGCCTTACTCAATGTGCACCAATGATCAGTTTAGTATGATCACTTTGACTAGCCGATCAACTTGTCAAAGCGTCAAGGTAATCTAATCCATATCAAACAGCGTGATGCCATGCATTATTCTTCTTTTATAAGCTTTTACTCAACGAGCACCAGTGATCAGTTTAGAATGATCGTTCTAATTGCCCGATCAACCTGACATATTCGCACTACATGATCTGTAACTTTTGATTTAGAGTTCAGAAACACACGAATCTAATGCCCACGTTAAGCTAGCTCAATTTTCTATATTGTAACAAAATTTGGGACAAAAATAGATACAACAAAGTGTCCAAGTAATCCAATCTATCTAAAACTGTTTGATGCCATGCATTATGCTTCATTTATAAGCCTTTACTCAATGTGCACCATTGATCAATTTAGAATGATCACATTAACTAGCGGATTAACTTGACATGTCCGCACTAAATCAATCGTAACTTTTGATTTAGGGCTTAAAATGATACAAATCCAATGCCCACGTTAAGCTAGCTCAATAATCTATATTTTCATAAAAATTTGAGACAGAAATAGATACGACAAAGCGTCCAAGTAATCCAATCCATCCCAAATTGCTTGATTCCATGCATTATTCTTCATTTAGAAGCTATTACTCAATGAGAACCAATGATCAGTTTATAATGATCATTTTAATTCCCCAATCAACTTGACATGTTCGCACTAAATCGTCCGTAACTTTTGATTTAGAGCTCAGAATGACACGAATCCAATGCCCAAGTTAAGCAAGTTCAATTTTCTATATTTTGACAGAATTTGAGACAGAAATAAAGACGACTAATCGTCCAAGTAATCTATTTTATCCAAACTGCTTGATGCAACGGATTATGCTTCATTTATTAGCTTTGACTAAATGAGCAACAATGATCAGTTTAGAATAATCATATTAACTGGCCGTTGAACTTGACATATCCGCACTAAATCGTCCGTAACTTTTGATTTAGAGCTCAGAATTACACAAATCCAATGCCCACGTTAAGCTAGTTCAGTTTTCTAAATTTTGATAGAATTTGGAGACGACAAAGTGTCTAAGTAATCCAATTTATCCAAACTGTTTGATGCCATGCTTTATGCTTCTATTATAAGCTTTTACTTAATGAGCACCAATGATTAGTTTAGAATGATCATTTTAACTTTCCAATCAACTTGACATTTCCGCACTGAATAGTCCGCATCGATTTAGAGCTCAGAATGACACGAATCCAATGCCAACGTTAAGCTAGCTCAATTTTCTATATTGAAACAAAAATTGAGACAGAAATAGATACGACAAAGCGTCCAAGAAGTACAATCTATCTAAAACTGTTTCATGCCATGCATTATGCTTCATTTATAAGCCTTTACTCAATGTGCACCAATGATGAGTTTAGTATGATAACTTTAACTAGCCGATCAACTTGACAGGTTTGCACTAAATCATTCATAACTTTTGATATAGGGCTTAAAATGACACGAATCCGATGCACACGTTAAACTAGCCCAATTTTCTGTATTTTTGATAAAATTTGAGACAGAAATAAATACGACAAAGTATCAAAGTAATCTAATCCATCCAAAACTGTGTGATGCCATGCATTATTCTTCGTTTATAACCTTTTACTCAATGAGCACCAATAATCAGTTTAGAATGATCCTTTTAACTTGCCGATCAACTTTACATGTCCGCACTAATTCATCCAAAACTTTTTATTTATATCTCAGAATGACACGAATCATGTGACCACATTAAGCTTGTTCAATTTTCAATATTATGACAAAATTTGAGACAAAACAAGATACAACAAAATGTCCAAGTGATCCAATCTATCACAAACTGGGTGATGTCATGCATTATGTTTCATTTATAAGTTTTGACTCAATGAGCACCAATGATCAGTTTAGAATAATCATATTAACTGGCCAATAAACTTGACATGTCCACACTAAATCTTCCGTAACTTTTGCTTTAGAGCTCAAAATGACACGAATCCAATGCCCACGTTAATCTTGCTCAATTTTCTATATTTTGACTGAATTTCAGACAGAAACTGAGACGACAAAGCATCCAAGTAATCCACTTTATCCAAACTGCTTGATGCCATGCTTTATACTTCATTTATAAGCTTTTACTTAATGATCACCAATGATTAGTTTAGAATGATCATTTTAACTTGCCAATCAACTTAACATGTCCGCACTAAATAGTCCGCATTGATTTAGAGCTCAGAATGACACGAATCCAATGCCAACGTTAAGCTAGCTCAATTTTCTATATTGCAACAAAAATTGAGACAAATATATACGACAAAGCATCCAAATAATCCAATTTATCTAAACCTGTTTGATGCCATGCTCAATGCTTCATTTATAAGCTTTTACTCAATGTGCACCAATGATCAGTTTAGTATGATCACTTTGACTAGCCGATCAATTTGACATGTACGCACTAAATCATTCGTAACTTTTGATATAGGGCTTAAAATGACACGAATCCAATGCCCACGTTAATCTAGCTCAATTTTCAATATTGTGACAAAGTTTTAGACAAAAATAGAGACGACAAAACAGACAAGTAATCCAATCTATCCCAAACTGCGCGATGCCATGCTTTATGCTTCACTTATAAGTCTTTACATAATGAGCACCAATGATCAGTTTAGAATGACCACTTTAACCGGTCATTCAACTTAACATGTCTGCACTAAATAGTCCGCATTGATTTAGAGCCCAGAATGACACGAATCCAATGCCCACGATAAGCTAGCTCAATTTTCTATATTGTAACAAAAATTGAGACAAAAATAGATACGACAAACCGTCCAAGTAATCCAATCTATCTAAAACTGTTTGATGCCATGCATTATGCTTCATTTATAAGCCTTTACTCAATGTGCACCAATGATCAGTTTAAAATGATCACTTTAACTAGCCGATCAACTTGACATGTCCGCACTAAATCGTTTGTTACTTTTGATATAGGGCTTAAAATGACATGAATCCAATGCCCATGTTAAACTAGCTCAAGTTTCTATATTTTGATAAAATTTGAGACAGAAATAGATACAAGAAAATGTTAAAGTAATCCAATCCATCTCAAACGGCGTGATGTCATGCATTATTTTTCGTTTATAAGCTTTTACTCAATGAGCACCAGTGATCAGTTTAGAATGATCCTTCTAATTGCCCGATCAACCTGACATATTCGCACTAAATGATCCGTAACTTTTGATTTAGAGTTCAGAATGAGGCGAATCCAATGCCAACATTAAGCTAGCAATTTTCTATATTGAAACAAAAATTGAGACAAATATATACGACAAATCGTCCAAATAATCCAATTTATCAAAAACTGTTTGATGTCATGCATTATGCTTCATTTATAAGCTTTTACTCAATGTGCACCAATGATCAGTTTAGTATGATCACTTTGACTAGCCGATCAACTTGTCAAAGCGTCAAGGTAATCTAATCCATCTCAAACAGCGTGATGCCATACATTATATTTCTTTTATAAGCTTTTACTCAATGAGCACCAGTGATCAGTTTAGAATGATCCTTCTAATTGCCCGATCAACCTGACATATTTGCACTAAATGATCCGTAACTTTTGATTTAGAGTTCAGAAACACACGAATCTAATGCCCACGTTAAGCTAGCTCAATTTTCTATATTGTAACAAAATTTGGGACAAAAATAGATACAAGAAAGTGTCCAAGTAATCCAATCTATCTAAAACTGTTTAATGCCATGCATTATGCTTCATTTATAAGCCTTTACTCAATGTGCACCAATGATCAATTTAGAATGATCACATTAACTAGCCGATTAACTTGACATGTCCGCACTAAATCATTCATAACTTTTGATTTAGGGCTTAAAATGATACAAATCCAATGCCCACGTTAAGCTAGCTCAATAATCTATATTTTCATAAAAATTTGAGACAGAAATAGATACGACAAAACGTCCAAGTAATCCAATCCATCCCAAATTGCTTGATGACATGAATTATTCTTCATTTAGAAGCTTTTACTCAATGAGAACCAATGATCAGTTTATAATGATCATTTTAATTCCCCGATCAACTTGACATGTTCACACTAAATCGTCCGTAACTTTTGATTTAGAGCTCAGAATGACACGAATCCAATAATTTAACTGGCCGATCAACTTGGCATGTACGCACTAAAGCGTCCGTAACTTTTGATTTAGAGCTCAATAACACATAAATGAGATGCCCACGTTAAGCTAGCTCAATTTTCTATATTGTACCAAAATTTGAGACAGAAATAGATACGACAAAGCATCCATGTAATCCAATCTATCCAAAACTTTTTGATACCAAGCATTATGCTTCATTTATAATCCTTCACTTAATAAGCACCAATGATCAGTTTAGAACGATCACTTTAGCTGGCCGATGAAATTGACATGTCCGCACTAAATCGTCCTTAAACTTTTGATTTAAAGCTCAAAATGACACGAATCCAATAACCACATTAAGCTAGCTCAATTTTCTATATTGTGACAAAATTTGAGACAAAAGTAGATATGACAAAGCATCCAAGTAATCCAATCTATCCAAAACTGTTTGATGCCATGCATTATGTTTCATTTATAAGCCTTTACTCAGTGAGTAGCAATGATCAGTTTAGAATCATCATATTAACCCACTGGTCAACTTTACATGTCGCACTACATAGTCTATAACTGTAGATTTTGAGTTAAGAATGACATGAATCCAATGCCCACATGAAGCTAGCTCAATTTTCTATATTGTAACAAAATTTGAGAAAGAAATAGAGATGACAAAGCATCCAAGTACTCCAATCTATCCAAACTGCTTGATGACATGCATTATGCTTCATTATAAGCCTTTATTTAATGGGCAACACTAATCAGTTTAGAATGATCCCTTTAACTGGCCGAACAAGTTGACATGTCCGCACTAAATCGTATGTAACTTTTGATTTAGGGCTTAAAAACACACGAATCAAATGCCCACGTTAAGCTAGCTCAATTTCTATATTGTAACAAAAATTGAAACAGAAATAGAGACAAAAAGCGTCCATGTAATCCAATCTATCCATAAATGCGTGACGCCATGTTTTATGCTTCATTTATAAGCGTTTACCTAATGAGCAACATTGATCAATTTAGAATAATCACTTTAACTGGCCGAACAACTTGACATGTCCGCACGAAATTGTCCGTAACTTTTGATTTAGAGCTCAGAATGACACGAATCCAATGCCCATGTTAATCTAGCTCAATTTTCTATATTCTCACAAAATTTGAGACAGAAATAGATACGACGAAGCGTCCAAGTAATCCAATATATCCAGAACTGTGTGATGCCATACAATATGCTTCATTTATAAGCCTTTACTCAATGAGCACCAATGATCATTTTAGAATAATCATATTAACTGGCCGATCAACTTGACATTTCCAGAGTAATTGTCCATAACTCTTGATTTTGAGCTCAAAATAACATGAATCCAATGCCCATGTTACGCTAGATAAATTTGCTGATTTTTGACAAAATTTGAGACAGAAATAGAGACGAAAAATCCTTCATAAAATCCAATCTATCCAAACTCTGTGATGTCATTCATTATGCTTCATTTATAATCTTTTACTTGAGCACCAATGATCAGTTTAGAATGATTACTTTAACTGGATGATCAAATTGACATATCTGAACTAAATCCTCAATAACTTTGATTTAGAGCTCAGAATGACACGAATCGAATGCCAACGTTTAGCTAGATCAATTTTCTATATTGTTACAAAATTTGAGAAAGAAATAGATTCCACAAAGCGTCCAAGAAATCCAATCTATCCCAAACTATGTGATGCCACTCTTTAGGTTTCATTAATAAGCCTTTATTTAATGAGTGCTAATGATCAGTTTTGAATGATCACTTTAACTGGATGATCAACTTGACATGTCCGCACTAAATCATACATAATTTTTTATTTAGAGCTCAGAAGGTCACGAATCCAATGCCCACGTTAGCCTAGCTCAATTCTCTATTTTTGAAAAAATTTGAGATAGAAATATAGACACGACAAAGCATCCAAGTAATCCAATCTATCCAGACTGCTTGATGACATGCATTATGCCTCATTTATAGGTCTTTTCTTAATGAGCACCAATGATCAGTTTAGAATAATCACTTTAACTGGCTAATCAATTTGACATGTCCGCACTAAATCATTTGTAACTTTTGATTGATAGCTCAGAATGACACTAATCCAATGCCCATGTTAAGCTAGCTCAATTTTCTATATTGTTACAAAACTTGAGAAAGAACTAGATATGACAAAGCGTCCAAGTAATCCAATCTGTCCAAACCTGTTTGATGCAATGCATTATGCTTCATTTATAAGCCTTTACTCAATGAGTTCCAATGATCAGTTTAGAATGATCAATTTAACTGGCCGATCAACTTGACATGTCCGCCCTAAATCGTCCATAACTTTTGATTTAGAGGTCAGAAACATACAAAACAATGCACACGTTAAGTTAGCTCAATTTTCTATATTGTAACAAAATTTGAAACAGAAATAGATACGACATAGCGTCCAAGTAATCCAATCTATCCAAAACTGTCTGATGCCATATATTATGCTTCATTTATATGCCATAACTTAATGATCACAAATGATCAGTTTAGAATGATCACTTTAACTAGCCGATCAACTTGACATATTCGCACTAAATCGTTTGTAACTTTTGATTTAGAGCTCAGAATGACACGAATCCAATGCCTACGTTAAGCTACCTCAATTTTCTATATTGTGACAAAATATGAGACAGAACTAGCTATGAAAAAGCGTTCAAGTAATCTAATCAATTCAAAACTGTTTGATGCCATCCATTATGCTTCATTTATAAGCCTTTACTTAATGAGTACCATTGATCATTTTAGAATGATCACTTTAACTGGCCGATCAACTTGGCATGTCTGCAGTAAATCTTCAATAAATTTTGATTTAGAGCTTAGAAACACACGAAATTGAATACGCATGTTAAGCTAGCTGAAGTTTCTATATTGTAACAAAATTTGAGATGAAAATAGATACGACAAAGCATCCAAGTAATCCAATCTATCAAAATGTGTTATGCCATGCATTATGCTTCATTTATAAGCCAATACTTAATGAGCATTAATGATCTGTTTAGGATGATCACTTTAACTAGCCGATCAACTTTACATGTCCGCACTAAATCGTCCGTAACTTTTGATTTAGAGATCGGAATGACATGAATCCAGTGCCCACGTTAAGCTAGCTCAATTTGGTTTATTGGAACAAAATTTGAGATGAAAATAGATACGGAAAAGCATCCAAGTAATCCAATTAATCTCAAACTGCGTGATGCCATGCATTATTTTTCATTTATAAGCTTTTACTCAATGAGCACCAATGATCAGTTTAGAATGATCATTTTAACTGGTCAATCAACTTGTCATGTCTACACTAAATCGTCCCTAACTTTTGATTTATAGCTTAGAATGACACTAATCCAATGTCCACATTAAGGTAGTTCAATTTTCTATATTATGACAAAATTTGTGGTAGAAATAGATAAAACAAAGTGTCAAAGTAATCTAATCTATCCAAAACTGTGTGATGCCATTCATTATGCTTTATTTATAAGCCTTTACTTAATGAGCACCAATGATCAGTTTTGAATGATCACTTTAATTGGCCAATCAACTTGACATCTCTGCACTAAATCGTCCGTAACTTTTGATTTAGAGCCAAGAATGACACGAATCCAATGCCCATTTAAGTTAGCTCAATTCTCTATTTTTCGACAAAATTTGAGACAGAAATAGAGAAGAAAAAGCGTCCAACTAATCCAATCTATCTAAAACTACGTGATGCCATGCTTTATGCTTCATTTATATGCCTTTACTTAATGAGCACGAATGATCAGTTTAGAATGATCACTTTAACTGGGTGATCAACTTGACGTGTACGCACTAAATCGTGTGTAACTTTTAATTTAGAGCTCATAAACACACGAATAAAATGCCCATGTTAAGGTAGCTCAATTTTCTATATTGAAGCAAAATTTGAGGCAGAAATAGATACAACAAAGTGTCCATGTAATCCAATATATTCAAAATTGTGTGATACCATGCATTATGCTTCATTTATAAACCTTGACTTAATGAGCACCAATCATCAGTTTAGATTGATCACTTTAACTGGCCGATCAACTTGACATGTGCGCACTACATCGTCCATAGTTTTTGATTTAGAGCTCGGAATGACACGAATCGAGTTCCCACGTTAAACTAGCTCAATTTTCTATATTGTGACAATGCTTGAGACCAAAATAGATACGACAATGTATCCAATTAATCCAATTAATCCCAAACTACGTGACACCATGCATTATTTCTTACTTATAAGCTTTTACTCAATGAGCACCAATGATCAGTTTAGAATCATCATTTTACTTGACTGATCAACTTGTCATGTATGCACTAAATTGTCACCAACTTTTTATTTATAGCTTAGAATGACAGGAATCCAATGCCCACATTAAACTAGTTCAGTTTTCTATATCCTGACAAAATTTGTGCTAGAACTAGAGATGACAAAGCGTCCAAGAAATCCAATATATCCTGAACTGCGTGATGCCATGCTTTGTGCTTCATTTATAAGCCTTTACTTAATGAGCACCAATGATCAGTTTAGAATGATCACTTTAACTGGGTGATCAACTTGACATGTACGCACTAAATCGTCCGTAACTATAAATTTAGAGCTCATAAACACGTGAATCAAATACCCACGTCAAGGTAGCTAGATTTTCTATATTGAATCAAAATTTGAGACAGAAGGAGATACAACAAAGCGTCCAAGTAATCTAATCTATCCAGACTGCTTGATGCCATGCATTATGATTCATTTATAAGCCTTTACTTAATGAGCACCAATAATCAGTTTAGAATGATGACTTTTGCTGGCCTATAAATTTGACATGTCCGCACTAAATCGTTTGTAACATTTGATTTAGAGCTCAGACTAACTCTAATCCAATGCCCACGTTAAGCTAGCTCAGTTCTCTATATTGAGGCAAAATTTGAGACAGAGCTAGATATGACAAAGCGTCCAAATAATCAAATCTATCCACGACTGTTTGATGCCATGCATTATGCTTCATTTATAAGCCTTTACTCAATGAGTACCAATGATGAGTTTAGAATGATCACTTTAAGAGGCCGATCAACTTAACATGTCCGCACTAAATGGTCCATAACTTTTTATTTAGAGCTCAGAGACACACAAATCAAATGCCCATGCTAAGTTACCTCAATTTTCTATATTCTAAAAAACATTGAAACAAAAATAGATACGAGATATTGTCCACGTAATCCAATATATCTAAAACTGTGTGATGCCATATATTATGTTTTATTTATAAGCCATTACTTAATGAGCACCAATGATTAGTTTATAATGATCTCTTTAACTAGCCGATCAACTTGACACGTTTACACTAAATCGTATGTAACTTTTGATTTAGAGCTCAGAATGACACGAATCCATTGCCCACTTTAGCTAGATCAATTTTCAATAGTGTGACAAATTTTGAGACAAAACTAGCTATGAAAAAGTGTTTAAATTATCCAATCAATCCAAAACTGTTTGATGCCATCCATTATGCTTCATTTATAAGCGTTTACTCAATGAGTACCAATGATCAGTTTAGAATGATCACTTTAACTGGCCGATCAACTTGACATGTCTGCACTAAATCTTCCATAACTTTTGATTAGAGCTTAGAAAGACACAAAATCCAATGAGCATGTTAAGCTAGCTTAATTTTCTATATTGTAACAAAATTTGAGATTGAAATAGATACGACAAAGCATCCAAGTAATCCAATCTAGCCAAAAATGTGTCATGTCATGCATTATGCTTCATTGATAAGCCTTTACTCAATGAGCAGTAATGATCAGTTTAGAATGGTGACTTTAACTGGCTGATCAACTTGACATGTCCGCACTAAAGCATCCGTAACTTTTGATTTAGAGCTCGGAATGACATAAATCCAATGCCCACGTTAAGCTAGCTCAATTTTCTATATTTTGACAAAATTTGAGATAGAAATAAAGACGACAAAGCGTCCATCAATCCAATCTATCCCAAACAGTGTGATGCCATGCTTTATGCTTCATTTATAAGCCTTTACTTAATGACCACCATTGATCAATTTAGAATGATCACTTTAACTGGCCCATCAACTTGACATGTCCGCAAAATATCATCCATAACTTTGATTTAGAGCTCGGAATGACACGAATGCAGTGTCCACGTTAATCTAGCTAAATTTTTTACTATATTGTGACAAAGTTTGAGGCAAAAAAATTGATACGACAAAGCGTCCAAGTAATCCAATCCATCCCAAACTGTTTGATGCCCTTCTTTAGGCTTCATTTATTAGCCTTTACTTAATGAGCACCAATTATCAGTTTTGAATGATCACTTTAACTGGCCGATCAACTTGACATGTCTGGACTAAATCGTTCGTAACTTTTGATTTAGAGCTGAGAATGACACAAATCCAATGCCCATGATAAGCTAGCTCAATTCTTTATTTTTTGACAAAATTTGATGTAGAAATAGAGATAACAAAGCATCTAAGTAATCCAATCTACTTCAAACTGCGTGATGCCATGCTTTATGCTTCATTTATAAGCCTTTACTTAATGAGCACCAATGATCAGTTTTGAATCATCACTTTCGTTGGCCGATCATATTGACATGTACGCACTAAGTCGTCTGTAACTTTTGATTTAGAGCTCAGAAACACACGAATCAAATGCCCACGTTAAGCTAGCTCAATTTCAATACTGTAACAAAATTTAAAACAGAAATAGAGATGAAAAAGCATCCAAGTACTCCAATCTATCCTAAACTTTGTGATGCCATTGTTTAGGCTTCATCTATTAGCCTTTACTTAATAAGTGCCAATGATCAGTTTAGAATGATCACTCTAACTGGCCGATCAACTTGACATGTCCGTACTAAATCATCCGTAAGTTTTGATTTAGAGCTCTGAATGCCACGAATCCAATGCCCACATTAAGCTTGCTCAATTCTCTATTATTTGAAAAAATTTGAGATAGAAATACAGCAACGACAAAGCGTCCATGTAATCCAGTCTATCCAAAAATGTGTGATGCCATTCTTTAGACTTCATTTATAAGCTTTTACTTAATGAGCAACATTGATCAGTTAAGAATAATCACTTTAACTGCCCAATCAACTTGACATGTCCGCATTAAATCATCTGTAACTTTGGACTTAGAGCTTAGAATGTTACGAATCCAATGCCCATGATATGCTAGCTAAATTTTCTATATTCTAACGAAATTTGAGACAAAAATAGGTACGACAAAGCATCCAAGTAATAGAATCTATCCTAAACGGTGTGATGCCATTCTTTAGGCTTCATTTATATGCCTTTAAATAATGAGCGCCAATGATCAGTTTGGAATGATAACTTCAACTGGCTGATCAACATGACATGTCCGCACTAAATCATTCGTAACTTTTGATTTAGAGCTCAGAATGTCACGAATCCAATGCCCAGGTTAAGCTTGCTCAATTCTCTATTATTTGATAAAATTTGAGATAGAAATACAGAGACGACAAAGCGTCCAAGTAATCCAGTCTATCAGAAACTGTGTGATGCCATGCTTATGCTTCATTTATAAGCCTTTACTCAATGAGCACCAATGATCAGTTAAGAAAAATCATATTAACTGGCCGATCAACTTGACATTTCCACAGTAAATCGTCCGTAACTCTTGATTTTGACCTGCGAATGACACAAATCCAATGCCCACGTTAAGCTAGATAAATTTTCTTTAGTTTGACAAAATTTGAGAGAGAAGTTGAGACGAAAAAACGTCCAAGCAGTCCAATCTATCCCAAACTGTGTGATGCCACTCTTTATGCTTCATTTATAAGCCTTTACTTAATGAGCACCAATGATCAGTTTAGAATGATCATTTTAACTGGCCGATCAACTTGGCATGTACGCACTAAAGCGTCCGTAACTTTTGATTTAGAGCTCAATAACACACAAATGAGATGCCACGTTAAGCTAGCTCAATTTTCTATATTGTACCAAAATTTGAGACAGAAATAGGTACGACAAAGCGTCCATGTAATCCAATCTATCCAAAACTGTGTGATACCAAGCATTATGCTTCATTTATAATCCTTCACTTAATAATCACCAATAATCAGTTTATTACAATCACTTTAGCTGGCCGATCAAATTGACATGTCCGCACTAAATCGTCTGTAAAACTTTTTATTTAAAGCTCAAAATGACATGAATCAAATAACAACATTAAGCTAGCTCAATTTTTTATATTGTTACAAAATTTGAGACAAAACTAGATATGACAAAGCGTCCAAGTAATCCAATCTATCCAAAACTGTTTGATGCCATGCATTATGTTTCATTTATAAGCCTTTACTCAGTGAGTACCAATGATCAGTTTAGAATCATCATATTAACCCACTGATCAACTTGACATGTCCGCACTACATAGTCTGTAACTTAAGATTTTGAGTTAAGAATGACATGAATCCAATGCCCACATGAACCTAGCTCAATTTTCTATATTGTAACAAAATTTGAGACAGAAATAGAGATGACAAAGCATCCATGTACTCCAATCTATCCAAAATGCTAGATGCCATGCGTTATGCTTCATTATAAGCCTTTATTTAATGGGCAACACTAATCAGTTTAGAATGCTCACTTTAAGTGGCCGAACAAGTTGACATGTCCGCACTAAATTGTATGTAACTTTTGATTTAGGGCTCAGAAACACACGAATCAAATGCCCACGTTAAGCTAGCTCAATTTCTATACTGTAAAAAAAATTGAAACAGAAATAGAGATGAGAAAGCGTCCATGTAATCCAATCTATCTATAAATGTGTGACGCCATGTTTTATGCTTCATTTATAAGCCTTTACTTAAAGAGCAACATTGATCAATTTAGAATAATCACTTTAACTGGCCGATCAATTTGACATGTCCGCACTAAATCGTCTTTAAATTTTGATTTAGAGCTCAGAATGACACGAATCCAATGCCCATGTTAATCTAGCTCAATTTTCTATATTCTCACAAAATTTGAGATAGAAATAGATACGACAAAGCATCCATGCAATCCAATCTATCAAAAACAGTGTGATGTCACGCTTTATGCTTCATTTATAAGCCTTTACTTAATGACCACCAATGACCAGTTTGGAATGCTCACTTTAACTGGCTGATCAACTTGACATGTCCGCACTAAATCGACTGTAACTTTTGATTATCCATTCTCTCCCAAACAGCGTGATGCCATGCTTTATGCTTCATTTATAATACTTTTTAATGACCACCAATTATCAGTTTAAAATGATCACATTAACTGGCCGATCAACTTGACATGTTCGCACTAAATCGTTCGTAACTTTTGATTTAGAGCTCAGAATATCACGAATCTAGTGCCCACGATAAACTTGCTCAATTTTCTATATTGCGACAAAGTTTGAGACAGAAATAGATACGACAAAGCGTCCAAATACTCTAATCCATCCCAAACTTCGTGATCCCATGCATTATTTTTCATTTATAAGCTTTTACTTCAATGAGTACCAATGATCAGTGTATAATGATCATTTTAAGTGGCCGATGACTTTTTCATGTCTGCACTAAATCCTCCATAACCTTTGATTTATACCTCAAATTGACACGAATCCAATGCCAACATTAAGCTAGTTCAATTTTCTAAATTGTGACAAAATTTGAGACAGAACAAGATACGACAAAGCGTCCAATTAAACTAATATATCTAAAACTGTGTAATGCCATGCATTATGCTTCATTTATAAGCCTTTACTCAATGAGCAACAATGGTCAGTTTAGAATGATCACTTTAACAGGCTGATTAACTTCACATAAACGCACTAAATCGTACGTAACTTTTGATTTCGAGGTCAAAATGACACGAATCCAACGACCACATTAAGTAGCTCAATTTTCTGTATTTTACAAACTTTAAGACAAAAATAGGGACGACAACGCGTAGAAGTAATCAAATATATCCCTAAATGCTCGATGCCATGCTTTATGCTTCATTTATAAGCCTTTATTTAATGAGCACCAATGATAAGTTTAGAATGATCGTCTTAACTGGTTGATCAACTTTTTATTTCTACACTAAATCGTGCATACTTTTGATTTATAGCTCTGAATGACACGAATCCAGTGCCCACGTTAAGCTAGATAAATTTTCTATATTTTGACAAAATTTGAGACGGAAGTAGCGTCAACAAAGCGTACAAGTAATCCTATATATCCAAAACTGTGTGATGACATGCATTATGCTTCATCAATAAGCCTTTACTCAATGAGCACAAATGATCAATTTAGAATAATCATATTAACTGGCCGATCAACTTGAAATGTACGCACTAAGTCGTTCGTAACTTTTGATTTTAAGCTCAGAATGACATGAATCCAATGCCCATGTTAAGTTAGATAAGTTCTCTATATTTTGACAAAATTTCGTACGGAAGTAGCGACGAAAATGCGTACAAGTAATTCAATCTATCCTCAACTGTGTGATGCCATGCATTATGCTTCATCTATAAGCCTTTACTCAATGAGCACCAATGATCAGTTTAGAATAATCATATTAACTGGCCGATCAGTTTGACATATACGCACTAAATCGTCCATAACTTTTGATTTTGAGCTAAAAATGACATGAATCCAATGCCACGTTAAGCTAGATAAATTTTCTGTACTTTGAGAAAATTTGAGATGGAAGTAGAGACGACAAAGCGTACAAGTAATCCAATCTATCCAAAAGTGTGTGATGCCATGCATTATGCTTCATCAATAAGCCTTTACTCAATGAGCACCAATGATCAATTTAGAATAATCATATTAACTGGCCGATCAACTTGAAATGTACGCACTAAGTCGTTTGTAACTTTTGATTTTAAGCTCAGAATGACACGAATCCAATGCCCACGTTAAGTTAGATAAGTTTTCTATATTTTGACAAAATTTGAGACAGAAGTAGCGACGAAAAAGCGTACAAGTAATTCAATCTATCCTCAATTGTGTGATGCCATGCATTATGCTTCATCTATAAGCCTTTACTCAATGAGCACTAATGATCAGTTTAGAATAATCATATTATATGGCCGATCAACTTGACATATACCTACTAAATCGTCCATAACTTTTGATTTTGAGCTCAGAATGACATGAATACAATGCCCACGTTAAGCTAGATAAATTTTCGGTACTTTGTAGAAAATTTGAGATGGAAGTAGAGACGACAAAACGTACAAGTAATCCAATCTATACAAGCTGTTTGATGCCATGCATTATGCTTCATCTATAAGCCTTTACTCAATGAGCACCAATGATCAATTTAGAATAATCATATTAACTCTCTGATCAACTTGACATGTACGCGCTAAGTCCTTTGTAACTTTTGATTTTAAGCTCAGAATGACTTGAATCCAATGCCCAGGTTAAGTTAGATAAGTTTTCTATATTTTGACAAAATTTGAGACGGAAGTAGCGACGAAAAAGCATACAAGTAATTCAATCTATCCTCAACTGTGTGATGCCATGCATTATGCTTCATCTATAAGCCTTTACTCAATGAGCACCAATGATCAGTTTAGAATAATCATATTAACTGGCTGATCAACTTGACATATATGCACTAAATCGTCCATAACTTTTGATTTTGAGCTCAGAATGACATGATTCCAATGCCCACGTTAAGCTAGATAAATTTTCTGTACTTTGAGAAAATTTGAGATGGAAGTAGAGACGACAAAGCGTACAAGTATTCCAATCTATCCAAGCTGTGTGATGCCAGGCATTATGTTTCATCTATAAACCAACTCAATGACCACCAATGATCAGTTTAGAATAATCATATTAACTGGCCGATCAACATGACATATACGCACTAAATCGTCCATAACTTTCGATTTTGTGCTCAGGATGACATGAATCCAATGCCCACGTTAAGCTAGATAAATTTTGCTGTGTTATGAGAAAATTTAAGATGGAAGTAGAGACGACAAAGCGTACAAGTAATCCAATCTATCCAAGCTGTGTGATGCCATGCATTATGCTTCATCGATAAGCCTTTACTCAATGAGCACCAATGATCAATTTAGAATAATCATATTAACTCTCTGATCAACTTGACATGTACGCACTAAGTCGTTTGTAACTTTCGATTTTAGCTCAAATGACACGAATCCAATGCCCACGTTAAGTTAGATAAGTTTTCTATATTTTGAAAAAATTTGAGACAGAAGTAGCGAAGAAAAAGCGTACAAGTAATTCAATCTATCCTCAATTGTGTGATGCCATGCATTATGCTTCATCTATAAGCCTTTACTCAATGAGCACTAATGATCAGTTTAGAATAATCATATTAACTGGCCGATCAACTTGACATATACCTACTTATTCGTCCATAACTTTTGATTTTGAGCTCAAAATGACACGAATACAATGCCCACGTTAAGCTAGATAAATTTTCGGTACTTTGAGAAAATTTGAGATGGAAGTAGAGACGACAAAGCGTACAAATAATCCAATCTATACAAGCTGTTTGATGCCATGCATTATGCTTCATCTATAAGCCTTTACTCAATGAGCACCAATGATCAATTTAGAATAATCATATTAACTCTCTGATCAACTTGACATGTACGCACTAAGTCCTTTGTAACTTTTGATTTTAAGCTCAGAATGACACGAATCCAATGCCCATGTTAAGTTAGATAAGTTTTCTATATTTTGACAAAATTTGAGACGGAAGTAGCGACGAAAAAGCGGACAAGTAATTCAATCTATCCTCAACTGTGTGATGCCATGCATTATGCTTCATCTATAAGCCTTTACTCAATGAGCACCAATGATCAGTTTAGAATAATCATATTAACTGGCCGATCAACTTGACATATATGCACTAAATCGTCCATAACTTTTGATTTTGAGCTCAGAATGACATGAATCCAATGCCCACGTTACGCTAGATAAATTTTCTGTACTTTGAGAAAATTTGAGATGGAAGTAGAGACGACAAAGCGTACAAGTAATCCAATCTATCCAAGCTGTGTGATGCCAGGCATTATGTTTCATCTATAAACAACCTCAATGAGCACCAATGATCAGTTTAGAATAATCATATTAACTGGCCGATCAACTTGACATATACGCACTAAAGCGTCCATAACTTTCAATTTTGTGCTCAGAATGACATGAATCCAATGCCCACATTAAGCTAGATAAAGTTTGCTGTACTTTGAGAAAATTTAAGATGGAAGTAGAGACGACAAAGCGTACAAGTAATCTAATCTATCCAAGCTGTGTGATGCCTTGCATTATGCTTCATCTATAAGCCTTTACTCAATGAGCACCAATGATCAATTTAGAATAATCATATTAACTCTCTGATCAACTTGACATGTACGCACTAAGTCGTTTGTAACTTTTGATTTTAGCTCAGAATGACACGAATCCAATGCCCACAATAAGTTAGATAAGTTTTCTATATTTTGACAAAATTTGAGACAGAAGTAGCGACGAAAAAACGTACAAGTAATTCAATCTATCCTCAATTGAGTGATGCCATGCATTATGCTTCATCTATAAGACTTTACTCAATGAGCACCAATGATCAATTTAGAATAATCATATTAACTGGCCGATCAACTTGACATATATGCACTAAATCGTCCAAAACTTTTGATTTTGAGCTCAGAATGACATGAATCCAATGCCCACGTTACGCTAGATAAATTTTCTGTACTTTGAGAAAATTTGAGATGGAAGTAGAGACGACAAAGCGTACAAGTAATCCAATCTATCCAAGCTGTGTGATGCCAAGCATTTTGTTTCATCTATAAACAACCTCAATGAGCACCAATGATCAGTTTAGAATGATCATATTAACTGGCCGATCAACTTGACATATACGCACTAAATCGTCCATAACTTTCGATTTTGTGCTCAGAATGACATGAATCCAATGCCCACGTTAAGCTAGATAAATTTTGCTGTGTTTTGAGAAAATTTCAGATGGAAGTAGAGACGACAAAGCGTACAAGTAATCCAATCTATCCAAGCTGTGTGATGCCATGCATTATGCTTCATCTATAAGCCTTTACTCAATGAGCACCAATGATCAATTTAGAATAATCATATTAACTCTCTGATCAACTTGACATGTACGCACTAAGTCGTTTGTAACTTTTGATTTTAGCTCAGAATGACACGAATCCAATGCCCACGTTAAGTTAGATAAGTTTTCTATATTTTGACAAAATGTGAGACAGAAGTAGCGACGAAAAAGCATACAAGTAATTCAATCTATCCTCAATTGTGTGATGCCATGCATTATGCTTCATCTCTAAGCCTTTACTCAATGAGCACCAATGATCAGATTAGAATAATAATATTAACTGGCCTATCAACTTGACATATACGCACTAAATCGTCCATAACTTTTGATTTTGAGCTCAGAATGACATGAATCCAATGCCCACGATAAGCTAGATAAATTTTTTGTACTTTGAGATAATTTGAGATGGAAATAGAGACGACAAAGCGTACAAGTGGTCCAATCTATCCAAGCTGTGTGATGCCATGCATTATGCTTCATCTATAAGACTTTACTCAATGAGCACCAATGATCAATTTAGAATAATGATATTAACTCTCTGATCAACCTGACATGTACGCGCTAAGTCCTTTGTAACTTTTGATTTTAAGCTCAGAATGACACGAATCCAATGCCCATGTTAAGTTAGATAAGTTTTCTATATTTTGACAGAATTTGAGACGGAAGTAGCGACGAAAAAGCGTACAAGTAATTCAATCTATCCTCAACTGTGTGATGCCATGCATTATGCTTCATCTATTAGCCTTTACCCAATGAGCACCATTGATCAATTTAGAATAATCATATTAACTGGCCGATCAACTTGACATATATGCACTAAATCGTCCAAAACTTTTGATTTTGAGCTCAGAATGACATGAATCCAATGCCCACGTTACGCTAGATAAATTTTCTGTACTTTGAGAAAATTTGAGATGGAAGTGGAGACGACAAAGCGTACAAGTAATCCAATCTATCCAAGCTGTGTGATGCCAAGCATTTTGTTTCATCTATAAACAACCACAATGAGCACCAATGATCAGTTTAGAATAATCATATTAACTGGTCGATCAACTTGACATATATGCACTAAATCGTCCATAACTTTCGATTTTGTGCTCAGAATGACATGAATCCAATGCCCACGTTAAGCTAGATAAATTTTGCTGTACTTTGAGAAAATTTAAGATGGAAGTAGAGACGACAAAGCGTACAAGTAATCCAATTTATCCAAGCTGTGTGATGCCATGCATTATGCTTCATCTATAAACCTTTACTCAATGAGCACCAATGATCAATTTAGAATAATCATATTAACTCTCTGATCAACTTGACATGTACGCACTAAGTCGTTTGTAACTTTTGATTTTAGCTCAGAATGACACGAATCCAATGCCCACGTTAAGTTAGATAAGTTTTCTATATTTTGACAAAATTTGAGACAGAAGTAGCGACGAAAAAGCGTACAAGTAATTCAATCTATCCTCAATTGTGTGATGCCATGCATTATGCTTCATCTATAAGCCTTTACTCAATGAGCACCAATGATCAATTTAGAATAATCATATTAACTCTCTGATCAACTTGACATGTACGCACTAAGTCGTTTGTAACTTTTGATTTTAGCTCAGAATGACACGAATCCAATGCCCACGTTAAGTTAGATAAGTTTTCTATATTTTGACAAAATTTGAGACAGAAGTAGCGACGAAAAAGCGTACAAGTAATTCAATCTATCCTCAATTGTGTGATGCCATGCATTATGCTTCATCTATAAGCCTTTACTCAATGAGCACCAATGATCAATTTAGAATAATCATATTAACTCTCTGATCAACTTGACATGTACTCACTAAGTCCTTTGTAACTTTTGATTTTAAGCTCAGAATGACACGAGTCCAATGCCCAAGTTAAGTTAGATAAGTTTTCTCTATTTTGACAAAATTTGAGACGGAAGTAGCGACGAAAAAGCGTACAAGTAATTCAATCTATCCTCAATTGTGTGATCCCATGCATTATGCTTCATCTATAAGCCTTTACTCAATGAGCACCAATGATCAATTTAGAATAATCATATTAACTCTCTGATCAACTTGACATGTACGCGCTAAGTCCTTTGTAACTTTTGATTTTAAGCTCAGAATGACACAAATCCAATGCCCATGTTAAGTTAGATAAGTTTTCTATATTTTGACAAAATTTGAGACGGAAGTAGCGACGAAAAAGCGGACAAGTAATTCAATCTATCCTCAACTGTGTGATGCCATGCATTATGCTTCATCTATAAGCCTTTACTCAATGAGCACCAATGATCAGTTTAGAATAATCATATTAACTGGCCGATCAACTTGACATATATGCACTAAATCGTCCATAACTTTTGATTTGGAGCTCAGAATGACATGAATCCAATGCCCACGTTACGCTAGATAAATTTTCTGTACTTTGAGAAAATTTGAGATGGAAGTAGAGACGACAAAGCGTACAAGTAATCCAATCTATCCAAGCTGTGTGATGCCAGGCATTATGTTTCATCTATAAACAACCTCAATGAGCACCAATGATCAGTTTAGAATAATCATATTAACTGGCCGATCAACTTGACATATACGCACTAAATCGTCCATAACTTTCGATTTTGTGCTCAGAATGACATGAATCCAATGCCCACATTAAGCTAGATAAAGTTTGCTGTACTTTGAGAAAATTTAAGATGGAAGTAGAGACGACAAAGCGTACAAGTAATCTAATCTATCCAAGCTGTGTGATGCCATGCATTATGCTTCATCTATAAGCCTTTACTCAATGAGCACCAATGATCAATTTAGAATAATCATATTAACTCTCTGATCAACTTGACATGTACGCACTAAGTCGTTTGTAACTTTTGATTTTAGCTCAGAATGACACGAATCCAATGCCCACGTTAAGTTATATAAGTTTTCTATATTTTGACAAAATTTGAGACAGAAGTAGCGACGAAAAAACGTACAAGTAATTCAATCTATCCTCAATTGAGTGATGCCATGCATTATGCTTCATCTATAAGACTTTACTCAATGAGCACCAATGATAAGATTAGAATAATAATATTAACTGGCCTATCAACTTGACATATACGCACTAAATCGTCCATAACTTTTGATTTTGAGCTCAGAATAACTTGAATCCAATGCCCACGTTAAGCTAGATAAATTTTCTGTACTTTGAGATAATTTGAGATGGAAGTAGAGACGACAAAGCGTACAAGTAATCCAATCTACCCAAGCTGTGTGATGCCATGCATTATGCTTCATCTATAAGCCTTTACTCAATGAGCACCAATGATCAATTTAGAATAATCATATTAACTCTCTGATCAACTTGACATGTACACATTAAGTCCTTTGTAACTTTTGATTTTAAGCTCAGAATGACATGAATCCAATGCCCATGTTAAGTTAGATAAGTTTTCTATATTTTGACAAAATTTGAGACGGAAGTAGCGACGAAAAAGCGTACAAGTAATTCAATCTATCCTCAACTGTGTGATGCCATGCATTTTGCTTCATCTATAAGCCTTTACTCAATGAGCACCAATGATCAATTTAGAATAATCATATTAACTCTTTGATCAACTTGACATGTACGCACTAAGTCCTTTGTAACTTTTTATTTTAAGTTCAGATTGACACGCATCCAACGCCCATGTTAAGTTAGATAAGTTTTCTATATTTTGACAAAATTGGAGACGGAAGTAGCGACGAAAATGCGTACAAGGAATTCAATCTATCCTCAACTGTGTGATGCCATGCATTATGCTTCATCTATAAGCCTTTACTCAATGAGCACCAATGATCAGTTTAGAATAATCATATTAACTGGCCGATCAACTTGACATATATGCACTAAATCGTCCATAACTTTTGATTTTGAGCTCAGAATGACATGAATCCAATGCCCATGTTAAGCTAGATAAGTTTTCGGTACTTTGAGAAAATTTGAGATGGAAGTCGAGACGACAAAGCGTACAAGTAATCCAATCTATCCAAGCTGTGTGATGCCAGGCATTATGTTTCATCTATAGACAAACACAATGAGTACCAATGATCAGTTTAAAATAATCATATTAACTGGCCGATCAACTTGACATATATGCACTAAATCGTCCATAACTTTTGATTTTGTGCTCAGAATGACATGAATCGAATGCCCACGTTAAGCTAGATAAATTTTGCTGTACTTTGAGAAAATTTAAGATGGAAGTAGAGACGACAAAGCGGTCAAGTAATCCAATCGATCCAAGTTGTGTGATGCCATGCATTATGCTTCATCTATAAGCCTTTACTCAATGAGCACCAATGATCAATTTAGATTAATCATATTAACTCTCTGATCAACTTGACATGTACGCACTAAGTCGTTTGTAACTTTTGATTTTAAGCTCAGAATGACACGAATCCAATGCCCACGTTAAGTTAGATAAGTTTTCTATATTTTGACAAAATTTGAGACAGAAGTAGCGACGCAAAAGCATACAAGTAATTCAATCTATCCTCAATTGTGTGATGTCATGCATTATGCTTCATCTATAAGCCTTTACTCAATGAGCACCAATGATCAGTTTAGAATAATCATATTAACTGGCCGGTCAACTTGACATATACGCACTAAATCGTCCATAACTTTTGATTTTGAGCTCAGAATGACATGAATGCAATGCCTACGTTAAGCTAGATAAATTTTCTGTACTTTGAGAAAATTTGAGATGGAAGTAGAGACGACAAAGCGTACAAGTAATCCAATCTATCCAAGTTGTGTGATGCCATGCATTATGCTTCATCTATAAGCCCTTACTCAATGAGCACCAATGATCAATTTAGAATAATCATATTAACTCTCTGATCAACTTGACATGTACGCACTAAGTCCTTTGTAACTTTTGATTTTAAGCTCAGAATGACACGAATCCAATGCCCATGTTAAATTAGATAAGTTTTCTATATTTTGACAAAATTTGAGACGGAAGTAGGGACGAAAAAGCTTACAAGTAATTCAATCTATCCTCAACTGTGTGATGCCATGCATTATGCTTCATCTATAAGCCTTTACTCAATGAGCACCAATGATCAGTTTAGAATAATCATATTAACTGGCCGATGAACTTGACATATATCCACTAAATCGTCCATAACTTTTGATATTGAGCTCAGAATGACATGAATGCAATGCCCACGTTAAGCTAGATAAATTTTCTGTACTTTGAGAAAATTTAAGATCGAAGTCGAGACGACAAAGCGTACAAGTAATCTAATCTATCCAAGCTGTGTGATGCCAGGCATTATGTTTCATCTATAAACCAACTCAATGAGCACCAATGATCAGTTTAGAATAATCATATTAACTGGCCGATCAACTTGACATATACGCACTAAATCGTCCATAACTTTTGATTTTGTGCTCAGAATGACATGAATCCAATGCCCACGTTAAGCTAGATAAATTATGTTGTACTTTGAGAAAATTTAAGATGGAAGTAGAGACGACAAAGCGTACAAGTAATCCAATCTATCCAAGCTGTGTGATGCCATGCATTATGCTTCATCTATAAGCCTTTACTCAATGAGCACCAATGATCAATTTAGAATAATCATATTAACTCTCTGATCAACTTGACATGTACGCGCTAAGTCCTTTGTAACTTTTGGTTTTAAGCTCAGAATGACACGAATCCAATGCCCATGTTAAGTTAGATAATTTTTCTATATTTTGACAAAATTTGAGACGGAAGTAGCGACGAAAAAGCGGACAAGTAATTCAATCTATCCTCAACTGTGTGATGCCATGCATTATGCTTCTTCTATAAGCCTTTACTCAATGAGCACCAATGATCAGTTTAGAATAATCATATTAACTGGCCGATCAACTTGACATATATGCACTAAATCGTCCATAACTTTTGATTTTGAGCTCAGAATGACATGAATCCAATGCCCACGTTACGCTAGATAAATTTTCTGTACTTTGAGAAAATTTGAGATGGAAGTAGAGACGACAAAGCGTACAAGTAATCCAATCTATCCAAGCTGTGTGATGCCAAGCATTATGTTTCATCTACAAACAACCTCAATGAGCACCAATGATCAGTTTAGAATAATCATATTAACTGGCCGATCAACTTGACATATACGCACTAAATCGTCCATAACTTCCGATTTTATGCTCAGAATGACATGAATCCAATGCCCACGTTAAGCTAGATAAATTTTGCTGTACTTTGAGAAAATTTAAGATGGAAGTAGAGACGACAAAGCGTACAAGTAATCCAATTTATCCAAGCTGTGTGATGCCATGCATTATGCTTCATCTATAAGCCTTTACTCAATGAGCACCAATGATCAATTTAGAATAATCATATTAACTCTCTGATTACGTTGACATGTATGCGCTACATCCTTTGTAACTTTTGATTTTAAGCTCAGAATGACACGAATCCAATGCCCATGTTAAGTTAGATAATTTTTCTATATTTTGACAAAATTTGAGACGGAAGTAGCGACGAAAAAGTGCACAAGTAATTCAATCTATCCTCAACTTTGTGATGCCATGCATTATGCTTCATCTATAAGCCTTTACTCAATGAGCACCAATGATCAGTTTAGAATAATCATATTAACTGGCCGATCAACTTGACATATATGCACTAAATCGTCCATAACTTTTGATTTTGAGCTCAGAATGACATGAATCCAATGCCCACGTTACGCTAGATAAATTTTCTGTACTTTGAGAAAATTTGAGATGGAAGTAGAGACGACAAAGCGTACAAGTAATCCAATCTATCCAAGCTGTGTGATGCCAAGCATCATATTTCATCTATAAAAAACCTCAATGAGCACCAATGATCAGTTTAGAATAATCATATTAACTGTCTGATTACCTTGACATGACATATACGCTACGTACCTTTATCCATAACTTCTGATTTTCAAGAATGAGACATGAACGAACTCTCAATGACCGAATCCAATGCCCATGTTAAGTTAGATAATTTTTCTATATTTTGACAAAATTTGAGACGGAAGTAGCGACGAAAAAGTGCACAAGTAATTCAATCTATCCTCAACTTTGTGATGCCATGCATTATGCTTCATCTATAAGCCTTTACTCAATGAGCACCAATGATCAGTTTAGAATAATCATATTAACTGGCCGATCAACTTGACATATATGCACTAAATCGTCCATAACTTTTGATTTTGAGCTCAGAATGACATGAATCCAATGCCCACGTTACGCTAGATAAATTTTCTGTACTTTGAGAAAATTTGAGATGGAAGTAGAGACGACAAAGCGTACAAGTAATCCAATCTATCCAAGCTGTGTGATGCCAAGCATCATATTTCATCTATAAAAAACCTCAATGAGCACCAATGATCAGTTTAGAATAATCATATTAACTGACCGATCAACTTGACATATACGCACTAAATCATCCATAACTTCCGATTTTGTGCTCAGAATGACATGAATCCAATGCCCACGTTAAGCTAGATAAATTTTGCTGTACTTTGAAAAAATTTCAGATGGAAGTAGAGACGACAAAGCGTACAAGTAATCCAATTTATCCAAGCTGTGTGATGCCATGCATTATGCTTCATCTATAAGCCTTTACTCAATGAGCACCAATGATCAATTTAGAATAATCATATTAACTCTCTGATCAACTTGACATGTACGCGCTAAGTCCTTTGTAACTTTTGATTTTAAGCTCAGAATGACACGAATCCAATGCCCATGTTAAGTTAGATAATTTTTCTATATTTTGACAAAATTTGAGACGGAAGTAGCGACGAAAAAGCGCACAAGTAATTCAATCTATCCTCAACTGTGTGATGCCATGCATTATGCTTCATCTATAAGCCTTTACTCAATGAGCACCAATGATCAGTTTAGAATAATCATATTAACTGGCCGATCAACTTGACATATATGCACTAAATCGTCCATAACTTTTGATTTTGAGCTCAGAATGACATGAATCCAATGCCCACGTTACGCTAGACAAATTTTCTGTGCTTTGAGAAAATTTGAGATGGAAGTAGAGGCGACGAAGCGTACAAGTAATCCAATCTATCCAAGCTGTGTGATGCCAAGCATTATGTTTCATCTATAAACAACCTCAATGAGCACCAATGCTCAGTTTAGAATAATCATATTAACTGGCCGATCAACTTGACATATACGCACTAAATCGTCCATAACTTTCGATTTGTGCTCAGAATGACATGAATCCAATGCCCACGTTAAGCTAGATAAATTTTGCTGTACTTTGAGAAAATTTAAGATGGAAGTAGAGACGACAAAGCGTACAAGTAATCCAATCTATCCAAGCTGTGTGATGCCAAGCATTATGTTTCATCTATAAACAACCTCAATGAGCACCAATGATCAGTTTAGAATAATCATATTAACTGGCCGATCAACTTGACATATACGCAATAAATCGTCCATAACTTCCGATTTTGTGCTCAGAATGACATGAATTCAATCCCCACGTTAAGCTAGATAAATAATTTTGCTGTACTTTGAGAAAATTTAAGATGGAAGTAGAGACGACAAAGCGTACAAGTAATCCAATTTATCAAAGCTGTGTGATGCCATGCATTATGCTTCATCTATAAGCCTTTACTCAATGCACACCAATGATCAATTTAGAATAATCATATTAACTCTCTGATCAACTTGACATGTACGCGCTAAGTCCTTTGTAACTTTTGATTTTAAGCTCAGAATGACACGAATCCAATGCGAATGTTAAGTTAGATAAGTTTTCTATGTTTTGACAAAATTTGAGACGGAAGTAGCGACAAAAAAGCGCACAAGTAATTCAATCTATCCTCAATTTTGTGATGCCATGCATTATGATTCATCTATAAGCCTTTACTCAATGAGCACCAATGATCAGATTAAAATAATAATATTAACTGGCCTATCAGCTTGACATATACGGACTAAATCGTCCATTACTTTTGATTTTGAGCTCAGAATGACATGAATCCAATGCCCACGTTAAGCTAGATAAATTTTTTGTTCTTTGAGATAATTTGAGATGGAAGTAGAGACGACAAAGCGTACAAGTAATCCAATCTATCAAAGCTGTGTGATGCCATGCATTATGCTTCATCTATAAGCCTTTACTCAATGAGCACCAATGATCAATTTAGAATGATCATATTAACTCTCTGATCAACTTGACATGTACTCACTAAGTCCTTTGTAACTTTTGATTTTAAGCTCAGAATGACACGAATCCAATGTCCAAGTTAAGTTAGATAAGTTTTCTATATTTTGACAAAATTTGAGACGGAAGTAGCGACGAAAAAGCGTACAAGTAATTCAATTTATCCTTAACTGTGTGATGCCATGCATTATGCTTCATCTATAAGCCTTTACTCAATGAGCACCAATGATCAATTTAGAATAATCATATTAACTCTCTGATCAACTTGACATGTACGCGCTAAGTCCTTTGTAACTTTTGATTTTAAGCTCAGAATGACACGAATCGAATGCCCATGTTAAGTTAGATAAGTTTTTTATATTTTGACAAAATTTGAAACGGAAGTAGCGATGAAAAAGCGTACAAGTAATTCAATCTATCCTCAACTGTGTGATGCCATGCATTATGCTTCATCTACAAGCCTTTACTCAATGAGCACCAATGATCAGTTTAGAATAATCATATTAACTGGCAGATCAACTTGACATATATGCACTAAACCGTCCATAACTTTTGATTTTGAGCTCAGAATGACATGAATCCAGTGCCCATGTTAAGCTAGATAAATTTTCGGTACTTTGAGAAAATTTGAGATGGAAGTCGAGACGACAAAGCGTACAAGTAATCCAATCTATCCACGCTGTGTGATGCCAGGCATTATGTTTCATCTATAAACAAACACAATGAGAACCAATGATCAGTTTAGAATAATCATATTAACTGGCCGATCAACTTGACATATATGCACTAAATCGTCCATAACTTTTGATTTTGTGCTCAGAATGACATGAATCCAATGCCCACGTTAAGCTAGATAAATTTTGCTGTACTTGGAGAAAATTGAAGATGGAAGTAGAGACGACAAATCGGTCAAGTAATCCAATCTATCCAAGTTGTGTGATGCCATGCATTATGCTTCATCTATAAGCCTTTACTCAATGGGCACCAATGATCAATTTAGATTAATCATATTAACTCTCTGATCAACTTCACATGTACGCACTAAGTCGTTTGTAACTTTTGATTTTAAGCTCAGAATGACACGAATTCAATGCCCACGTTAAGTTAGATAAGTTTTCTATATTTTGACAAAATTTGAGACAGAAGTAGCGACGCAAAAGCGTACAAGTAATTCAATCTATCCTCAATTGTGTAATGTCATGCATTATGCTTCATCTATAAGCCTTTACTCAATGAGCACCAATGATCAGCATAGAATAATCATATTAACTGGCCGATCAACTTGACATATACGCACTAAATCGTCCATAACTTTTGATTTTGAGCTCAGAATGACATGAATGCAATGCCTACGTTAAGCTAGATAAGTTTTCTGTACTTTGAGAAAATTTGAGATGGAAGTAGAGAAGACAAAGCGTACAAGTAATCCAATCTATCCAAGTTGTGTGATGCCATGCATTATGCTTCATCTATAAGCCTTTACTCAATGAGCACCAATGATCAATTTAGAATAATCATATTAACTCTCTGATCAACTTGACATGTACGCACTAAGTCCATTGTAACTTTTGATTTTAAGCTCAGAATGACACGAATCCAATGCCCATGTTAAATTAGATAAGTTTTCTATATTTTGACAAAATTTGAGACGGAAGTAGCGACGAAAAAGCTTACAAGTAATTCAATCTATCCTCAACTGTGTGATGCCATGCATTATGCTTCATCTATAAGCCTTTATTCAATGAGCACCAATGATCATTTTAGAATAATCATATTAACTGGCCGATGAATTTGAGATATATGCACTAAATCGTCCATAACTTTTGATATTGAGCTCAGAATGACATGAATCCAATGCCCACGTTAAGCTAGATAAATTTTCTGTACCTTGAGAAAATTTAAGATCGAATTCAAGACGACAAAGCGTACAAGTAATCTAATCTATCCAAGCTGTGTGATGCCAGGCATTATGTTTCATCTATAAACCAACTCAATGAGCACCAATGATCAGTTTAGAATAATCATATTAACTGGCCGATCAACTTGACATATACGCACTAAATCGTCCATAACTTTTGATTTTGTGCTCAGAATGACATGAATCCAATGCCCACGTTAAGCTAGATAAATTATGTTGTACTTTGAGAAAATTTAAGATGGAAGTAGAGACGACAAAGAAAACAAGTAATCCAATATATCCCGCTGTGTGATGCCATGCATTATGCTTCATCTATAAGCCTTTACTCAATGAGCACCAATGATCAGTTTAGAATAATCATATTAACTGGCCGATCAACTTGACATATACGCACTAAATCGTCCATAACTTTTGATTTTGAGCTCAGAATGACATGAATCCAACGCCCACGTTAAGCTAGATAAATTTTCTGTACTTTGAAAAAATTTGAGATGGAAGTAGAGACGACAAAGCGTACAAGTAATCCAATCTATCCAAGCTTTGTGATGCCATGCATTATGCTTCATCTATAAGCCTTTACTCAATGAGCACCAATGATCAATTTAGAATAATCATATTAACTCTCTGATCAACTTGACATGTACGCACTAAATCCTTTGTAACTTTTGCTTTTAAGCTCAGAATGACACGAATCCATTGCCCACGTTAAGTTAGATAAGTTTTCTATATTTTGTCAAAATTTGAGACGGAAGTAGCGACGAAAAAGCGTACAAGTAATTCAATCTATCCTCAACTGGGTTATGCCATGCATTATGGTTCATCTATTAGCCTTTACTCAATGGGCACCAATGATCAGTTTAGAATAATCATATTAACTGGCCGATCAACTTGACATATACGCACTAAATCATCCATAACTTTTGATTTTGAGCTCAGAATGACATGAATCCGATGCCCACGTTAAGCTAGATAAATTTTCTGTACTTTGAGAAAATTTGAGATGGAAGTAGAGACGACAAAGCATACAAGTAATCCAATCTATCCAAGCTGTGTGATGTCAGGCATTATGTTTCATCTATAAGCGACTCAATGAGCACCAATGATAAGTTTAGAATAATCATATTAATTGGCTGATCAACTTGAAATGTTCGCACTAAATCGTCCGTAACTTTTGATTTTGAGCTCGGAATGAGACAAATCCACTGCCCACGTTAAGCTAGATAAAGTTTCAATATTTTGAAAAAATTTGAGACGAAAGTAGAGACGACGAAGTGTACAAGTAATCCAATCTATCCCAAACCGCGTGAGCCCATGCATTATGCTTCATTTATAAGCCTTTTCTCAATGAGACCCAATGATCATTTTAGAATAATCATATTAACTAGCTGAGCAACTTGACACATGTCGGCACGAAATCGTCTATGGCTTTTGATTTAGGGATCTGAATGAGACGAACAAAATGCCAACGTTAAGCTGAGTCAATTTTAAATATTTTGACAAAATTTTAAACAAAAAAAGAGACAACAAAGCATCCCCGTAATCCAATCTATCCAAACTCCTTGATGACATGAATTATGTTTCATTTATAAGCCTTTACTTAATGAGCAGCAATGATCAGTTTAGACTGATGAATTTAACTGGCCGATCAACTTGATATATCCGCAGTAAATCATCTGTAACTTTTGATTTAGAGCTCATAATGACACGAATCCAGTGCCCACGTTAAGCTAGCTCAATGTTCTAAATTGTGACAAAATTTGAGACAGAAATAGATATAACAAAGCATCCAAGTAATTCGATCCGTTCCACACTGTGTGATGCAATGCATTATTTTTATTACTAAGCTTTTACTCAATGAACACCAATCATCAGTTTAGAATGATCATTTTAATTGGCTGATCAACTTGTCATTTCTGCACTAAAACGTTCTTAACTTTTGATTTATAGCTCAGAATGACACGAATTCAATGCCCACATTAAGCTAGTTCAATTTTCTATACTATGACAAAATTTGAGACATAAATAGGTACGAAAAAGCATCCTAGTAATCCAATCTATCCAAAACTGTGTGATGCCATGCATTTTGCTTCATTTATAAGTCTTTACTCAATGAGCACCTATGAGCAGTTTAGAATAATAATATTAACTTGTCGATCAGCTTAACATATGCGCACTAAATCATCCATAATTTTGAGCTCATAATGACACGAGTCTAGTGTCCACGTTAAACTAGATAAATTTTCTATATTTTGACAAAAATTGAGACAAAAGTAGAGAGGACAAAGTGTCCAAGTAATCCAATCTATCCCAAACTGCAGGATGCCATGCATTATGCTTCATTCATAAGCCTTTACTCAATGAGAATCAATGATCAGTTTCGAATAATCATATTAGCTGGCTGATCAACTTGACGTGTTCGCACTAAATCGTCTCTAACTTTTAATTTAGAGCTTAGAATGACATGAATCCAATGCCCACGTTAAGCTACCTCAATTTTCTATATTTTGACAAAATCTGAGACAGAAATAAAGACAACAAAGCATCCAGGTAATCCCATCTATCCAAAATTGTGTGATACCATGCATTATGCTTCATTTATAATCCTTTACTTAATGAGCACCAATTATCAGTTTAGAATGATCATATTAACTGGCCGATCAACTTGATATGTCCGCACTAAATCGTCCGTACCTTTTGATTTAGAGCTCAGAATGATAGGAATCCAATGCCCATGTTAAGCTAGCTCAATTTTCTATATTCTAAAAAATTTGAGATAGAAATAGATACGACAAAGCGTACAAGTAATCCAATATATCCAAAACTGTGTGATGCCATGCATTTTGCTTCAATTATAAGCCTTTACTCAATGAGCACCAATGATGAGTTTAGAATAATCATATTGACTGGCTGATCAACTTAACATGTCTGCACTAAATCGTCCATAACTTTTGATTTTGAGCTCATAATGACACGAGTCCAGCGCCCACGTTAAGCTAGATACATTTTCAATATTTTGACAAAATTTGAGACAGAAATAGCGACAAAAAAGCGTCCAAGTAATCCAATCTATCCAAAACTTTGTGATGTCATTCATTATGCGTCACTTTCTATATTGAAAATTGTTTTTGAAACATAACTAGATAAGACAAAGCATCCAAGTAATCCAATCTATCCAAAACAGTTTCATGCCATGCATTATGCTTTATTTATAAGCCTTTACTCAATGAGTAACAATGATCAGTTTAAAATCCTCATATTAACTCGCCGATCAACTTAACAAGTCCGCACTAAATATTCTGTAACTATAGATTTTGAGTTAAGAATGACACGAATCCAATGCCCACGTTAAGCTAGCTCAATTTTCTATATTGTAACAAAATTTGAGACAGAAATAGAGAGGACAAAGCATCGAAGTAATCCAATCTATCCAAACTGATTGATGCAATGCATTATGCTTCATTTATAAGACTTTACTTAATGGGCAACACTGATCAGTTTAGAATGATCACTTTAACTGGCTGATCATCTTGACATGTCCGCATTAAATTGTTCGTAACTTTTAATTTAGAGCTTAGAAACATACGAATCCAATGCCCACATTAATCTTGCTCAATTTTCTATACTGTATAAAAATTTGAGACCGAAATAGATACGACAAAGCGTCCAAGTAATTCAATCTATCCAAAACTGTGTGATGTCATGCATTATGCTTCATTTATAAGCCTTTACTTAATGAGCACCAATAATCAGTTTTGAATGATCACTTTAACTGGCTGATCAACTTTATATGTACGTACTAAATCGTCCGTAACTTTTGATTTAGATTTCAGAATGACATGTATCCAATGCCCACATTAAGCTAGCTCAATCCTCTATTTTTTGACAAAATTTGAGACAAAAATAGAGACAACAAAGTGTACAAGTAATCCAATCCATCCCAAACTGTGTGATGCCATGTTTTATTCTTCTTTTATAAGTTTTTACTTAATGAGCACCACTGATCAGTTTAGAATGATCACTTTAACTGGCCGATCAAGTTGACATTTCTGCACTAAATTGACCGTAACTTTTGATTTACAGCTCGGAATGACACAATCAAATACCCACGTGAAGCTAGCTCAATTTTCTATATTGTAACAAAATTTAAGACAAAAATAGATACGACAAAGCGGCCAAGTAATCCAATCTATCCAAAACTGTGTCATACCATGCATTATGCTTCATTTATACGCGTTTACTCAAGGATCACCAATGATAAGTTTAGAATTATCACTTAAACTGGCCGATAAAGTTGACATGTCCGCACTAAATTGTCCGTAACTTTTGTTTTATAGCTCAGAATGAGAAAAATCCAAAGCCCATGTTATGCTAGCTCAAGTTTCTATATTTTTACAAAATTAGAGATACAAAAATAGAGACAAAAAAGCATCCAAGTAATATAATCTATCCAAAATGCTTGATTCCATGCATTATGCTTCATTTATAATCCTTTACTTAATGAGCACCAATGACTATTTTCGAATGATCACTTTTGCTGGCCCATAAACTTGACATGTCCGCACTAAATTGTCCGTAACTTTCTAATTAGAGCTCAGAATGACACGAATCCAATGCCCATGTTACGCTAGCTCAATTTTCTATATTCTAACAAATTTGAGACAGAAATAGATACGACAAAGTGTCCAAGTAATCCAATCTATCCTAAACTGTGTGATGCCATTGTTTAGGCTTCATTTATAAGCCTTTACTTAATGAGCGCCAATGATCAGTTTTGAATGATCACTTTAACTGGTCGATAACCTTAACATGTCCGCACTAAAATCATCGGTAACTTTTGATTTAGAGCATAGAATGTCACGTATCCAATGCCCACGTTAAATTAGCTCAATTCTCTAGTTTTTGAAACAAAATTGAGATAGAAATACAGAGACGACAAAGCGTCCAAGTAATCCAGTCTATCCAAAACTGTGTGATGCCATGCTTATGCTTCATTTATAAGCCTTTACTCAATGAGCACCAATGATTAGTTTAGAATGATCACTTTAACTAGCCGATCAACTTGACATGTTCGTACTAAATCGTCCATAACATTTGATTTAGAGCTTAGGATGATAGGAATCCAATGCCCACGTTAACCTAGCTCAATTTTCTATATTGTAATAAAAATTGAGGCAGAAATAGAAGCGACAAAGCATCCAAATAATCCAATTTATCATAAACTGTGTGACGCCATCCATTATGATTCATTTATTAGCCTTTACTTAACGAGCACCAATGATCAATATAGAATGATCACTTTAACTACCGATCAATTTGACATGTCTGCACTAAATTGTCTATAACTTTTTATTTAGAGCTAAGAAACACACGAATCAAATATCCACGTTAAGCTATCTCAATTTCTATATTGATATAAAATTTGAAACATAAATACAGAAGAAAAAGCGTCCAAGTTATCCAATCTATCCCAAAATGTGTGATGCCATGTTTTATGCTTCATTCATAAGCCTTTACTTAATGAGCAACATTGATCAGTTTGGAATAATCACTTTAACTGGCCGATCAACTTGACATATCTGCACTAAATCGTCCGTAACTTTTGATTTAGAGCTCTGAATGACACGAATCCAATGCCCACGTTAAGCTAGCTCATTCTTAAATATTCTAACCAAATTTGAGACAAAAATAGATACGACAAAGCGTCAAAGTAATCCAATATATCCAAAATTGTGTGATGCCATACAATATGCTTCATTTATAAGCCTTTAATCAATGAGCACCAATGATTAGTTTAGAACAATCATATTAACTGCCCGATCAACTTGATATGTCCGCAGTAAATCGTCCGTAACTCTTGATTTTGAGCTCCGAATGACACGAATCCAATTCCCACGTTAAGCTAAATAAATTTTTTATAATTTGAAAAAATTCTGAGAGAGAAGTAGAGACGACAAAGCAGCCAAGTAATCCAATCTATCCCAAACTGTGTGACGCCATTCTTTTGACTTCATTTATAAGCCTTTACTTAATTAGCACCAATGATCAGTTTAGAATGATCACTTTAAAAGGCCGATCAACTTGACAAGTACACTCTAAATCGTCCGTAATTTTTGATTTAGAGCTAAATAACACGAATGAAATGCCCACGTTAAGCTAGCTCAATTTTCCATATTGTAACAAACTTTGTGACAGAAATAGATATGACAAAGCGTCCATGTAATCCAGTCTATCCAAAACTGTGTGATACCATGCATTATGCTTCATTTATAATCCTTCTCTTAATAAGCACCAATGATCAGTTTAGAATGATCACTTTATCTGGCCGATCATATTGACTTGTCCGCACTATATCCTATGTAAACTTTTAATTTAGAGCTCAAAATGACATGAATCCAATAACCACATTAAGCTAGCTCAATTTTCTATATTGTGACAAAATTTAAGACGAAACTACATATGACAAAGCGTCCAAGTAATCCAATCTATCCAAAACTGTTTGATGCCATGCATTATGCTTCATTTATAAGCCTTCACTCAATGAGTATCAATGATTAGTTTAGAATCATCATATTAACCCGCTGATCTACTTGACACGTCCGCACTAAATAGTCTATAACTTTAAATTTTGAATTTAGAATGACAGGAATCATATCCCCACGTTAGCCTAGCTCAATTTTCCATATTGTAACAAAATTTGAGACACAAATTTAGACGACAAAGCATCCAAGTAATCCAATCTATCCAAACTGCTTGATGCCATGCATTATGCTTCATTTATAAGCTTTTATTAATGGGCAACACTAATCAGTTTAGAATGATAACTTTAACTAGCCGATCAAGTTGACATGTCCGCAGTAAATCGTCTGTAACTTTTCAATTAGAGCTCAGAAACACACGAATCAAATGTCCACGTTAAGTTAGCTCAATTTCTATATTGTAACAAAATTTGAAACAGAAATAGAGATGAAAAAGCATCGAAGTAATCCAATCTATCACAAAATACGTGACGCCATGTTTTATGCTTCAGTTATAAGCGTTTACTTAATGAGCAACATTCTTCAATTTAGAATAATTACTTTAACTGGCCGATCAATTTGACATGTCTGCACTAAATTGTATGTAACTTTTGATCTAGAGCTCAGAATGACAAGAATCCAATGCCCACGTTAAGCTAGCTCAATTTTAAATATTCTAACAAAATTTGAGACAGAAAGAGATACAACAAAGCGTCCGAGTAATCAAAATATCCAAAACTGTGTAATGCCATTCAATATGCTTCATTCATAAGCCTTTACGCAATGAGCACCAATGATCAGTTTAGAACAATCATATTAACTGGCCGGTCAACTTGACATGTCCGCAGTAAATCGTCCGTAACTCTTGATTTTGAGCTCCGAATGACACGAATCCAATGCCCACATTAATCTACATAATTTTTCTATATTTTAAAAAATTGGAGAGAGAAGTAGAGACGACAAAGCGTCCAAGCAATCCAATCTATCCCAAACTGTGTGATGTCATTCATTAGACTTCATTTAGAAGCCTTTACTTAATGAGTACCAATGATCAGTTTAGAATAATCACTTTAACTGGGCGATCAACTTGACATGTACGCACTAAAGCGTCAGTAACTTTGGATTTAGAGCTCAATAACACGCGAATGAAGTGCCCACATTAAGCTAGCTCAATTTTCTATATTGTAACAAAATTTGAGACAGAAATAGATACGACAAAGCATCCAAGTAATCCAATCTATCCAAAATTGTGTGATGTCATGCATTATGCTTCATTTATAAACATTTAGTCAAAGAGCACTAATGATCAGTTTAGAATGATCACTTTAAATAGCCGATCAACTTGACATGTCCACACTAAATCATCAATAACTATTGATTTAGAGTTCAAAATAACACAAATCCAATGCCCACAATAAGCTATCTAATTTTCTATATTGTACCAAAATTTGAGACCGTAATAGAGACGACAAAGCATCCAAGTAATCCAATCTATCAAAACTGCTTGATGCCATGCGTTACGCTTCATTTATTAGCCTTTACTTAATGGGCAACACTAATCAGTTTAGAATGATCACTTTAACTGGCCGATCAAGTTGAAATGTCCGCACTAAATCTTCAATAACTTTTGATTTAGAGCTTAGAAACACACGAATCCAATGCCCACGTTAAGCTAGCTCAATTTCTATGTTGTAACAAAAATTGAAACAGAAATAGAGTTAAAAAAGCGTACATGTAATCCGATCTATCCATAAATACGTGATGCCATGTTTTATGCTTAATTTATAAGCCTTTACTTAATTAGCAACATTGATCAGTTTAGAATAATCACTTTAACTGGCCGATCAACTTGACATATCCACACTAAATCGTCCATAACTTTTGATTTAGAGCTCAGAATGACACGAATCCAATGCCCATGGTAAGCTAGCTCAATTTTCTATATTCTCATAAGATTTGAGACAGAAATAAGTAGGACAAAGCATCCAAGTAATCCAACATATCCAAAACTGTGTGATGCCATACAATATGCTTCATTTATAAGCCTTTATTCAATTAGCACCAATGATCATTTTAGAATAATCATATTACTGGCCGATCAACTTGACATTTCCCGAGTAATCGTTTGTAACTCTTGATTTTGAGGTCAAAATGACATGAATCCAATGCACATGTTAAGCTAGATAAATTTTCTATATTTTGACAAAATTTGAGAGAGAAGTAGAAACGACAAAGCCTCCAAGGAATCCAATCTATCCCAAACTGCGTGATGCTATTCTTTAGGCTTCATTTATAAGCCTTCACTTAATGGGCGCCAATGATCAGTTTTGAATGATCACTTTAACTGGCTGATCACCTTGACATGTCCGCACTAAATCATCTGTATTTTTTTATTTAGAGCTTAGAATGTCAAGAATGCAGTCTATCAAACACTGTAATGCAGTCTATCAAACACTGTGTGATAAAGTGTCCAAGTAATGCAGTCTATCAAACACTCTGTGATGCCATGCTTATGTTTCATTTACAAGCCATTACTTAGTGAGCACAAATGATTAGTTTCGAATGATCAGTTTAACTTGCCGATCAACTTCACATGTTCATATTAACTCGACTGTAACTTTGATTTAGAGTTTAGAATGACAGGAATTCAATACCCACGTTAACATAGCTAAATTTTCTATATTTTAACAAAATTTGAGACAGAAATATATGCAACAAAGCGTCAAAGTAATCCAATCTACCGTAAAGTATGTGATGCCATGCATTATGCTTCATTTATAAGCATTTTCTTATTGAGCACCAATGATCAGTTTAGAATGATCACTTTAACTACCGATTAAGTTGAGATGTCCACAATAAATCGTCTCTTTCGATTTAGAGCTCAGCATGACACGAATCCAATGTCCACGCTAAGCTAGCTCAAATTTCTATAGTGTGACAAAATTTGAGAAAGAAGTAGATATGACAAAGCGTCCAAGTAATCCAATCTATACAAAACTGTTTGATGCCATGCATTATGCTTCATTTATAAGCTTTTACTCAATGAGTACCAATGATCAATTTAGAATAATCATATTAACTTGGAAAATTAACTTGACATGTCTGCACTAAATCGTCTGTAACTTATGATTTTGAGTTCAGAATGACACGAATCCAATGCCCACGTTAATCTACCTCAATTTTCTGTAATTTGACAGAATTTGAGACCGAAATAGAGACGATAAAGGATCCAAGCAATCCAATCTATCCAAGCTGCTTGATACCATGCAATATGCGTTATTCAAAAGCCTTTAATTAATCGACACCAATTATCTATATAGAATGATCACTTTAACTTGCCAATCAACTTGACAAGTCTACACTAAATCATCCGTAACTTTTGATTTACAACTCAGAATGACACGAATCCAATGCCCACGTTCAGCTAGCTCAATTTTCTTCATTGTAACAAAATTTGAGACAAAAAGAAATACGAAAACGTGTCCAAGTAATCCAACCAATCCAATGTTGTGTGATGACATGCATTATTCTTCATTTATAAGCCTTTACTCAATGAGCATCAATGATCAATTTAGAATAATCACAGTAACTACCCGATCAACATGACATATCTAGTCTCAATCGTCCGTAACTTTTGATTTTGAGCTCAGAATAACACTAATCCAAATCCCACATTAAGCTACCTCAATTCTCTATTTTTGACAAAATTTGAGAAAGAAATGTAGAGATGACAAAGCGTCCAAGTAATCCAATCTATCCAAACTGCTTAATGCCATGTAATATGCTTCATTTAAAAGCCTTTAATTAATGGACACCAATTATCAGTATAGAATGATCACTTTAACTAGACATTCAACTTGACATGTCCGAATTAAATCGTCCATAAGTTTTGATTTAAAGCTAAGAATTACACGAATCCAATACCCACGTTAAGCCAGCTTATATTGTAACAAAATTTGACGCATAAATAGGTACGAAAAAGCGTCCAAGTAATCCAATCTATTCAAAACTGTTTGATGCATGCATTTTGCTTCATTTATAAGCCTTTTCTCAATGAGCACCAATGCTCAGTTTAGAATAATCTTATTAACTGGCCGATCAACTTGATAGGTCTGCAGTAAATCGTCCGTAACTTTTGATTTTGAGCTCAAAATGACACGATTCCAATGCCCATGTTAATCTAGACAAATTTTCTATATTTTGACAAAATTTGAGATAGAAGTAGAGACGACAAAGCATTCAAGTAATCTAATCTATCCAAAATTATGTGATGCCATCCATTATACTTCATTTATAGGCTTTTACTCAATGAGCACCGATGATCAGTTTAGAATGATCACATTACCTGGCCGTTCAACTTGACATTTCTACACTAAATCTTCTGTAACTTTTGATTTAGAGCTCAGAAACACACGAATCGAAATTCCCACGTTAAGTTAGCTCAAGTTTCTATTTTGAAAACAAATTTGAGATAAAAATAAATACGATAAAGCGTCCAACTAATCCAATCCATCCCAAACCGTGTGATGCCATGCATTATTTTTCACCTATAAGCTTTTACTAAATAATCACCAATGATCAGTTTAGAATGATCACTTTAACTGGCCGAAGAACTTGTTATGTCTGCACCAAATCATCCATAACTTTTGATTTACCGCTCAGAAACACACGAATCAAATGCCCACATTAAGCTAGTTCAATTTTCTATATTGCAACAAAATTTGAGACAAAACTAGATACGACAAAGCGTCCAAGTAATCCAATCAATCCCAAACTTTGTGATGCCATGCATTATTTTTCATTTATATGCTTTTACTAAATGAACACAAATGATCAGTTTAGAATCATAATTTTAACTGGCCAATCAACTTGTCATGTCTGCACTTAATCGTCCATAACTTTTGATATATAGCTCACAATGACACAAATCCAATGCCCACATTAAGCTAGTTCAATTTTCTCTATTGTGACAAAATTTGAGACAGAACTAGATACGTCAAAGCATCCAAGTAATCCAATCTATCCCAAAATGTGTGATGCCATGCTTTATTCTTCATTTCTAGGCGTTTATTTAATGAGTACCAGTGATCAGCTTAGAATGATCACTTTAACTGGCCGATCAACTTTCCATTTCTGCACAAAAGCATCCGTAACTTTTGATTTAGAGATCAGAATGACACGAATCCAATGTCCACGTCAAGCTAGCTCAATTTTCTATATTTTGACAAAATTTGATAGAGATATAGAGGCGACAATCCAATCTATCCAGAACAGTGTGATGCCACACTTTATTCTTCATTTATAAGCCTTAACTTAATGACCACCAATGATCAGTTTAGAATGATCACTTTAACTGGCTAATCAACTTGACTTGTACGCACTAAATCGAATGTAAATATTGATTATGTAATCTCTCCCAAACAGCGTGATGTCATGCTTTATGCTTCATTTATAAGCCTTTTTAATGACCACCAATTATAAGTTTAGAATGATCTCTTTAACTGGCCGATCAACTTGACATGTCCAGAATAAATCATTCCTAACTTTTGATTTAGAGCTTAGAATATCACGAATCTAGAGCCCATGATAAACTTGCTCAATGTTCTATATTGCGACAAAGTTTGAGACCGAAATAGATACGACAAAGCGTCCAAGTACTCTAATCCATCCAAACTGCGTGATGTCATGCATTATTTTTCATTTATAAGCTATTACTTCAATGAGCACCAATGATCACTTTAGAATGATCATTTTAACTGGCCGATGACTTTGTCATTTATGCACTAAATTGTCCATACCCTTTGATTTATAGCTTAGAATGACACGAATCCAATGGCAACATTGAACTACTTCAATTTTCTATATTGTGACAAAATTTGAGATAAAAATAGAAACGACAAAGCATCCAAGTAATCCAATCTATCTAGAAATGTGTGATGTCGTGCATTATGTTTCATTTATAAGCACTTACTCAATGAGCAACAATGATCAGTTTAGAATGATCACTTTAACTGGCCGATCAACTTCACATAAACGCACTAAATCATCCGTAAATTTTGATTTAGAGTTCATAATGATACGAATCCAATGCCCACATTAAGCTAGCTCAATTGTCTGTATTTTGACAAAATTTAAGACAAAAATAGAGATGACATAGCGTCCAAGTAATCCAATCTATTCCTAAATTCTTGATGTCATGCTTTATGCTTCATTTATAAGCCTTTTCTTAATGGGCACCAATGATATGTTTAGAATGGTCGTCTTAACTAGTCGATCAACTTGTGATTTCTGCACTCAATCCTCCATAACTTTTGATTTATATCTCTGAACGACACGAGTCCAGCGCGCACGTTAAGCTAGATTAATTTTCTATATTTTGAAAAAATTTGAGACAAAAGTAGAGATGACAAAGCGTCCAAGTAATCCAATCTATCCCAAAGTGCGTGATGTAATGCACTATGCTTCATTTATAAACCTTTACTCAATGAGCACCAATGATCAATTTAGAATAATCATATAAGCTGGTCGATAAACCTGATATGTCCGCACTAAATCGTCCGTAACTTTTGATTTAGTGCTCAGAATGAAACGAATCCAATCCCCACGTTAAGCTAGCTCAATTTTCTATATTCTGACAAAGTTTCAGACAAAAATATATACGACAAAGCATCCAAATAATCCAATCAATCCCAAACTGCATGATGCCATGCATTATGCTTCATTTATAAGCTTTTACTCAATGAGCACCAATGATCAGTTTAGAATTATCATTTTAACTAGCCAATCGACTTGTCATGTGAACACTAAATCGTCCATAACTTTTGATTCATAGCTCAGAATGACACGAATCCAATGCCCACATTAAGCTAGTTCAATTTTCTATATTGTGAAAAAATTTGAGGAAAAACTAGATACGACAAGGCTTCCAAGTAATCCAAACTATCCAAAACTGTGTGATGCCATGCATTATACTTCATTTATAAGCCTTTACTTAATGAGCACCAATTATCAGTTTAGAATGATCATATTAACTGGCCAATCAACTTGACATGTCCACACTAAATCGTCAGTAACTTTTGATTGAGAGCTTAGAATGACCCAAATCCAATGCCCATGTAAAGCTACTTCAATTTTCTATATTGTATGAAAATTTGAGACAAAAATAGATACGAGAAAGCGTCCAAGTAATCCAATCTATCCAAAACTGTGTGACGCCATGTATTATGCTTCATTTATAAGTCTTTACTCAATGAACCCCAATGATCAGTTTAGAATGATCATATTAACTGGCCCATCAACTTGACATGTCGGCATTTAATCGTCCATAACTTTGATTTTGAGCACAGAATGACACGAATCTAATGCCCATGTTAGGTTAGCTCAATTTTCTATATTTTGACGAAATTTGAGACAGATATACAAACAACAAAGCATCCAAATAATCCAATCTATCCAAACTCCTTTATGACATTCATTATGCTTCATTTATAAGCCTTTACTTAATGAGCACCAATGATCAGTTTAGAATGATCACTTTAACTGGCCGATCAACTTGACATGTCAACATTAAATCCTCCGTAACTTTTGATTTAAAGCTCAGAATAACACGAATTCAATGCACACATTACGCTAGCTCAATTTTCTATACTTTAACAAAATTTGAGACATGAATAGAGATGACAAAGCATCCAAGTAATCCAATCCATACCAAATTAAGTGATGCCATGCATTAATTTTCATTTACAAGCTTTCACTCAATGAGGAACAAATATCAGTTTAGAATGATCATTTTAACTGGCCGATGACTTTGTCATGTCTGCACTAAATCGTCCATAACTTTTGATTTATAGCTCAAAATGACACGAATCCAATGCCCACGTTAAGCTAGCAAAATTTTATATATTGTGACGTAATTTAAGATAGAACAAGATACCACAGACCGTCTAAATAATCTAATCTATCAAAAACTGCGTGATGTCATGCATTATGCTTCATTTATAAGCCTTATAACTCAATGATCACCAATGATCACTTTAGAATGATCACTTTAACTAGCTGATCAACTTGAGATGTCCACACAGAATCGTCGTAACTTTTGATTTAGAGCTCAGAATGACATGAATCCAATGCCCACGTTAAGCTAGCTCAATTTTCTATATTGTGATAAAATTTCAGACAGAAATAGACACGAAATGTGTCCAAGTAATCCAATCTATCCCAAACTGTGTGATGCCATGCATTATTTTTCATTTATAAGCTTTTACTAAATGAGCACCAATGATCAGTTTAAAATAATCATTTTAATTGGCCGATCAACTTGTCATGTCTGCACTAAATCGTACATAACTTTTGATTTATAGCTTAGAATGACACGAATCCAATGTAGCTTGTTCAATTTTCTATATTGTGACAAAATTTAAAATAGAACAAGATACGACAAAGCATCCAAGAAATCCAATCTATAAAAAACTTTGTGATGTCATGGATTATGCTTCATTTATAAGCCTTTACTCATTGAGCACCAATGATCAGTTTAAAATGATCACTTTAATTGGCTGATCAACGTGACATATCCATATTAAATCGTCCGAATCTTTTGATTTAGAGATCATAATGACACGTATCCAATGCTCACGTTACACTAGCTCAATTTTCTATATTTTGAAAAAATTTGAGATAGGAATAGAGACGACAAAGCATCCAAGTAATCCAATCCATCCAAAACTACCTGACGCCATGCATTTTTTTCATTTAGAAGATTTTCCTTAATGAGCACAAATGATAAGTTTAGAATGATAATTCTAACAGGTCGATCAACTTGTCATTTCTGCAATAAATCGTACATAACTTTCGATTTATAGCTCAGAATGACACGTATCCAATGCTCACATTATGCTAGCTCAAGTTTCTATATTGTGACAAAATTTGAGACAGAAATAGATACGACAAAGCGTCCATGTAATCCAATACATCCCAAACTGCATGATGCCATGCATTATTTTTCATTTATAAGCTTTTACTAAATGATCACCAATGATCAGTTTAAAATGATTATTTTAACTGGCTGATCAACTTGTCATGTCTGCACTAAATCGGCCATAACTTTTGATTTATAGCTGAAAATGAAACTTATTCAGTGCCCACATTAAGCTAGTTCAAGTTTCTATATTATGACAAAGTTTGAGATAGAACTAGATACGGCAAAGCATCAAAATAATCCAATTTTTCCCAAACTGCGTGATGCCATGCCGTATGCTTTATTTATAAGCCTTTACTCAATGAGCACCAATGATTAGTTTAAAATGATCACTTTAACTGGTCGATCAACTTGACAAATGCACACTAAATCATCTGTAACTATTGATTTAAAGCTCAGAATGACACGAATCCAATGCCCACGTTAAGCTAGCTCAACTTTCTATATTTTCACAAAATTTGAGATAGATATAGAGACAACAAAGCATCTAAGTAATCTAATCTATCCCGAACTGTGTGATGCCATGATTTATGCTTCATTTATAAGCCTTTACCTCATGAGCACCAATGATCAGTTTATAATGATCACTTTAACTGGCCTATCAACTTGACATGTTCGCACTAAATCATGTGTAACTTTCCATTTAGAGCTCAGAAACACAGGAATCCAGTGCCCACATTAAGCTAGATTAATTTTCTATATTGTAACAAAATTTGAGATAGAAATAGATACAACATATTGTCCAAGTAATCCAATCTATCCAAAACTGTGTGATGTCATGCATTATGCATCATTTATAAGCCTTTACTCATTGAGCACCAATGATCAGTTTAGAATGATCACATTAACTGGCCAATCAACTTGACATGTCCGCACTAAATCGTCTGTAACTTTTGATTTAGAGCTCCGAATGAGACGAATCCAATGCCCACGTTAAGATAGCTCAAAATTCAATATTTTTCCATGCATTATTTTTCATTTATAAGATTTTCCTTAATGAGCACCAATGATTAGTTTAGAATAATAATTCTAACTGGCCGATCAATTTATCATGTCTGCACTTAATCGTACATAACTTTTGATTTATAGCTTAGAACGACACTAATCCAATGCCCATGTTAAGCTTGTTCAATTTTCTATATTGTGACAAAATTTAAGATAAAATAAGATATGAAAAATTATCCAAGTAATTAATCTATCAAAAACTGTGTGATGTCATGCATTATGCTTCATTTATAAGCCTTTACTCATTGAGCACCAATGACCAATTTAGAATGATCACTTTAACTGGCCGATCAACTTGACATGTCTGCATTAAATCGTCCGTAACTTTTGAATTAGAGCCTAGAATGACAAGAATCCAATACAAACGTTACACTAGCTTAATTTTCTATATTTTGACAAAATTTGAGACATGAATAGAGACGAAAAAGCATCCAAGTAATCCAATCCATCTCAAATTAAGTGATGCTATGCATTATTTTTCATTTACAAGCTTTTACTCAATGACCACCAAATATCAGTTTAGAATGATCATTTTAACTGGTCGATGACTTTTTCATGTCTGCACTAAATCGTCCATACTTTTGATTTATAGCTCAGAATGATACAAATCCAATGCCCACGTTAACTAGCACAATTTTCTTTATTGTGACAAAAGTTGAGATTGAAATGGATTCGACGAGGCATCCAAGTAATCCAATCCATCCCAAACTGGGTGATGCCATGCATTATTTTTCATTTATAAGCTTTTACTAAATAAGCACCAATGATCAGTTTAGAATGATCATTTTAACTGGCCGATAAACTTGTCATGTTTGCACTAAATCGTCCATAATTTTTGATTTATAGCTCAGAATGACCCGAATCCAATGCGCACATTAAACTTGCTCAATTTTCTATATTGTGATAAAATTTGAGAAAGAACTAGATATGTCAAAGCGTACAAGTAATCCAATCTTTTCCAAACTGTGTGATGACATGCCTTATGCTTCATTTATAAGCCGTTACTCAATGAGCACAAATGATCAGTTTAGAATCATCATTTTAACCAGCCGATCAACTTGAAATTTATGCACTAAATCGTCGGTAACATTAGATTTAGAACTCGGAATGACACGAATACTTTGACAAAATTTGAGTCAGATATAGAGACAACAAAGCATCAAAGTAATCCAATATATCCAAACTCCTTGAGGCCATGCATTATGCTTCATTTATAAGGCTTTACTTAATGAGCACCAATGATCAGTTTAGAATGATCATTTTAACTAGCCAATCGACTTGACATGTCCGCTCTAAATCATTTGTTACTTTTGATTTAGAGCTCGGAATGACACGAACCCAATGCTCTTGTTAAGCTAGCTCACGTTTCAATATTTTGACAAAATTTGAGACAGAAATAGAGACGGCAAAGCGTCCAAGTAATCCAATCTACCCAAACTGGTTGATGCCATGCAAGATGCTTCATTTATAAGCCTTAGCTTAATTAGCACCAAAGATAAGTTTAGAATGATCACTTTAACTAGCCACTCAATTTGAGATATCCGCACTAAATCCAAATGACACGAATTCAATGCACACATTAAGCTATCTCAATTTTTATATTGTATCAAAATTTGAGACCGAAATAGACACGACAAAGCGTACAAGCAATCCAATCTATCCAAAACTGTGTGATGTCATGCATTATATTTCATTTATAAGCCATTACTCAATGAGCACTAATAATCATATTAACTGGCCGATCAACTTGACATGTCCGCACTAAATCATCCGTAAATTTTTATTTTGAGCTCAAAATGAAACGAATACAATACCCACGTTAAGCTTGTTAAATTTTCTTTATTTTGACAAAATTTGTGACAGAAATAGAGACGATAAAGCGTCCACGTAATCCAATCTATCTCAAGTTGCATGATGTCATGCTTTATGCTTCATTTCTAAGCCTTTACTTAATTAGCACCAATGATTAGTTTAGAATGATCACTTTAACTGGCCGATCAAAGAGACATGTCCGCCGTAAATTATCCGTAACTTTTGATTTAGACCTCAAAAACACACAAATCCAATGCACACGTTAAGCTATTTTAATTTTCTATATTTTAACAAAATTTGATATAGAAACAGAGACGACAAATCGTCCAAAAAAATCCAATCTATCCAAAACTTTGTGATGTCATGCATGATCCATCATTTATAAGCCTTTACTCAATGAGCACCAATGACCAGTTTAGAAAAATCATATTAACTGGCTGATCAACTTGACATGTCCGCACTAAATCGTCCGTAAATTTTTATTTTGAGCTCAAAATGACACGAATACAATACCCACGTTAAGCTTGTTAAATTTTCTTTATTTTGACAAAATTTGTGATAGAAATAGAGATGATAAAGCGTCCAAGTAATCCAATCTATCAACTTGACATGTCCGCACTAAATTGTCTATAACTTTTGATTTTGAGGTCGGAATGACACGAATACGGTGCCAACGTTAAACTAGATAAATTTTCTATATTTTGAAAACATTTGAGATGGAAGAATAGACGACAGAGCGTCCAAGTAATCTAATATATCCCAATATTTATGACACCATGCATTGTTTTTCATTTATAAGCGTTTACTCAGTGAGCACCAATGATCAGTTTAGAATAATCATATTAACTGGCCAATAAACTAAAAACATGTCCGCACTAAATCGTCTCTAACTTTTGATTTTGTGGTCATAATGACACGAATCCAATGCATACGTTAAGCTAGACCAATTTTGTACATTTTCAAAAAATTTGAGACAGAAATGGAGATGAAAAAGCATCCAAGTAATCCAATCTATCTAAATTCTTTGATGCCATGCATTATGCTTAATTTATAAGCCTTTAATTAATGAGCACCAATGATCAATTCAGATTGATCACTTTAACTAGCCAATCAACTTGAAATGTTCGTACTAAATCATTTGTAACTTTTCATTTAGAGCTCAAAATAACAAGAATACAATGCCCACATTAAGCTAGCTCAATTTTCGATATTGTGAGAACATTTGACACAGAAATAGAAACGACAAAGCGTTTAAGTAATCCAATCCATCCCAAACTACGTGATGCCATGAATTATTTTTCATTTGTAAACTTTTACTAAATGAGCAACAATGATCATTTTAAAATGATCATTTCAACTGGCCGATCAACTTGTCATGTTTGCACTAAAACGTCCATAACTTTTGATTTATAGCTTAGAATGACACGAATCCAATGCCCACATTAAGCTAATTACAGTTTCTATAATGTGACAAAATTTGAGACAAAACAAGATATGAAAAAGCATCCAAGTAATCCAATCTATCCCAAACTGTGTGATGCCATGCCATATGTTTCATTTATAAGCCCTTACTCAATGAGATCCGATGATCAGTTTAGAATAATCACTTTAACTGGCCGATCAATTTGACATGTCCGCACTAAATCGTCCGTAACTTTTGATTTACAGCTGATAATAACATGAATCCAATGCCCGCGTTAAACTATATCGATTTTCTATATTTTGACAAATTTTGAGACAGAAATAGAGACGAAAAAGCGTCCATGTAATCCAATCTATCCAAACTCCTTGATGCCATGAATTTATGCATCATTTATAAGCCTTTACTTAATGAGCACAAATGATCAGTTTAAAATGATCACTTTAACTGGGCAATCAACTTGACATGTCCGTACTAAATCGTCTGTAACTTTTGATTTAGACCTCAAAATAACATGAATCCAATGCACACGTTATGCTAGCTCAATTTTCTATAGTGTAAAAAAAATTTGAGACAAAAATAGAGACGACAAAGCATTCAAGTAATCCAATCTATCCAAACTGCATGATGCCATGCAATATGCTTCATTTATAAGACTTAGCTTAATTAGCACCAATGATCAGTTCAGAATGATCACTTTAACTGGCCACTCAACTTGACATGTCCACACTAAATCGTTCGTAACTTTTAATTTAGAGCTCAGAATGACACGAATCCAATGTCCATGTTAATCTATCTCAATTTTCTTTATTGTAACAAAAATTTGAGATAGAAATAGACACGACAAAGTGTCCAAGTATTCCAATCTATCCAAAAGTTTGTGATGTCATGCATTATGCTTCACTTATAACCCTTTACTCAATGAGCACCAATGATCAGTTTAGAATAATCATATTAACTGGCCGATCAACTTGATATGTCCGCTCCAAATCGTCCATAATTTTTTTATATTGAGCTCAGAATGACACGTATATAGTGCCCACCTTAATCTAGATAAATTTTCTAGATTTTGATAAAATCTTAGACGGACATAGAGACAACAAAGCATCCAAGTAATCCAATCTATCCCACACTGCGTGATGTCATGCCTTATGATTCATTTATAAGCCTTTACTCAATGAGCAACAATGATCAGTTAAGAATGATCACTTTAACTAGCCGATCAACTTGACATGTCCATACTAAATCATTCATAACTTTTGATTCAGAGTTAAGAATGGAACGAATCCAATGCCCATGTATAGCTATCTCAATTTTCTATAGTTTGACAAAATTTGAGACAGAAATAGAGACGACAAAGCGTCCAAGTAATCCAATCTATCCAAACTCCTTGATGCCATGCATTATGCTTCATATATAAGCCTTTACTTAATGAGCACCAATGATCAGTTTAGAATGATAACTTTACCTAGCCAATCAACCTAACTTGTCCGCACTAAATCGTCCGTAACTTTTGATTTAGAACTTAAAATGACACAAATACAATGCCGACACTATGCTAGCTCAATTTACTATATTGTGGCAAATATTGAGACAGAAATAGATATAACAAAGTGACCAAGTAATCCAATCTATCCAAAACTGCGTGATGCCATGCATTGTGCTTCATTTATAAGCCTTTACTCAATGAGCACCAATGATCTGTTTAGTATAATCATATTAGCTGGCTGATCAATTTGACACATGTCCGCACTAAATCGTCTATAACTTTTGATTTAGAGCTAAGAATGACACGAATTCCATGCATATGCTAAGCTAGCTCAATTTGCTATACTTTGACAAAATTTGAGACGAAAATAGAGACAAAAAAGCGTCCAAGTAATCCAATCTATCTAAACTCCATAATGCTATGCATTATGATTCAATTATAAGCCTTCAATTAATGAGCACCAATTATCAGTTTTGAATGATCCCTTAACTCGCTAATCAACTTGATATGTCTCTCTAAATCGTCCGTAACTTGTGATTTAGATCTCATAATTACACGAATCCAATACCCATGTTCAGCTAGCTAAATTTTCTATATTGTGGCAATATTTGAAAAAGATATAGATACGAAAAAGTGTCCAAGTAATCCAATCCATCCTGAATTGTGTGATGCCATGCATTATTTTCATTTATAAACTTTTACTAAACAAGCCCCAATGATCATTTTAACTGGCCGATCAACTTGTCATGTCTACATTAAATCATCCATAATATTTGATTTATAGCTTAGAATGACACAAGTCCAATTCCCACATTAACCTAGCTCAATGTTCTATATTGTGACAAAATTTGAGATAGAACTAGATAAGACAAAGCATTCAAGTAATCCAATATATCTCAAACAGCGTGATTTCATGCCTTATGCTTAATTTATAAGTGTTTACTCAATGAGCACGAATGATCAGTTTAGAATGATCACTTTAACTGGTCAATCAACTTTACATGTCCGCAGTAAATCATCCGTAACTTTTGATTTAGAGCTCAGAATGACATGAATCCAATGCCCACATTAAGCTAGCTCAATTTTCTATAATTTGACAAAATTTGAGACAGAAATAGAGATGACAAAGCATCCAAGTAATCTAATCTATCTAAAACTTTGTGATATCATGCATTATGCTTCATTTATAACACTTTACTCAATGAGCACCAATGGTCACTTTAGAATAATCATATTAACTGGCCGATCAACTTGACATGTCCACTCTAAATCGTCCACTTGACATGTATGCACTAAATCGTTCGTAACTTTTGATTTAGAGATCAGAATGAAACGAATCCAATGCCCATGTTAAGCTAGCTCAATTTTCTATATTTTGACAAATTTTGAGACAGAAATTGAGACGACAAAGCGTCCAAGTAATCCAATCTATACAAACTCCTTGATGCCATGCATTATGCTTCATATATAAGCCTTTACTTAATGAGCATCAATGATCAGTTTAGAATGATCACTTTAACTAGCCAATCAATTTTGACAATCAGTATAAATGGTGCTAATTGAGTAAATGAAGCAGAATGCATGACATAGTTGGGAGCTTTGTCGTGTCTATTTATATCTCAAATTTTGTTACAAGCATATTGCATTGTGCTTCATTTATAAGCCTTTACTCAATGAGCACCAATGATCAATTTAGTATAATCATATTAACTGCCCGAACAACTTGACACATGTCCGCACTAATCGTCTATAACTTTAGATTTAGAGCTTAGAATGACACGAATCCAGTGCATCTGCTAAGCTAGCTCAATTTGCTATACTTTGAAAAATTTTGAGATAGAAATAGAGACGACAAAGCGTCCAAGTAATCCAATCTATCCAAACTCCATGATGCCATGCATTATGATTCATTTATAAGCCTTCACTTAATGAGCACCAATTATCAGTTTATAATGATCCCTTAACTGGCCAATCAACTTGACATGTCGCACTAAATCGACCGTAACTTTTGATTTAGAGCTCATAATGACACGAATCCAATGCCCACGTTTGCCGAGCTCAATTTTCTGTATTGTGACAAAATTTGAGACAGGACTAGATCCAAACTATGTGATGCCATGCATTATGCTTCATTTCTAAGCCTTTACTCATTGAGCATCAATGATAAGTTTAGAATAATCATATTAACTGGCCGATCCACTTGAGATGTCCACACTAAATCGTTTGTAACTTTTTATTTTGAGCTTAGACTGACAAGAATCCAGTGCCCACGTTAAGGTAGCTCAATTTTCTATATGGTAACAAAATTTGAGACAGAAATAGACACGACAAAGCGTCCAAGTAATCTAGTCTATCAAAAACTTTGTGCTATCATGCATTATGTTTTATTTATAACTCTTTACTCAATGAGCACCAATGGTGAGTTTAGAATAATCATATTACCTGTCCGATCAACTTGTCATGTTCGCTCTAAATCGTCCGTAATTTTTTATTTTGAGCTCACAATGAATATAGTGCCCACCTTAATCTAGATAAATTTTCTAGATCTTAATAAAATCTGAGACGGAAGTAGAGACGACAAAGCGTCCAAGTAATCCAATCTATCCCAAACTGCGGGATGCCATGCATTGTGCTTCGTTTATAAGCCGACGGATTATTTTTCATAGATTATTTTTAATCTGATAAAATTTTTAATAGATTATTTTTCAGTTTCCGACGGATTGCCGACGGATTCCGACCACGGTCGGATATTTCCGATGGCTATCTGACGACACTCGACATCATCCCATCGGTATATTTCCGACGGATCCCCGATGGATAGTAAAAACTACATGCTGTCTATGTTTCATTGGTAATTTGCGACGGTTTCAAGAGGATATCACAACGACAACGTGTTCGTCAAAAAACCGACGGTTGACAATCAGTTTTAACCATCGATTTCCCGATGGTGGTACAAGCGTCGGGAATTACAGACGAATCTCGGACGAAAGACTTTCCCTCTGTATTCCATTGGAAAACCATTGCCATGTCGTTGGAAAATTCCGAGGGTTTTATTTCCATCAGAAATACCATCGGAAATGTTAATGTTTTCTTATAGTGATAAACTTTTAATAAATGAACAAATGATCAGTTTAGAATGATCATTTTAACTATCCAATCAACTTGTCATATCTGCACTAAATCATGCATTTCTTTTGATTTATAGCTCGGAATGACACGAACCCAATGCCCATTTTAACCAAGTACAATTTTCTATATTGTGACAAAATTTGAGACAGAAATGGACACAACAAAGCATCCAAGTAATCCAATATATCCAAAACTATGTTATGCCATACATTATGTTTCATTAATAAGCCTTTATTGAATGAGCACCAACGATCAATTTATAATAATCGTATTAACTGGTCGTTCAACTTGACATGTGCGCTGTAAATCGTTCGTAACTTTTGATTTAGAGCTCAAAATGACAAGAATCCAATGCCCACGTTAAGCTAACTCAATTTTCTATATTTTGACAAAATTTGAGTAAGATATAGAGAAAACAAAACAGTCCAAGTAATCCAATCTATCTAAAACTGTGTGATGCAATGCATTATGCTTTATTTATAAGCCTTTACTCAATGAGTAGCAATGACCAGTTTAGAATGATCACTTTAAAAGGCCGATCAACTTGACATTGCCACACTAAATTATCTGTAACTTTTGATTTAGAGCTCAGAATGACACCAATCCAATGCCCACATTAAGCTAACTCAATTTTCTATATTTTAACAAAATTTGAGACAGATATAGAGAAGACAAAGGTTCCAAGTAATCCAATCTATCCAAAATAGTGTGATGCTATGCATGCTTTATGTATAAACATTTACTCAATGAGCACCAATGACCAGTTTATAATGATCACTTTAACAGGCCGATCAACTTAACATGTGCACACTAAATCGTCGGTAATTTTTGATTCAAAGCTCAGAATAATACGAATGCAATGCCCACGTTAATCTAGATCAATTTTCTATATTGTGACAAAATTTGACACAAAAATAGATACGACAAAGCGTACAAGTAATCTAATCCATCCCAAACTGTGTGATGCCATGCATTATTTTTCATTTATAAACTTTTACAAAATGAGAACCAATGATCAGTTTATAATGATCACTTTAACAGGCCGATCAACTTGACATGTGCACACTAAATCGTCGGTAATTTTTGATTCAGAGCTCAGAATAATACGAATGCAATGCCCACGTTAATCTAGATCAATTTTCTATATTGTGACAAAATTTGACACAAAAATAGATACGACAAAGCGTACAAGTAATCTAATCCATCCCAAACTGTGTGATGCCATGCATTATTTTTCATTTATAAACTTTTACAAAATGAGAACCAATGATCAGTTTATAATGATCACTTTAACAGGCCGATCAACTTGACATGTGCACACTAAATCGTCGGTAATTTTTGATTCAGAGCTCAGAATAATACGAATGCAATGCCCACGTTAATCTAGATCAATTTTCTATATTGTGACAAAATTTGACACAAAAATAGATACGACAAAGCGTACAAGTAATCTAATCCATCCCATACTGTGTGATGCCATGCATTATTTTTCATTTATAAACTTTTACAAAATGAGAACCAATGATCAGTTTATAATGATCATTTTAACAGCCCGATCAACTTGTCATGTCTACACTATATCGTCCATAACTTTTGATTCATACCTTAGAATGACACGAATACAATGACCACATTAAGGTAGTTCAATTTTCTATTGTGACAAAATTTGTGACCGAACATGATTCAAGAAGGCGTCCAAGTAGTACAATCTATCCCAAACTCCTTGATGCCATGCATTATGCATCATTTATAAGTCTTTACGTAATGAGCCCCAAAGATCAGTTTAGAATGATGACTTTAACTGGCCAATCAACTTGACATGTTCGCAGTAAATCATCTGTAATTTTTGATTTAGAGCTCGCAATGATATGAATCCAATGCCCACATTAAACTAGCTCAATTTTCTATATTTTGACAAAATTTGAGACAGATATAGAGACAACAAAACATCCAAGTAATGCAATCTATCCCAAACTGCGTGATGCCATGCTTTATGCATCATTTATAAGCCTTAATCTAATAAGCACCAATGATCAGTTTAGAATGATCACTTTAACTGCCCGATGAACTTGACTTTTACGCACTAAATCTTCCGTAACTTTCGATTTAGAGCTCAGAAACACACGAAACAAATGCCCACGTTAAGGTAGCTCAATTTTCTATATTGTAACAAAATTTGAGATAGAAATAGATACGACAAAGCGTCCAAATAATCCAATCTATCCAAAATTGTGGGATTCCATGCATTATGGTTCATTCATATGCCTTTACTCAATGAACACCAATGATCAGTTTATAATGATCACTTTAACTGGCTGATCAACTTAACATGTATACTCTAAATCGTCCGTAACTTTTTATTTAGAGCTCAGAATGACACGAATCCAATGTCCACGTTAAACAAGCACAATTTCTATATTGTGACAAAATTTGAGAATGAAATAGATATGACAAAGTGTCCAAGTCATCCAATCCATCCCAAATTGCCTGATGTCATGCATTATTTTTCATTTACAAGCTTTTACTCAGTGAACACCAATGATAAGTTTAGAATGATCATTTTAACTAGCCGATCAACTTGTCATGTCTGCACTAAATCGTCCGTAAGTTTTGATTTATAGCTTTGAATGACACGAATCCAATGCCCACATTAAGCTAGTTCAATTTTCTATATTGTGACAAAATTTAATACATAACTAGATACAACAAAGCATCCAGGTAATCCAATCTATCCCTAACTGCGTGATGCGATGTATTATGCTGCATTTATAAGCCATTACTCAATGAGCATCACTGATCAGTTGAGAATGATCACTTTAACTGGGTGATCCACTTGACATTTCAGGACTATATCGTTTGTAACTTTTGATTTAGAATTCAGAAGACACGAATCCAATGCCCACGTTAAGATAGCTCAATTTTCTATATTTGGACAAAATTTGTGACAGATATAGAGACAACAAAGCGTCCAAGTAATCTAATCTATCCAAACTCCTTGATGCCATGCATTATGCTTCATTTATAAGTCTCTACTTAATGAGCACAAATGATGAGTTTAGAATGATCACTTAAACTGGTCAATCAACTTGACATATCCGAACTAAATCGTCCTAAATTTTTGATTTAGAGCTCATAATGACAGGAATCCAATGTCCACACTAAGGTAGCTCAATTTTCTATATTCTGATAAAATTTGAGATAGAAATAGATATGACAACGCGTCCAAGTAATCCAATCCATCCCAAACTGCGTGATGCCATGCATTATTTTGCATTTATAAGCTTTTACTAAATGAGCACAAATGATCAGTTTAGAATGATCATTTTAACTGGCCGATCAACTTGTCATTTCTACACTAAATCGTGCATTAATTTTGATTTATAGCTCGGAATGACACGAACCCAATGCCCACTTTAAACTAGTTCAATTTTCTATATTGTGACAAAATTTGAGATAGAAATAGACACAAAAAGCATCCAAGTAATCCAATATATCCAAAATTATGTGATGCCATGCATTATGGTTCATTAGTAAGCCTTTACTCAATGAGCACCAATGATCAATTTATAATAATAATATTAACTAGCCGATCAACTTCACATGTGCACCGTAAATCGTTCGTAATTTTTCATTTAGAACTCCAAATGACACGAATCCAATGCCCAAGTTAAGCTAACTCAATTTTCTATATTTTGACAAAATTTGAGTAAGATATAGAGAAGACAAAGAGTCCAAGTAATCTAATGTATCCAAAAATGTGTTATGCCATACATTATGCTTTATTTATAAGCCTTTACTCAATGAGCAGCAATGACCAGTTTAGAATGATCACTTTAATAGCCCGATCAACTTGACATGTCCGCAATAAATCGTCCGTAAGTTTTGATTTAGAGCTCAGAATGACACGAATCCAATGCCCACGTTAAGCTAACTCAATTTTCTATATTTTGACAAAATTTGAGATAGATACAGAGAAGACAAAGCTTCCAAGTAATCAGATCTATCCAAAACTGTGTGATGCAATGCATTATGCTTTATTTATAAGCGTTTACTGAATGAGCACCAATGACCAGTTTAGAATGATCACTTTTTAACATGCCGATCAACTTGACATGTACGCACTAAATCGTCCGTAACTTTTGATTTAGAGCTAAGAATAACACGAATCCAATGCCAACGTTAAACTAGCTCAATTTTCTATATTGTGACAAAATTTGAGACAAAAGTAGAGACAATAAAACGTCCAAGTAATCCAATCTATTCCAAACTGTGTGATACCATACATTATGCTTCAGTTATAAGCCGTTACTCAATAAGCATCAATGATGAGTTTAGAATAATCATATTAACTGGCTGATCAACTTGATATGTCCGCACTAAATCTTCTGTAACTTTTGATTTAGAGCTCAGATTGACACGAATCCAATGCCCACGTTAAGCTAGCTCAATTTTCAATATTTTGACAAAATTTGAGATAGAAATAGAGACGAAAAAGTTTTGAAGTAATCTAATCTATCCAAACTCATTGATGGCATGCATTATGCTTCATTTATAAGGCTTTACTTAATGAGCACCAATGATCATTTTAGAATGATCACTTTAACTTGCTGATCAACTTGTAATATCTACACTAAATCCTCTGTAACTTTTGATTTAGAGCACAAAATTACAAAAATCCAATTCCCACATTAAGCTAGCTCAATTTTCTATAGTGTGACAAAATTTGAGATAGAAATAGATACGACAACGCGTCCAAGTAATCCAATCCATCCCAAAATGTGTGATTTCATGCATTATTTTTCATTATTAAGCTTTTACTTAATGACCACCAATGATCAGTTTAAATGATCATTTTAACTGCCCAATCAACTTGTCATGTCTGCACTAAATCGTCAATAACTTTTGCTTTATAATTCAGAATAACATGATGTCAAATGCCCACATTAATCTAGCTCAATTTTCTATATTTTTGACAATATTTGAGACATAAATAGAGACGACAAAGCATCCAAGTAATCCAATCTATCCAAACTGCTTGATGGCATGCATTATGTTTCATTTATAAGCCTTTACTTAATGAGCACCAATGATCTCTTTAGATTGATTACTTTAACAGGCCGATCAACTTGACTTTTCAGCACTAAAATGTTTGTATCTTCTGATTTAGAGCTCGGAATGACACGAATCCAATGCCTATGCCAAGCTATCTGAATTTTCTATATTGTGACAAAATTTGAAACAAAAATAGAGACGACAAAGCATCCAAGTAATCCAATCAATCCCAAACTGCGTGATACCATGCTTTATGCTTCATTTAAGCCTTTACTTAATGAGCACCAACGATCAGTTTAGAATGATCAATTTAACTGGCCGATCAACTTGACATGTCCGCACTAAGTCGTCCGTAACTTTTGATTTAGAGCTTAGAATGACATGAATCCAATGCCCACGTTAATCTAGCTCAGTTTTCCATATTTTGACAAAATTTGAAACAAAAATAGAGACGAAAAAGCGTCCAAGTAGTCCAATCTATGCCAAATTGCGTGATGCCATGCTTCATGCTTCATTTATAAGCCTTTACTTAACGAGCAACAATGATCAGTTTAGAATGATCACTTTAACTGGCCATTCAACTTGACATGTCTATACTAAGTCGTCCGTAATTTTTTATTTAAAGCTTAGAATGACACAAATCCAATGCCCACGTTAAGCTAGCTCACTTTTCTATATTGTAGCAAAATTTCAGACACAAATAGAGACGACGAAGCATCCAAGTAATCCAATCTATCCCAAAATGCATGATGCCATGCTTTATAGTTCATTTATAAGCCTTTACTTAATGAGCACTAATGATCAGATTAGAATGATCAATTTAACTGGCCGATCAACTTGACATGTATGCACTAAGTCGTCCGTAACTTTTGATTTAGAACTTAGAATGACATGAAACCAATGCCCACATTAAGCTAGCTCAATTTTCTATATTGTAACAAAATTTGAGACCGTAGTAGAGACGACAAAGAATCCAAGTAATCCAATCTAATCCAGACTGCCTGATGCCATGGATTATACTTCATTTATAAGGCGTTACTCAATAAGCACCAATGACCAGTTTAGCAAAATCACATTAACATACCGATCAACTTGACATGTGCGCACTAAATCGTCCGTAACTTTTGATTTAGAGCTCATAATAACACGAATCCAATGATGTTAAGCTAGCTCAATTTTCTAAATTGTGACAAAATTTGAGACAAAAATATATACGACAAAGTGTCCAAGTAATCCAATCCATCACAAAATGCTTGATGCCATGCATTATTTTTTATAAGTTTTACTAAATGAACACCAATGATCATTTTAGAATGATCATTTTAACTGGCCGATCACCTTGTCATGTATGCACTATATCACCATACCTTTTGATTGATAGCTTAGAATGACATAAATCCAACGCTCACATTAAGTTAGTTCAATATTCTATATTGTGGCAAAATTTGAGACATAACTAGATACGACAAAGCGTCCAAGTAATCCAATCTATCCCAAACTGCGTGATGCCATGCCTTATGCTTCATTTATATTCCTTTACTCAATGAGCACCAATGATCAATTTAGAATGATCACTTTAACTGGCCGATCAACTTGACATGTCAGCAATAAATCGTCCACAACTTTTGATTTAGAGCTCTGAATGACAGGAATCCAATGCCCATGGTTAAGATAGCTCAATTTTCTATATTGTGACATATTTGAGACAAAAATTGAGACGAAAAAGTGTCCAAGTAATCCAATCTACCCAAACTGCTTTATGCCATGAATTATGCTTCATTTATAAGTCTTAACTTAATCAGCACCAATGATCAGTTTAGAATGATCACTTTAACTAGCCACACAACTTGACATGTCCGCAATAAATCGTCCATAACTTTTGATTTAGAACTCAGAATTACACGAAAATGCCCACGTTAAGCTAGCTCAATTCTCTATATTGTAACAAAATTTAGGGCAAAAATAAATAAGACAAAGCGTCCAAGTAATCCAATCTCTCCCAAACTGCGTGATGCCATGTCTTATTGTTCATTTATAAGCTTTTACTCAATGAGCACCAATGATCAGTTTAGACTAATCACTTTAACTGGCCGATCAAATTGACATGTACGCACTAAATCTTCCGTTACTTTTTATTTTGAGCTTAGAATGACACGGATACAATGCCCACGTTAAGCTAGCTTAATTTTCTATATTTTACAAAATTTGAGACAAAAATAGAGACGACAAAGCGTGCAAGTAATCCAATCTCTCCAATCTCCTTGATGCCATACTTTATGCTTCATTTATAAGACTTTACTTAAAGACCACCAATGATTAGTTTAGAATGATCACTTTAACTAGCCGATGAACTTGACATGTCCGCAATAAATTGTTTGTAACTTTTGATTTAGAGCTCAGAAGCACATGAATTCAATGCCCACGTTGAGCTAGCTCAATTTTCTACATTGTGGCAAAATTTGAGACAAAAATAGATACGACAAAGCGTCTAAGTAATCCAATCTATCCAAAACTGTGTGATGTTGTGCATTATGCTTCATTTATAAGCCTTTTCTCAATGAGCACCAATGATCAATTTAAAATGACCACTTTAACTCCCCGATCAACTTGACATGTCCGCACTAAATCGCCCATAACTTTTGATTTAGAGCTTAGAATGATACGAATCCAATGCTCACGTTAAGGTAGCTCAATTTTCCATATTTTGACAAAATTTGAGATGGAAATAGAGATGACAAAGCATCCAAGTAATCCAATCATTCCAAACTTCTTGATGCCATGCATTATGCTTCGTTCATAAGCCTTAGGTTAATCAGCACTAGTGATCAGTTTAGAATGATCAATTTAACTGGCCGATCAACATGGCATTTCCTCATTAAATCGTTTGTAAATTTTAATTTAGACCTTATAATGACACGAATCCATTGTCTATGTTAAGGTAGCTCAGTTTTCCATATTTTGGCAAAATTTGACAAAGAAATAGAGACGACAAAGCGTCCAAGTAATCCAATCTATCCCATAATGCGTGATGCCATGCTTTATGTTTTATTTATAATCCTTTACTTAATGATAACCAATGATAATTTAATAATGATCACTTTAACTGGCCACTCAACTTGACATGTCCGCACTAAATCGTCCCTAACTTTTGATTTAGAGCTCGGAATGACACGAATCCAATGCCCACGTTAAGCTAGCTCAATTTTCTATACTCTAACAAAATTGGAGACAAAAATAGCACGACAAAGTGTCCAAGTAATCCAATCTATCCAAAACTATGTGATGCCATGCATTATGCTTCATTTGTAAGCTTTTACTCAATGAGCATTAATAATCAGTTTAGAATAATCATTTTAACTCGCCGATCAACTTGACATGTCCGTACTAAATCGTCCATATTTTTTATTTTGATATCAGAATGATACCGAGTGTAGTGCCCACGCTAAAGCTAGATAAAGTTTCTATATTTTGACAAAATTTGAGACAAAAGTAGAGATGACAAAGCGTACAAGTACTACAATCTATCCCAAACTGCGTGATCCCACATATTATGCTTCATTTATAAACTTTTACACAATGAGCACCAATGATCAGTTTAGAATAATCATATTAACTAGCCAATCAACTTGACATGTCCGCATAAAATCGTAAGTACTTTTTATTTAGAGCTCAGAAGAACACTAAACCAATGCCCACGTTAAGGTAGCTCAATTTTCTATATTTTGAAAAAATTCGAGACAAAAATAGAGACGACAAAGCTTCCAACTAATCCAATCTATCCAAACTCCTTGATGCCATGCATTATGCTTCATTTATAAGGCTTTACTTAATGAGCACCAATGATCAGTTTAGAATGATCACTTTAACTGCCTGATCAACTTGACATATGTGCACTAAATCCTCCGTAACTTTTGATTTAGAGCTCAGAATGACACGAATCCAATGCCCACGTTAAGGTAGCTCAGTTTTCTATATTGTAACAAAATTTGAGATAGAAATAGATATGAAAAAGTGTACACGTAATCCAATCCATCCGAAACTACGTGATGCCATGCATTATTTTTCATTATTAAGATTTTACTTAATGAGCACCAATGATTAGTTTAAAAGATCATTTTAACTAGCTAATCAACTTATCATGTCTGCACTTAATCGTCCATAACTTTTGATTTGTAACTCCGAATGACATGAATCAAATGCCCACAATAAGCTAGCTCAATATTCCATATTTTGACAAATTTTGAAACAGAAATAGAGACGCGAAAGCATCCAAGTAATCCAATCTATCCAAACTGCTTGATTCCACGCATTATCCTTCATTTATAAGCCTTTCCTTAATGAGCACCAATGATCTGTTTAAATTGATCAATTTAATTGGCCGATCAACTTGACTTTTCCACACTAAATTGTCTGTAACTTCTTATTGGAAGCTCAGAATGACACGAATCCAATGCCCACGCTAAGCTAGCTCAATTTTCTATATTTTGACGAAATTTGAAACAGAAATAGAGAAGAAAAAGGGTCCAAGTAATCCAATCAATCCCAAACTACATGATGTCATGCTTTATGCTTCATTGATAAGCCCTTACTTAATTAGCAGCAATGATCAGTTTAGAATGATCAATTTAACTGGCCGATAAACTTGACTTGTCCACATTAAATCGTACATAACTTTTGACTTAGAGCATAGAATGACACGAATCCAATGCCCACATGAACCTAGCTCAATTTTCCATATTTTAACAAAATTTTAAACAGAAATAGAGACGAAAAAAGCGTTCAAGTAATCCAATAAATCCCAAACTACATGATGTCATGCTTTATGCTTCATTTATAAGCCTTTACTTAATGAGCACCAATGATATGTTTAGAATGATCACTTTAACTTGCAACTCAACTTGACATATCCGTACTAAATCATCCGAAGCTTTTGATTTAGACACTACAAGAAAACATCCATTTTGCGACCACTTCCGTGGTCGCAAAATGGTCACAAAACTCGAAATTGCGACTACTTTGCGACCACAAGAAGTAGTCACAAAATCATAGTCGCAAAAATATGTAGTCGCAAATGAGTCGCAAATTTGCGACTGATTTGCGACCACGGTAATAGTGGTTCAATTTGCGACTGATTTGCGACCAATCGGTGGTGACTACTTTTGCGACTACTTTGCGACTGAATTTCCGTAACAAATTTTGCCACTGTTTTGTGACTACAACAGCCACTACAGTCGCAAATCAGTCACAAAATTTTGTGACTGATTTGCGACTACAAGAGCCACTGCAGTTGCAAATCAGTCACAAAATTATGTGATTGATTTGCGACTACATGAACCATAGCAGTCGCAAATAAGGGGCAAAAAATTGCGACTGATGTGCGACTGATTATCAACTAATTTTCCGGCAGCGGAAATTGAAAATCCGAATGCGAGAATGTGGTCGGAGTCGGAGCCGTGGACGGTTCCCTTGGGCAATCGTTATCCTGCATATAGGAGGCAAATGCGGGATCCATCCGTTGAAAATATCCGAGGAGGATCTCCAAATTTGAGATCTTCTTTTGGTTTTCTTTATGCTACTCTTGCATCTTCTGATTTGCTTCAAAAATCAGCGCGTTTTGTTATACAATAAGCGCATTTTGTTCTTGAAGCATTACGTAGTCGGCGGCAATGGATTGCAACCCACTACGCCTACCCGATAAGTGGACGTAGTTCAGGCTACCGAGTCCGTAACGACAGCCTCGGTCATCCACAACAGAAGACCTGAATGAAGATCTCATTTTTCTCTTCTAGAGTCAGCTCAATTGGACGGGAAGTACCATCAGACGTTTCTGTTGGATCGACCTCCACGATCGCCATCTTCTCTTGGATGTTATGTTTGTATGCTTCACATATTTGTTTTGCTTTCAAATCTACATACGAACCATCCGGTTTAGTGTGAGATGTTATAAAGACCTCACCTATTAAGACATGTCATCCCAAATTATGTTACTTCACATAAATTGAAATAAATTATATTTAAATAATAATTAAAATTTAAATTAAATTTAAATAATTAAAATTCCTTACCATTTCCTGCTGGACCTGAATATAGGATTTTTGGCAAAACAAATGCTTGTGCGGGCCAATACCATCCCGAGCGGAGTTGCGGTTATTAAAGGATTTGCTACTCCTCTCGTTAGACGTTTTTGTTCTCCAATAGTATGTCATAATTTTGAACAGATTTGGAGAAATCCATCGGGTACGTTTGCTGGTTGTATGAACCATGCTCACTATCCCTTTCATCCGTCTTACGTAGATGGTTTCAAACTCTTTTCGTACCACCGGGGTAATCACAGGATCAATAGTTGGATGGTCGTACCTGCTGAGAGGCAGGAAAAATATTTTATCGAGTTTGCGGTAAGTTTATTTTTTTTAATTTTATTTATTTTATAATATTTAAATATATATTAATATTATATAATTTAAATTTCATATTAATATATTAATAAATATTTAATAATTATTTATAATTAAAAAATAAATAAAACAATTTATATTACCATGTTGAATTTGGTGCCGGCAGTGGAGAGAGCACTGTCAAATATTGATCGTGTCCCGGAGTTTGTAACAAACTATCAAGAGTGCTAGTTTGTTCCTCCGTTCCCGTTTCGCACTTGGGAATTTCTTCCTCCTCATGTTCTTCCGATTCCGGAAACCTTGGAGGAGTTTTGGTTTCATGAACGGAATGAGGGGTAAATGTATATTGGGGAGGGAGGTGGGATGCCACTCAATTAGCGGAGGGTGAGGGGTTCGAGGAGGCCGAAGAGGTACCACGGCCAAAGAGGTACCACGGCCAAAGAGGTACCACGGCCAAAGAGGTACCACGGCCAAAGAGGTATCACGGCCGGAAAACAATGGGATAGATCATCTTCCACGACCTATCATCGACCTACCGCTACTTGCCATTTTTTGATAGGATTTTTTGATTTTATAGGGTTTGGAATGTTTAGAGAGGTTATAGGAAAGTGAGGATTTTTTTGAAGTGTGAAAAATGATGAAAAAGCATCGACTATTTATAGATTTTTTTGCGACCATGTATGTAGTCACAAATCGATGGAAAAATTTGAATTTAATGACGTGGTTGCAAATCAGTCGTAAATTTGCGAATAATTTGCGACCACCAATTAATTTGGTGGGAACCAAAAAATTTGAACTTCCCACCAATTTATCTGGGTGGGATTTTGAAAGTTTTTGAAATTTGCGACTGATTTGCGACCACCGGTTATTTTTTTGAATAAATTACATGTGGTCGCAAATCAGTCGCAAATTGCTTAATAAAAGACAAATGGCTTACGTCAATATTAATAATTAATATTGTATTGATTAATAAAAGAAGAAAAACAAGCTTGAGAGATGGCTTATTGGAGTCTCTCCCCTCCCCTTACTTCTCTCTATTCTTCTCTTGATACTTGATACCCTTTTTCTGCTCCCCAGCTATCGTTTTATACCTCCGTCATCGAATCTTCCTCCAGCAGTCTCCCCAACAGATTTTACGTACTCCATCCCTTCCTAACACAACCATAGTTTATTTATTTACCTTGGTTTAGTTTGCAACAGCCAAGTTACTCCTTTTGGACTTTTGTGATCTTGGGTCTTCTTCCATAGGTGAACAAGATTGGAGGGTGTTGGGCTTCGTATGTATCACTTCCCTTATGTGATCAAATACAAGAAAGGTAAAGAGAATGTTGTATCCGATGCTCTTTCTTGGAGGTATGTGCTCTTGAACTCTTTAGAAGTTAAACTGGTAGGGTTTGAGTAAATCAAAAAGTTATATCCTACTGATGCTGATTTTAAGGATATTTATCCTTCTCGTGAGAAGTTTGGTACTGGAAAATACTTTAAGAGTGAAGACTTCTTGTTTTATGATAATCAGTTATGTGTACATAACTCCTCTTTACGAAACATGTTTGTTAAGGAAGCACATTCAGGTGGTATTATGGGTCACTTTGGCGTGGCAAAGACATTAAATGTATTGCACAAACACTTCTTTTGGCCACACATGAGGAGTGATGTTGAGAAAGCTTGCCAAAGATGTGTAACTTGCAAGCAAGCCAAATCCACAATCCAAAAGCACAGTTTGTATACCCCTCTTCCTATACCTTTGCACCCTTGGCATTATATTTCTATGGATTTTGTTTTTGGATTGCATAGAACTAAGGCTGGAAAGGATTCTGTGTTTGTTGTAGTTAATGGATTTTCCAAAATGACTCACTTTATTCCTGCTCATAAGACGGATGATGCCGTTAACATTGCCGGATTATTTTTTTAGGCGATAGTTAGACTTCATGGCATGCCTAGGACCATAGTATCAGATAGAGACACTAAGTTCCTTAGTTACTTTTGGAAAATACTTTGGTCTAAGCTAGGAACTAAGCTTTGTTTCTCCACAACTTGTCACCCGCAATCGGATGGTCAAACTGTAGTAGTTAATAGAACCTTCTCTACTTTGTTAAGAGCTTTTATTAAAAAGAATCTTAGGACTTGGGAAGAATGCCTACCTCATGTTGAATTCGCATATAATCATGCTAGGCATATTGTTTCTAAATACTCACCATTCAAAATTGTTTATGGGTTCAATCCCATCTCACCTTTGGATCTAATGCGTTTACCTTTGAGTGAAAGGACAAGCCTTGATGGAAATAAAAAGGCTGAAATGGTTAAAACAATTCATGAGAAGGCTTGGCTCAATATTGAAAATAAGACTAAGATGTATGCTCAACAAGCCAATAAAGGCCGAAAGGAGTTGGCATTTGAGGAAAGAGACTTGGTGTGGATCCATTTGCGCAAATTGATTTCCGAGTGAAAGGAAATCCAAGATAATTCCTAGGATTGATGGCCCATTCAAATTCATCAAGAAGATCAATGACAATTCCTACCAGCTGGAACTTCAAGGTAAGTACCAAGTGAGTTCAAGTTTCAATATCACTGATTTGGTTCCATAATTTGCAGATGAAACAGATTTGAGGTCAAATCCTTCTCAACTAGGGGAGGATGATGTGAGCATGGCCAAAAGTAACCACAACCTAGGAGCAGCTTGAACCAGAGGAGGAAGAAGCCACTAAAGATGCTAAGGAGCAGCTAGAGCCCGTGGATATTGGAGATGAAAGCCTACAAATCTTCAATGGCCCCATTACCCAATCCAAGCAACCCAAACTTAAGACAACACTACAGCACCTTCTCAACACCATTCAGGCTAGTTTAGTGTGTGCAAATCCAACCACATTGGTTGTGATTCAAGCCAACAATGAGGCAAACCCAAGGTACTTTACCACACCCTCTTGGTGAATCAAGGCCTATTCTATCTCAAGAGAGGAAGAGTCAAGTTAAAACATTATTTACTTCTCTTTGCCTTAGTTGTCTTTGTAATTCCACGTTACGGACGATTTATTACGGACATGTCAAATTGATCGGCTAGTTAATATGATTATTCTAAACTAATCGTAAGTGCTGATTGAGTAAAGGCTTATAAATGAAGCATAATACATGCAATCATGCAATTTTGGATAGATTTGATTACTTGTACACTTTGTCGTATCTAGGTTTGTCTCAAATTTTGTCAAAATATTGAAAATTGAACTAGCTTAACATGGGCATTGGATTCGTGTCATTATGACCTTTAAATCAAAAGTTATGGACGATTTAGTGCATGCATGTCAAGTTGATCGGCCAGATAAAATGATCATTCTAAACTGATCATTGGTGTTGATTGAGTAAAGCTTATGAATGAAGAATAACACATGGCATCACGCAATTTAGGATAGAATGGATTACATTGACGCTTTCTCATATCTATTTATGTCTCAAATTTTGTCACAATATAATAAATTGAGCTAGCTTAATATGGGCATTGGATTCGTGTTATTCTGAGCTTTAAACCAAAAATTATGGACTATTTAGTGCAGACATGTGAAGTTGATCAACCAGTTAATATGATCATTCTAAATTGATCATTAGTGATCATTAATGAAGCAATTGTAGTCATCAATTTTATCCCAATAGAGAAAATTGAGCTGGCTTAACGTGGGCATTGGATTCGTGTCATTCTGAGGTCTAAAAAGAAAGTTACAGACGGAATTTAGTGCGGACATGACAATTTTATCGGTCCGTTAAAGTAACATTCTAAACTGATCATTAGTGCTCATTAAATAAAGGCTTATAAATGAAGCATAAAGCATGGCATCACGTAGTTTGGGATATATTAGATTACTTGGATGCTTTGTCGTCTCAATTTTTTCTCAATTTTTGTCAAAATATAGAAAATTGAGCTAGCTTAATGTGGGCATTGGATTCGTGTTATTCTGAGCTCTAAAAAATAGTTACGGACGATTTAGTGTGGACATTTCTAGTTGATCGGCTAGTTAATATGATTATTATAAATTGATCAATGGGGTTTAATGAGAATGGCTTATAAATGAAGCAAAATGCATGGAATCACGCAATTTTGGATAGATGTGATTTCTTGGACTCTTTGTCGTATCAAGTTTTGTCTTAAATTTTGCTACAATATAGATAATTGAATTAGCTTAACGTGGGCATTGAATTCGTGTCATTTTGATCTCTAAATCAAAAGTTACAGATGATTTAGTGCGGAGATGTCAAGTTGATCGGCCAGTTAAAGTGATCATTCTAAACTGATCATTGGTGCTCCTTAAGTAACGGCTTATAAATGAAGAATAAAGCCTAGCAACACGCAGTTTTGGATAAACTGGATTACTTGGATGCTTTGTCATATCTAGTTCTGTTTCAAATTTTGGACAATATAGAAAATTAAGCTAGCTTAACGTGGGCATTGGATGCGTGTTATTCTAAGCTCTAAATTAAAAGTTACGGACAATTTACTCCGGACCTTTCAAGTGGATCGGCCAATTAATATGATCACTTTAAAGTGATCATTAGTGCTCGTTGACTAAAGGCTTATAAATGAAGCCTAATACATGACATCACATAGTTTTTAATAGACTGGGTTACTTGGATGCTTTTTCGTATGTGTTTCTGCCTCAAAATTTTGTTACAATATAGAAAATTGAGCTAGCTTAACGTGGGCATTGGATTCATGTCATTTTGAGCTATAATACAAAAATTATGTACAATTTAGTGTGGACATGTCATGTTGATTGGCCAGTTAATATGATCATTCTAAACTGATCATTGGTGATTATTGAGTAAAGGCTTATAAATGAAACATAATGCTTGAAATTATGCAGTTTTGGATAGATGGGATTACTTGGACATTTTTTCAAAGCAATTTTAGTCTTAAATTTTATCATAATACATAAAATTTAGCTAGGTTAATGTGGGCATTGGATTCGTGTCATTCTGAACTCTAAATCAAAAGTTACGCACGATTTAGAGTGGACATGTCAAGTTGATCATCTAGTTAAAGTCATCATTCTAAACTGATCATTGGTGCTCATTAAGTAAAGGCTTATACATGAAGCATAAAGCAAGACATAAAGGAGGTTGGGATAGATTTAATTACTTGGGTGGTTTGGCTTTTCTATTTTGTCTCAAGTTTTGTTAAGATATAGAAATTTGAGCTACCTTAATGTGGGCATTGGATTCGCGTCATTATGAGATCTAAATCAAAAGTTACGAACGATTTAGTGCGGACATGTCTAGTTGATCATCCACTTAAAGAGATCATTCTAAACTGATAATTGGTGCTCATTGAGTAAAGGCTTATAAACGAAACATAATGCATGGACACTTTTTTGTATTTATTTTTGTCTCAAATTTTATTCCAATGTAGATAATTGAGCTAGCTTAACGTGGGCATTGGATTCGTGTCATTCTGAGCTCTAAATCAAAAGTCATGGGCGAGTTAGTGCAAACATGTCAATTGATCGGCCAGTTAAAGTAATCATTCTAAACCGATCATTGGTACTCATTAAGTAAAGGATTATAAATGAAGCATAAAGCTTTGCATCACATAGTTTGGGATAGATTTCATTACTTGGACAATTTTGCTCTCTATTTTTATCTTAAATTTCGTCAAAATATAAAAAATTGAGGTAGCTTAACGTGGGCATTGGATTCGTTTCATTCAGAGCTCTAAATCAAAAGTTACAGATGACCGACCAGTTAATATGATTATTCTAAAGTATTCATTGGTGCTCATTAAGTAAAGAATTATAAATGAAGCATAATGCATGGCATCACTCAGTTATAGATAGATTTAATTACTTGGATGCCTTATCCTTTCTAGTTCTGTCTCAAATTTTATCATAATATAAAAAATTCAACTAGCTTAACGTGGGCATTGGATTCGTGTCATTCTATGCTCTAAATCAAAAGTTACAAAACATTTCTTGCAGACATGTCAAGTTGATCATCCATTTAAAATGATCATTCTAAACTTATTATTGGTGCTCATTGAGTAAAAGCTTATAAATAAAGAATAATGAATCGCATCACGCAGTTAAGGATAGACTAGATTACTTGGATGCTTTGTCTATCCACTACAAGAAAACATGCGATTTGCGACCACGGTTGTGGTCGCAAAGTAGTCCCAAAACTGTATTTTGCGACTACTTTGCGACCACGTGAAGTGGTCGCAAAATACTAGTCGCGAAAAAAAGTAGTCGCAAATCAGTCGCACATTTGCGACTGATTTGCGACCACGGAAATAGTGGTTCTTTTGCGACTAATTTGCGACCACAAGGTGGTGACTATTTTTGCGACTAATTTGCCACTGAATTTCCGTAACAAATTTTGCTACTGTTTTGCGACTACGTTTGTGGTTGCTAAATATGTAGTCGCAAAGTCACAAAATTTTGTGACTTATTTGCGACTACAGGAGAACCGCAGTTGCAAATCAGTCACAGTTTTTTGTGACTGTTTTGCAACTGCAGGAGAACCGTAGTCGCAAATCAGTCACAAAATTTTGCGATTGATTTGCGACTGTGGTTCTGCTGTAGTCGCACATCAGTCGCAATATTTTGTGACTGTTTTGCGACTGCACAACTCTTGCAGTCGCAAAACAGTCACAAACAATTGCGACTGATGTGCGACTACAGGAGAACCACAGTCGCAAATCAGTCCCAATTTTTTGTTACTGATTTCCGACCACATGTATGAAGAAGTCGCAAATCGGTGGCAAAAATTGTGACTGATTTAGGACTAATTTGCGACTACACCGTAATTAGATTTTAAAAAAATATTATATTTTTTATTATTATTGAAATAATTTCGTATATTTGGAAAAAAAATATAATATTAATTATTTAAATTTAATTTCGAAATATTTAAATTATTAGAAAAATGTAAAATAATATTTGTAAATTTAAATTTCAATAATAATTTTGAAAATTAATTTCAATAATAAAATTAATATTTTGAAATTCGAAATATTAATAAAATAATTTATATTAAATATTAATATAATTGGTTTAAAATTAATATTATTTATTACTAATTTTTATTAATGAATTAAAAATATTATAATATTAAATAAAAAATACGTGAACTAATTAATATAAAATATTGAATAAAAAGATATACAAATTTAAAATTATAACATTTATTATTGAAAATTTGTGACACCCATCTATAGATTTAGGCCCACCTTATCAAGCTGGGCATACGAAACATCATTGCTACAAAGCACTATGTGATTACGTGAAATGGACTAATGAGTGGGATCATATGAGCACTAAAGCACCAGATCCAATAAGAACTCCACTTTTAATCGTGCTTGGGAAAGATTAGTACTCAGATTGGTGACTTGCTGTGAAGTCATCATGTTGCACCCCTTTTTTTTACTAGCTCGTTTTAGCATCAATCGATAAAAATGTTACTTTTGAAACGCAATAACTTATGCACCGAAAGAAACTACACAGCCGAGAATAAAGTTTTAGACAGCTCTTTTAAAACCCTCTAACGTGCCAATGGAATGAAGACCCATTAGGGCAGTTTTTGGCCAAGAGTACATGAGATTAGGAGCTTCCTTGGGTTTCCTTTCTTCTTCAATGTCTTCTTGGGTATGGGAGGGGGGGGGGGTGATACAAGCCTCGATTCAAGGTTTGGATGCGCGTGGGCTGTTTGTGAATTTGCGACTGATTTGCGACCACATTTAATTTTTGTGACTGAAATGCGACCACATTGCCAATGCAGTTGCAAAGTGGTGGTAAATCAGTCACAAATAATACCCTAAACCCTAAATTTTTAGATTTTGATGAATGCATATAATTATATAAGATTGATTAATTGATTATAAGTTATAAAAATTTCAATTACTATGAAAACAATAACATTTCCCAAATTTTCAAATAACTTACCTAAAATACTTAACAAATTTACTTAACCTTATACTTCTTATATACATTCCAAATGTTATCTAAATATGAAATCATTACAAATATGGTTTTCAATATATGTTATCACTTATAATGGTTAGTAGTCTTATAGAATAGAAATACAAGTTTTAAATGTGGAAAATACTTAGGGGAAATGTGAATTTACCATATGTGGTCGCAAATCAGTCGCAAAATTGCGACTGATTTGCGACTGCACATCAAATTTTTAGAATGTGCTCGCAAATCAGTCGCTAATTTGCGACTGATATAGGACTACATCAAATTTTTGTGACTGAAATGCGACCACATTGCCAAATGCAGTTGCAAAGTGGTGGCAAATCAGTCTCAATTACTTAAAAAATCTATATTTATATGGTTATTGCTAATACATTAAATTATATGAAAATCATATGTACAAAATACATAGCATAACTATATTTATTACATTTCTTCGTTCTCGTCATCATCTGAAGATGAAATATTACATTGAAAATTCATCTTCTAGTTCCGCATCTCCGACATCGAAATCAATTTCTTCAGTATGGTTAACTGTATCGACCAACCGATCTACCTCTATCTCTTGAACATGCATTACGTCTTCATCATTTTCTTGTTGCAAAAGGCCAATCTCGTCTTTCTTTTTGTATTTCCCCAAAATGTTAGATCTTGGATTAAATTTCAAAACATTGAGCCATGTTTGTTTTGATGATGATTTCGTGTGTGGATAGAGAATATAACAAACTTGATCTGCTTGAGATGCTGATACATCGTACGTATTGAAATATAAATTAGTTATAAATTTGTAAGAAAAAATATATAGTAAATTATTACCGAATACGTACGTACTGAGAATAAATGGTTCGTATTTGTAGTATTTCCCCGATGATAAGACATCAACGACACCATTTTCCAACTTCCGAGTACCTCTCGAGGGCGTAGGATCGTACCATTCACATTTAAAAAGCGTGATCTTCAAATTTAGGAGTCCGACATACTCAAGTTGAATGATATCTGTTAAAATACCTTTGAAATCAGCTTAATCAGATGCATCTGAGTAATTGTCCCCCTTCACACAAATACCATAGTTACATGTCTTTCTTCTATGTCCATGTTTCTTCGTGTGGAACATATAACCTCTTGTAAAATACATCGGCCAAGTGGATGCTTTATTCATCCGACCTTGAACTAATTCTTGAGCCCATATAGGAAAGACACATGAATCTGTGGAACTACATGAATTGACCTTAATTTGATCATATATCAAAAATTAAACTTAATTAATATTTCCAAATTAATAAATATAATATAATATATATGTCAAATAATTAATTAAACATACATAATCCCTAACCCATATGTGGAACTCTTCCTCTCTTTTAGATGAAATGTCATCTTCCAAAAGATATGGATACGTACATCGAATATGATCTTCAAACATGCTACAACAGTAAATATTGCAAATTATTATATATTTCTTAATACAATGAAATGAAATGTAATAAATGTAATTAATTGTTTTCATATACCTCTCTAGTGGCCGAAAATATTTACAATTCCGTAATACATATGCATGTGGATATTTATATTCTTTTTCGGAGAGCCATATTTCTTTACATTTACCACTTGGATGACCCATGTGCGTAAATATATCCGGTACTCTGGGATCTAGATATACAGGCACATCACCTTCATCGAATCTTATAGACCTGTACATGGTTTATATATATATATATATATATATATATATATATTATATATATTACTTAAGTACATTCATATATTATATAATAAAATAATTAATTCATAAACATAACAATTAATTTAGGTTACCTGTTTTTCGTGCGTATGTGTTCAGCAAAGTAATGTTCTGAGAAGTAAGATATCTCATCATTCACATATGATTCAACAATCGACCCTGCAGCATATCGTTTGTTCTTCGCCTTGCTTTTAAGTTTTTTTTAAAACCTTTCAAATGGATACATCCACCTATATTGCACAGGTCCACCAAGTTCAGCTTCGTATGGTAGATGTACAGGAAGATGGTCCATGATGTCAAAAAATGAAGGCGGAAAGATCTTTTCCAAATTGCACAAAATTATGACTATATTTTCCTTCAGAATTTGGACACGGTTTTGTTGTAATGATCTTGAGCATAAATCACGGAAAAATCCTCCAATCCCTATATATATATATTAATTACCATCGACAATTAATTAGTTTAGGCAATTATTATTAATTTACGTATTTCCAATTAAAAATATAGTTATTACTATATTTACCTGATAATGCTAGATGAACATTCCGTAGTAAAAGTTCTGCAAATATAAAAGGGAGAAGTCTTTCCATAAAAACATGGCAGTCATGGCTTTTCATGCCCGAGAACTTTAGTCCATCCATATCCACACAATTTGCTAAATCTACCGCATAGCCGTCCGGAAATTTGACATCATTTTTATACATTCCAATAACCATTCTTTTGCTTTTTGGGTCAATCGAAATATAGGGAATGGAGCATTACCCCGACCATCCATGTGCAACTCTTTTCAAGAGCAAAACTTCGCGATATCCAACCTTGACTTAACTGTATCTTTTGATTTCTCTTTCACATTCATAATAGTATTAATGATGTTATCGAAGAAATTCTTCTCTATATGCATCACATAAAGATTATGTCGAAGGTTAAGATCCGTCCAGTACGGCAACTCCCAAAATATACTTTCTTTGTGCCAATTATGCCAGTTGCCATAACCTTCTTCTTTACTTTCATGACCGTTTCCGCCGCACTCAGATGTTCTTAAAGGATTGACAGTTTTTATTCGCTCGTACAAAACTTGTTCACCTGTCAATGATTGTGGAGGACAGTCATTCAAAGCATGCTTCCTTTTTAAAAAATTTGTTTTATTTTTCCGTAACGGGTGACCATTCGGAAGAAACCTTTGATGACAATCAAACCAACATGTCTTTCTCCCATTTGGTAATTGAAATGCCTTCGTATCATCCATACAAATTGGACAGGCCAGCCTTCCATGCGTTGTCCATCCTGATAACATTCCATAAGCGGGAAAGTCGCTTATCGTCCAAAGTAACACAGCTTTTAGATTGAAATTTTGGTTCAGCGATACATCGTATGCATCAACTCCTATAGACCATAATTCTTTCAACTCATCAATCAAAGGTTGGAGGAATATGTCCAGACTAGCACGCGGATGATTTGGCCCCGAATTCAAAATAGTTAGAAACAAATACTCTTTCTTCATACACATCTCCGGTGGCAAATTATATAGAGTGATAATCACCAGCCATAATGAATGATTACGAGACATCCCAAATGGGTTGAACCCATCAGTACATAAGCCAAGATAAACACTTCGAGATTCAGCAGAAAATCTAGGATGTAAATATTGAAAAATTTTCCACTCTGCAGCATCAGATGGATGACTCATTTCTCCGTCTTCTGCTTCATGCTCTGCGTGCCACCTCATTGCCTCTGCGGTTTTCTTGCTTTGATACATTCTTTCAAGTCTATCACCTATAGGTAAATACCACATACGACTGAAAGGTATTCTCGTCCTGCCCTCGCTTGGTTTATACCGGGGGGAATCGCAAAATTTGCATTTTTCCCATTTCTCATCTTCTTTCCAAAATATCATACAATTTTTAACACACATGTCAATTATATAAAACGGGAGGCCTAAATTTCGCATCAATTTTTCGGTTTCATAATATGAACCCGTCGCCTGATTCTCGTCGGGTAAATATTCTGTAAATAGCTCCGCCCAAGAATCCATACATTTTTCTGGTAAATTAAAATCAGACTTGATGTTCATAAACCGAGCCGCTAAAGATAACTGTGAGTGCCCTTCATGACAACCATCATACAATGGATTTTTTGCAGCTTCTAACATGTTGTAAAACTTTTCTGCTTCTTCATTAGGCCGTTCTTCTTCATAATTATAATTATAATTTTCTTCGTTCTGATTATAGTACTGATGATGATCATCAGTCGTTGTCTCACGAAATGCATCCGTCACCATTTCAACATATCTATTATCGGATATACCAACTGTTTCATGACTACTACAATCATGTTCCTAACTGAACATTCAGCTCTTCTCCATGTTTATACCAAATATAATAATTTGGTATAAACCCTCGACTATATAGATGACTCCATATTTTTCGTCCCGGAATAAATTTATCATTTTTGCAATTAATACAAGGACAGAAAAACTTACCTCCACTACTTTGAGCTATAGGTTGACTACTTGCAAAATTCATGAACTGCTCCATGCCTTGTGCAAATTCTGCCGAGATATTTCTTGTTTCATTATCAATTCTTCTGTACATCCAATCTCTCGAATTGTTATAATTTCCCCACATGTTTTACATAAATTTTTACCTTTGATTTCACAAATGAGAGAATGGGATGGTGCATATATATACAACATTTTGCGACTACTTTGCCACTGATTTGAGACTACTTTGCCACTGATTTGCCACTACTTTGCGACTACAGCTATGTAGTCGCTTAAATGTCGTTATACCTAACACGCACATGTTTTTTATGTTGGCACTTTGCCACCACTTTGTGACTGCAGAGCCACTTCATACCGTAGTCGCAAATTGGTCGCATTTTTAGCGACCAATAAGTGACTACCACCTGATTTTCCATATGTAGTCGCTAATCAGTCGCTATTTTGCGATTGATTAGCGACTACCACGGTCAGTCACACGGCAGTCGCATTTCAATCGCGAATTGGTTGCATATTCGACTGATTTGCGACCACACTTATACGTCACAATTTTGCGACCGATTTGCGACTACTACGCCGTGGTCACAAATTAGTCGCTAAACCGTGGCAAATGTGGTTGCAAAAATTGAGACCACGTATGTAGTCGCAAATAGGCAGTTTTCTTGTAGTGATCTCAAGTTCAGTCAAAATATGGAAAATTGAGCTAGCTTAACGTCTGCATTGGATTCGTGTCATTCTAAGCTCTAAATAAATAGTTACGGACTATTTAGTGCGGACATGTCATGTTGATCGGCTAGTTAGAGTGATCATTCTAAACTGATCATTGGTGCTCATTGAGTAAAAGCTTATAAATGAAGAATAATGCATGGCATCACGCAGTTTGGGATAGACTGGATTACTTGGACGCTTTGTCGTATCTACTTTTGTGTCAAATTTTGTGATGATATAGAAACTTGAGCTAGCTTAACGTGGGCATTGGATTCATTTCATTATCAGATCTAAATCAAAAGTTACGGACGATTTAGTGCGGACATTTCTAGTTGATCAGCCCGTTAAAGTGATCATTCTAAATTGATAATTGGTGCTCATTGAGTAAAGGCTTATAAATGAAGCATAATGCATGGAATCATGCAGTTTTGGATAGATTTGATTACTTGGACGCTCTGTCATCTCTATTTCTATCTAAAATTTTGTCAAAAATATAGAAAATTGATGTACCTTAACGTGGGCGTTGGATTTGTATCATTTTGAGCTCTAAATAAAAACATACGGCGAATTTAGTGCGAACATGTCAAGTTGATCGGGCAATTGATATTATTATTCTAAACTGAGCATTGCTCATTGCTTAAAGGCCTATAAATGAAGCATAATGCATGGCATCATACAGTTTTAGATAGATTGGATTACTTGGACTCTTTTTGTATTTATTTTTCTCTCAAATTTTGTTGTAGTGTAGATAATTGAGCTAGCTTAAAGTGGGCATTGGATTCATGTCATTCTGAGCTCTAAATCAAAAGTCACGGAAGAATTAGTGCGGATATGTCAATTGATCAGCCAGCTAAAGTTATCATTATAAGCCGATCATTGGTGCTCATTAAGTAATGACTTATAAATGAAGCATAAAGCGTGACATCACATAGTTTGGGATAGATTTCATTACTTGGAAAAAATTTTCTTCTCTATTTTTATCTCAAATTTCATCAAAATATAGAAAATTGAGGTAGCTTAACGTGGGCATTGGATTCATTTCATTCAGAGCTCTAAATCGAAAGTTACAGACGATATAGTGTGGACATGTCAAGTTTATCGGCCAGTTAATATGATTATTCTAAAGTATTCGTTGGTGCTCATTGAGTAAAGGCTTATAAATGAAGCATAATGCATGGCATCACTCAGTTATGGATAGATTTAATTACTTGGACTTTTTATCGTATCTAGTTCTGTCTCAAATTTTGTCATAATATAAAAAATTCAACTAGCTTAACGTGGGCATTGGATTCATGTCATTCTGAGCTATAAATCAAAAGTTACAGACCGTTTCGTGCAGACATGTCAAGTTGATCGTCCAGTTAAAATGATCATTCTAAACTGATCATTGGTGCTCATTGAGCAAAAGCTTATAAATGAACAATAATGTATGGCATCACGCAGTTAAGGATAGACTGGGTTACTGGGTCGCTTTGTCTATCTCAAGTTTCTTGAAAATATAGAAAATTGAGCTAGCCTAACGTGGGCATTGGATTCGTGTCATTCTAAGCTCTAAATAAAAAGTTACGGACGATTTAGTGCTCACATGTCATGTTGATCGGTCAGTTAAAGTGATCATTCCAAACTAATCATTGGTGCTGATTGAGTAAAAGCTTATAAAGGAAGAATAATGCATGGCGTCATGGAGTTTGGGATAGACTGGATTACTTGGATGCTTTGTCGTATCTATTTTTGTGTCAAATTTTGTGACAATATAGAAACTTGAGCTAGCTTAACGTGGACATTGGATTCGTGTCATTAAGAGATCTAAATCAAAAGTTACTGATGATTTAGTGCGGACATGTCTAGTTGATCGGCCCATTAAAGTAATCATTCTAAATTGATAATTGGTGCTCATTGAGTGAAGGCTTATAGATGGAGCATAATGCATGGCATCATATAGTTTTAGATAGATTGGATTACTCTGACACTTTTTTGTATCTACTTTTTGTCTCAAATTTTGTTACAAGATATATAATTGAGCTAGTTTAACGTGGGCATTGGATTTGTGTCATTCTGAGCTCTAAATCAAAAGTTACAGACAACTTAATGCGGACCTGTCAACTTGATCGGCCACTTAAAGGGATCATTCTAAACTAATCATTGGTGCTCATTCAGTAAAGGCTTATAAATGAAGCATAAAGCATGGCATCACGTAGTTTGGGATAGATATGAATGCGTCCAACGCTTTGTCGTCACTATGTTTCTCAAGTTTATTCAAAATATAGAAAATTAAGCTTCCTTAACTTGGGCATTGGATTCGTGTCATTCTAAGCTCTAAATCAAAAGTTATGGACGATTTACTGTAGACATTTCAAATTGATTGGCTAGTTAATATAGTTATTCTAAACTGATCCCTTATGCTGATTGAGTTAGCTTTTAAATGAAGCAAAATGCATGGAATCACGCAATTCTGGATAGATTTGATTACTTGGATGCTTTGTCGTATCTAGTTTTGTCTCAAATTTTGTCAAAATATAAAAAATTGAACTAGCTTAACGTGGGCATTGGATTCGTGTCATTTTGATCTCTAAATCAAAAGTTACGCACCATTTCGTGCACACATGTCAAGTTAATCGGCCAGTTAAAATGATCATTCTAAATGAGTAATAATGCATGTCATCACGCAATTTATGATAGGCTGGATTTCATGGACGCTTTGTCGTATCTATTTTTTATTCAAAAATTGTTACAATATAGAAAATAGAGATATATTAACATGGTCATTCTGAGCTCTAAATCAAAAGTTACGGACAATTTAGTGCGGACATGCCAAGTTAATCGGCCAGTTAATATGATCATTGTAAAGTGATAATTGGTGTTCATTGAGTAAAGGCATATAAATGAAGCATAATGCATGACATCACACACTTTTTGATAGATTGGGTTACTTAGATGCTTTGTCTTATCTATTTCTGCCTCAAATTTTGTCACAATATAGAAAATTGAGCTAGCTTAACATTGGCATCGGATTCGTGTCATTATGAGCTCTAAATAAAAAGTTACGGACAATTTAGTGTAGACATGTCAAGTTGATCCGCCAATTAAAGTGATCATTCTAAGCTGATCATTAGTGCACATTAAATCAAAGCTTATAAATGAAGCATAACGTATGTAATCACATAATTTTGGATAGATTTGTTTACTTGGTCGCTTTGTCGTATCTAGTTTTGTCTCAAATTTTGTGAAAATATAGAAAATTGAACTAGCTTAATGTGGGCATTGGATTTGTGTCATTTTGTGCTATATATCAAAAGTTACGGAGATTTAGTGCAGGCATGTCAAGTTGATCGGCCAGTTAAAATGATCATTCTAAACTGATCATTGGTGCTCATTGAGTAAAAGCTTCTAAATGAAGAATAATGCATGGCATCACGCAGTTTGGGATAGACTAGATTATTTGGATGCTTTGTCGTATCTATTTTTGTCTCAAATTTTGTCAGAATATAGAAAATTGAGGTAGTTTAACGTGGGCATTGGATTTGTTTCATTCTGAGCTCTAACTCGAAAGTTATAGACAATTTAGTGGGGACATGCCAAGTTGATCGGCCAGTTAATATGATTATTCTAAACTGATCATTGGTGCTCATTAAGTAAAGGCCTATAAATTAAGCATAATGCATGACATCACTCAGTTTTGGATATATTTGATTACTTGGAAGCTTTATCATATCTAGTTTTGCCTCAAATTTTGTCACTATATAAAAAATTCAACTAGCTTAACGTGGGCATTGGATTTGTGTCATTCTGAGCTCTAAATCAAAAGTTAAAGAATATTTCGTGTAGACATGTCAAGTTGATCGTCCTATTAAAATGATCATTCTAAACTGATAAATCATGCTCATTAAGTAAAATCTTGTAAATCAAGAATAATAAATGGCATCACGCAGTTAAGGATAGACTGGATTACTTGGACGCTTTGTCGTCTCTATTTTGTCTCAATTTTTCTCAAAATATAGAAAATTGAGCTAGCTTGACGTGGGCATTGGATTCGTGTCATGCTAAACTCTAATAAAAAGTTACAGACGATTTAGTGTGGATATGTCATTTTGATCGGCCAGTTAAAGTGATCATTCTAAATTGATCATTGGTACTCATTGAGTAAACACTTATAAATGTAGCATAATGCATGGAATCACGCAATTTTGGATACATTTGATTACTTGGACCCTTTGTTAAACCTTGTTTTGTCTCAAATTTTGACAATATATAGAAAATTGAACTACATTAATGTGGGCATTAGATTCGTGTCATTATGAGCTATAAATCAAAAGTTACGGATGATTTAGTGTAGATCTGTCGAGTTGATCGGCCAGTTAAAATCATCATTCTAAACTGATCATTGGTGCTTATTGAGTAAAAGCTTATAAAAGAAGAATAATACATGGCATCAGACAGTTTGGGATAGACTGGATTACTTGGATGCTTTCTCGTATATATTTTTGTCACAATATAGAAAATTGAGCTAGATTAACGTGGGCACTGGATTCGTGTCATTATGAGATCTAAATCAAAATTTATGGACGATTTAGTGCGGACATTTCTAGTTGATCAACAAGTTAAAATGATCATTCTAACTGATTATTGGTGCTTATTGAGTAAAGGCTTATAAATGTTCATAATGCATGGTATCACACAATTTTAGATAGATTGATTACTTGAACGCTTTTTTATATCTATTTTTGTCGCAAATTTTGTTACAATATAGATAACTAGTCTAACTTAACGTGGACATTGGATTCGTGTCATTCAGAGCTCTAAACAAAAAGTGACGGACGACTTAGTGTGGACATGTCAAGTTGATGGACCTGTTAAAGTGATCATTCTAAACTGATCATTGGTGCTCTTTAAGTAAAGGCTTATAAATGAAGCATGAAGCATGATATCACGTAGTTTGGGATAGATTTCATTACTTGGACAATTTTTCATTTCTATTTTTATGTCACATTTCGTCAAAGTATAGAAAATTGAGTTAGTTTAACATGGGCATTGGATTTGTATCATTCTAAGCTATAAATCGAAAGTTATGGACGATTTATTGTGGACATGTCAACTTCATCGGCCAGTTAATATGATTATTGGTGCTCATTAAGTAATGGCTTATAAATGAAGCATAATGCATGGCATCACGTAGTTTTGGTAGATTTGATTACTTGGACGCTTTGTCGTAATGGCTTATAAATGAAGCATAAAACATGGCATCATGTATTTTGGAATAGATTTGATTACTTGGACGCTTTGCCATCTCTATCATATCTCAAGTTTTGTCAAAATATAGAAATTTGAGTTAGCTTAACGTGGGCATTGGATTTGTGTCATTCTAATCTCTTAATCAAATGTTATGGATGATTTAGCGCGGACATGTCAAGTTGATTGGGTAGTTAATATAGTTATTCTAAACTGATCAATGGTGCTAGTTGAGTTAGGCTTATAAATGAAGTATAATGCATGGAATCACATAATTTTGGATAGATTTGATTACTTGGACGCTTTGTCGTATCAAGTTTTGTGTCAAATTTTGTGGAAATATAGAAAATTGAACTAGCTTAATGTGGGCATTGGATTCGTCATTCTGAGCTATAAATCAAAAGTTATGGATGATCATTGGATTCGTCATTCCGAGCATGTCAAGTTGATCGGCCAGTTAAAATGATCATTATAAACTGATCATTGGTGCTCATTGAGTAAAAGTTTATAAATGAAGAATAATGCATGGCATCATGCAGTTTGGGATAGACTGGATTACTTGGACGATTTGTCGTCCCTATTTTTGTCTCAAATTTTGTCACAATATAGAAAATTGAGCTAGCTTAACGTAGGCATTGGATTCTTGTCATTATGAGATCTTTATCAAAAGTTACGAAGGATTGAGTGCGGACATGTCTAGTTGATCGGCTAGTTAAAGTGATAATTCTAAAATGATAATTGGTGCTCATTGAGTAAAGGCTTATAAATGACGAATAATGCATGTCATCATGCAGTTTTAGATAGATTGGTTTACTTGGACGCTTTTTGTATATATTTTTGTCTCAAATTTTGTTACAATGTAGATAATTGAGCTGGCATAACGTGGGCATTTTATTGGTATCATTCTGAGCTCTAAATCAAAAGTTCCGTACAACTTAGTGCAAACATGTCAATTGATCGGCCAGTTAAAGTAATCACTCTAAACTGATCATTGATGCCCATTGAGAAAAAGCTTTAAAATGAAGAATAAGGAATGCATCAAGCAGTTAAGGATAGATTGGATTACTTCGATGCTTTGTCTCCTCTATTTTATCTCAAGTTTTGTCAAAATATAGAAAATTGAGCTAGCTTAACATGGGTATTGGATTCGTGTCATTCTAAGCTCTAAATCAAAAGTTAAAGACGAGTTAGTGCGGGCATGTCAAGTTGACCTACCAGTTAAAGTGATCATTCTAAACTGATTATTGGTGCTTACTGAGTAAAGGCTTATAAATGGAACATAATGCATGGAATCACGCAATTTTGGATAGATTTGATTACTTGGACTGTTTGTTGTATCTAGTTTTGTCTCAAATTTTGTCATTATATGGAAAATTGAACTAGCTTAATGTGGGCATTAGATTCGTGTCATTTTGAGCTATAAATCAAAAGTTACAGACAATTTAGTGCAGGCGTGTCAAGTTGATCGGCCAGTTAAAATGATAATTCTAAACTGATCATTATTGCTGATTGAGTAAAAGCTTATAAATGAAGCATAAAGCAAGGCATCTCGCAGTTTGGGATAAAATGAATTACTTGGACACTTTGTTGTATCTAATTTTGTCTCAAATTTTGTAACAATATAGAAAATTGAGCTACCTTAACGTGGGTATTGGATTCGTGTCTTTATGAGATATATATCAAAATTTACGGATGATTTAGCACAGGCATGTCAAGTTGATCGGCCTGTTAAAATCATCATTCTAAAATGATCATTGGTGCTCATTGATTAAAGGCTTATAAATGAACATAATGCCTGGCATCACACAGTTTTTGATAGATTGGATTACTTGGACGCTTTTTCTATCTATTTTTGTCTCAAATTTTGTTACAATATAGATAATTAAACTAGTTTAACGTGGGCATTGAATTCGTGTAATTCTGAGCTCTAAACCACAACTGACGGACGACTTAGTACGGACATATCAAGTTGATCGGCCTGTTAAAGTGATCATTCTAAACTGATCATTGGTGCTCGTTAAGTAAAGGCTTATAAATGAAGCATAAAGCATGACATCACGTAGTTTGGAATAGATTTCATTAGTTGGACAATTTTTCTTCTATATTTTTATCACAAATTCCATCAAAATATAGAAAATTGAGGTAGCTTAACGTGGGCATTGATTCATATCATCCTGAGTTATAAATCAAAAGTTACAGACGATTTAGTGCGTACATGTCAACTTCATCGGCCTGTTAATATGATTATTCTAAAATGATCATTCGTGCTCATTAAGTAAAGGCTTATAAATGAAGCACAATGCATGGTATCACACAGTTCTGGATAGATTTGATTACTTGGATGCTTTGTCGTATCTAGTTTTGTCTCAAATTTTGTCACAATATAAAAAAAAATTGAACTAGCTTACCGTGGGCATTAGATTCGTGTTAATCTGAGCTCTAAATCAAAAGTTATGGACCATTTCGTGCAGACATGTCAAGTTGATCGACAAGTTAAAATGATCAGTATAAACTGATCATTGGTGCTCTTTGAGTAAAATATTATAAATGAAGAGTAGTGTATGGCATCACTTGGACACTTTTTCGTATCTAATTTTGTCTCAAAAATTGTTACAATATAGAAAATTGAGCTAGGTTAACATGGTTATTTTGAGCTCTAAATCTAAAGTTACGGACAATTTAGTGCGGACATGTTAAGTTGATCGGCCAGTTAATATGATCATTCTAAGGTGATCATTGGTGCTCATTGAGTAAAGGCTTATAAATGAAGCATAATGCATGACATCACAAATTTTTTTGATAGATTGGGTTACTTGGACGCTTTGTCATATCTATTTCTATCTTAAAACTTTTCTCAATATAGAAAATTGAACTAGTTTAAAGTGGGCATTGGATTCGTGTCATTCTTAACAATAAGTCAAAAGTTACGAACGAGTTAGTGTAGACATGTCAAGTTGATCGGCCAGTTAAAATGAGCATTCTAAACTGATCATTGTTGCTCATTGAGTAAAAGCTTATAATTGAAGCATAGTGCATGGCATCACACAGTTTGGGAGAGACAAGATTACTTGGATGCTTTGCCATATTTATTTCTATCTCAAATTTTGTCACAATATAGAAAATTGAGGTATCTTAATGTGGGCATTGGATTCGTGTCATTCTTAGATATAAAACAAAAGTTAGGGACGATTCCGTATGGGCATGTCATGTTGATTGGCAAGTTAATATGATCATTATAAACGGTTCATTGGTGCTCATTGAATAATGAAGCATAATGCATGACATTATGCAGTTTTGGATAGATGGAATTACTTAGAAATTTTGTCGAAGCAATTTTAGTTTTAAATTTTATCACAATATAGAAATTGAGCTAGCTTAACATGGACATTGGATTCGTGTCATTCTGAGCTCTAAATCAAAAGTTATGGACGATTTAAGGCGGACATGTCAAGTTGATCGGTAAGTTAAAATGATCAGTCTAAACTGATCATTGGTGCTCTTTGAGTATAATATTATAAATGAAGAATAGTGTATGGCATCACTCGTATCTAATTTTGTCTCAAAAATTGTTACAATATAGAAAATTGAGCTAGGTTACCATGGTTATTTTGAGCTCTAAATCTAAAGTTACGGACAATTTAGTGCGGACTTGTTAAGTTGATCGGCCAGTTAATATGATCATTCTAAAGTGATCATTGGTGCTCATTGAATAAATGAAGCATAATGCATGACATCACACAATTTTTTGATAGATTGGGTTACTTGGACGCTTTGTCGTATCTATTTCTATCTTAAAACTTTTCTCAATATAGAAAATTGAACTAGTTTAAAGTGGGCATTGGATTCGTGTCCTTCTTAACAATAAGTCAAAAGTTACGAACAAGTTAGTGTAGACATGCCAAGTTGATCGGCCAGTTAAAATGAGCATTCTAAACTGATCATTGTTGCTCATTGAGTAAAAGCTTATAAATGAAGCATAGTGCATGGCATCACGCAGTTTGGGAGAGACAAGATTACTTGGATGTCAAGTTGATCGGCCAGTTAAAATGAGCATTCTAAACTGATCATTGTTGCTCATTGAGTAAAAGCTTATAAATGAAGCATAGTGCATGGCATCACGCAGTTTGGGAGAGACAAGATTACTTGGATGTCAAGTTGATCGGCCAGTTAAAATGAGCATTCTAAACTGATCATTGTTGCTCATTGAGTAAAAGCTTATAAATGAAGCATAGTGCATGGCATCACGCAGTTTGGGAGAGAAAAGATTACTTGGATGCTTTGCCGTATTTATTTCTGTCTCAAATTTTGTCACAATATAGAAAATTGAGGTTGCTTAACGTGGGCATTAGATTCGTGTCACTCTGAGATATAAAACAAAAGTTACAGACGATTAAGTATGGACATGTCATGTTGATTGGCAAGTTAATATGATCATTATAAACTGTTCATTGGTGCTCATGGAATAATGAATCATAAATGAAGTATAATGCATGACATTATGAAGTTTTGGATAGATGGAATTACTTAGAAATTTTGTCGAAGCAATTTTAGTTTTAAATTTTATCACAATATAGAAAATTGAGCTAGCTTAACGTGGACATTGGATTCGTGTCATTCTGAGCTCTAAATCAAAAGTTATGGACGATTTAAGGCCAACATGTCAAGTCGATCGGCCAGTTACAGTGATAATTGTAAACTAATCATTGGTGCTCAATAAGTAAAGACTTATAAATGAAGCATAAAACACGACATCACATAGTTTGAGATAGATTTCATTTGTTGGATGCTTGGTATTCTCTATTTTTATATCAAATTTTGTCAAAATATAGACAATTGAGGTAGTTTAACGTGGGCATTGGATTCGTATCATTTTGGGCTCAATATCAAAAGTTACCAACGATTTTTTCGGACATGTCAAGTTGATCGTCCAGTTAATATGATTATTTTAAGCTGATTGTGGTGCTAATTGAGTAAAGGCTTATAAATCAAACATAATGCATGGCATCACGCAATTTTGGATAAACTGGATTACTTTGATGCTTTGTCATATCTATTTCTATCTCAAATTTTGTCACAATATAGAAAATTGATCATGCTTAACGTGGGCATCGGATTCGTGTCATCCGGAGATCTGAATCAAAAGGTTTGGACTATTTAGTGCAGACATGTCAAATGGATTGGACAGTTAAAGTAGTCATTATAAACTGATCATTGGTGCTCATTAACTAAATGCTTATAATTGAAGAATAAAGCATGGCAACACGTAGTTTTGGATAGATTAGATTAGTTGAATGCTTTGTCATATCTAGTTCTTTCCCAAATTTTGTCACAATATAGAAAATTGAGCTATCTTAACATGGGCATTGCATTCGTGTCATTCTGAGATCTAAATCAAAAGTTGCAGACATTTTAATGTGGAAATGTCTAGTGGATCCGATAGTTAAACTGATCATTCTAAACAGATCATTGGTACTCATTGAGTAAAAGCTTATATATGAAACATAATGCATGGCATCACACAGTTTTAGATAGATTGGATTACTTGGACGCTTTGTCCAATCTATTTTTGTCTCAAATTTTGTTACAATATAGAAAATTAAGCTAGCATAACGTGGGCATTGGATCAGTGTCATTTTGAGCTCTAATCAAAAGTTATGGACAATTTAGTGTGGACATGTCAAGTTGATCGGCCAGTTAAAATGATCATTCCAAACTGAACATTGGTACTCATTAAGTAAAGGCTTATAAATGAAACATAAAACATGGCATCACGTAGTTTGGGATAGATTTGATTACTTGGACACTTTTTCGTCTCTATTTCTATCTCAAATTTTGTCAAAATAGAGAAAATTGAGGTACCTTAACGTGGGAACTGCATTCGTATCATTCTGAGATCTAAGTCGAAAGTTACGGACAATTTAGTTCGGAAATGTCAAGTTGATCGGCCAGTTAATATAATTATCCTAAACTGATCATTCGTGCTCATTGAGTAAAGGCTTATAAATGAAGCATAATGCATGGAATCACGCAGTTTTGGATAGATTAGATTACTTGGACGCTTTGTCATTTCTATTTCTGTTTCAAATTTGGTTACAATATAGAAAATTGAACTAGCTTAATGTAGGCATTGAATTCGTGTCATTCGGAGCTATAAATCAAAAGTTACAGACGATTTAGGGAAAACATGTCAAGTTGATTGGCTAGTTAAAATGATCATTCTAAACTGATCATTGGTGCTCATTGAGTAAAGGCTTACAAATGAAGCATAATACATGGTATCTCGCCGTTTGGGATAATACGGATTTCTCGGCCGCTTCGTCGTATCTATTTCTGTCTCAAATTTTTTCTCTATATAGAAAATTGAACAAGTTTAACGTGGCCATTGGATTCGTGTCATTCTAAGCTATAAATCAGAGGTTAGAGACGATTTAGTGCAGACATTTGAAGTTGATCGGCCAGTTAAAATGATCATTTTAAACTGATGATTGGTGCTCATTGAGTAAAGGCTTATAAATGAAGCATAGTGCATGGCATCTCACCATTTAGGATATAATGGATTATTCAGCCACTTTTCCGTATCTATTTATTTCTCAAATTTTATGTCAATATAGAAAATTGAACTAGCTTAGCTTGGGTATTGGATTCGTGTCATTCTGAGCTATAAATAAAAAGTTACGGACGATTTAGTGAAGACATGTCAAGTTCATAGGCCAGTTAAAATGATTATTCTAAACAGATCATTGATGCTCATTGAGTAAATGCTTATAAATGAAGAATAATGCATGGCATCACACAGTTTGGGATAGACTGGATTACTTGGACGCTTTGTCATATCAATTTCTATCTCACATTTTGTCACAATATAGGAAATTGAGCTAGTTTAACGTGGGCATTGAATTTGTGTTATTATGAGCTATAAATTAGAAGTTATGGATGATGTAATGTGGAAATGTCATTATGATCGGCCAGTTAATATGATCATTCTAAACTGATCAATCGTGCTCATTGAGTAAAGGCTTATAAATGAAGCATAATACATGACATTACACAGTGTTGGATAGATTGAATTACGTGGACGCTTTGTCGAAGAAATTTTAGTCTTATATTTTAGAACTATATAGAAAATTGAGATAGTTTAATGTGGGCATTGGATTCGTGTCAATCTGAGCTCTAAATCAAAAGTTACGAACGATTTAGTGCAGACATGTCAAGTTGATCAGCCAGTTAATATGATTATTCTAAACTGATCATTGGTGCTCATTGAGTAAAGGCTTATAAAGGAAGCATAATGAATGGCATACCGCAGTTTTGGATTGGTTGCATTACTTGGACGCTTTGTCGTATCTATTTCAGTCATAAGTTTTGTCACAATATGGAAACTTAAACTAGTTTAACGTGGGCATTGGATTCGTGTCATTCAGAGCTATAAATCAAAAGTTACGGACGATTTAGTGCAAACATTTCAAGTTGATCGGCTAGTTAAAATGATCATTATAAACTGATCATTACTGCTCGTTGAGTAAAAGCTTATAAATAAAGAATAATGCATGGCATCACGCAGTTTGGGATAGAGTGTATTACTTGGACACTTTGTCGTATCTATTTCTATCTCAAATTTTGTCATAATATAGAAAATTGAGATAGCTTAACATGGGCATTGGAATCGTGTCATTCTGAGCTCTAAATCAAAAGTTACGAACAATTTAGTGCGGACATGTCAAGTTGATCGGCTAGTTATATGATTATTCTAAACTGATCATTGGTGCTCATTGAGTAAATGCTTATAAATGAAGCATAATGAATGGCATTACGCAGTTTTAGATAGATTGCATTACTATGACGCTTTGTCATATCTAGTTCTGTCATACAATTTGTCACAATATAGAAAATTGAAGTAGCTTAACATGGGTGTTCGATTCTTATCATTATGATCTATAAATTAAAAGTTACAAACGATTTAGTGCAGACATTCAAGTTGATCGGCCAGTTAAAATGATAATTCTTAACTGATCACTGGTTTTCATTGAGTAAAAGCCTATAAATAAAGAATAATGCATGGCATCATGCAGTTTGAGATAGATTGCATTACTTGGACGCTTTGTCAAAATTGTTTTATCACAATATAGAAAATTGAGCTAGCTTAAGGTGGGCATTGGATTCGTGTCATTCTGAGCTCTAAATCAAAAGTCACGAACGATTTAGTGCAGGCATTAAGTTAGTAAATCAATTAATCCAACTAGCTTTTTCTTTAGTATTTCTCACAGTAAAAAAGAGTAGTTTCTAAAAAGCTTTTTATGTGGAAACATATACAAAGTAAATACGGATGCACCAAGAGAGAATCTCTAAGTTTTGTGCTTTACTATGCTGATGGTTTTAGAGTAATGACTGTGTTCTTTTTTATTGGTTTCTAGTTTCACAAGAGGTCTATTTCTGAGTTAACATTAGAAAAGATTGTCGAGTTTGATGGGTTCCTTCTCTATGGTCTCTCAACGCAAAGTTGAACCAAGAGGTAAAAAACAAACCAAAACTCATACTTGTTTTTATATATTACTACAAACATGAGCTATAATGAGTCAGAATTTTTATATATTTTAGGGACATTGGGTCGACATACCAGTGGAAACGATCTTAAATCAAGGTTTGTCTTTGGTTTTCCTTTAAATTAGTTTTATCGGGTCAGATTACTAACTCCTCTTAAATGCAGAAGTTTCTCGAGCACAAACCATTGAGTAAAAGCTTATAAATTAATAATAATGCATGGCATAACTCAGTTTGGGATAGACTGGATTATTAGGACGGTTTGTCATATGTATTTCCGTCTCCAATTTTGCCACAATATAGAAAATTGAGCTAGTTTAATGTGGGCTTTGGATTCTTATCATTATGAGCTTTAAATAAAAAGTTATGGATGATTTATCATGGACATGTCATGTTGATCGGCCAGTTAATATGATCAATCTAAACTGATCATTGGTGCTCGTTCAGTAAAGACCTATAAATGAAGCATAATGCAGGACATTACGCAGTTTTGGATAGATTGGATTACTTGGAAGCTTTTTCGAAGCAATTATATTTTTAAAATTTATCCCGATATAGAAAATTTACGTGGGTATTAGATTCGTGTCATTTTGAGCTCTAAATAAAAAGTTATAGATGATTTACTGCGGACATGTCAAGTTGATTGGCCAGTTAATATGAGTATTCTAAAGTGCTCATTGAGTAAAGGCTTATAAATGAAGCATAATGTATGACATGGCATCACGGAGTTTGGGATATACTGGAATACTTGGATGCTTTTTCATATCTATTTTTGTCTCAAATTTTGTCACAATATAGAAAATTGCGCTAGGTTAATGTGGGTATTGGATTCGTGTCATTCTGAGGTATAAATCAAAAGTTACGAACGATTTATTGTGGACATGTCATGTTGATCGGCTAGTTAATATGATCATAATAAACTGATCATTGGTGCTCATGAGTAAAGGCCTAGAAATGACGTATAATGCATGACATTTTGCAGTTTTGGGTAGATTGGATTACTTGAACGCTTTGTCGAAACTATTTTATTACAATATTGAAATTTGATCTAGCTTAATGTCGGCATTGGATTCGTGTCTTTATGAGCTCCAAATCATAAGTTACAGACGATTTAGTGCGGAAATGTCAAGTTGATCGGCCTGTTAAAGTGATCATTCTAAACTGATCATTTATGCTCATTGAGTAAGGGCTTATAAATGAAGCATAATGCATGGCATCATTAAGTTTAGATTAGATTGGATTACTTGAATGCTTTTTGTATCTATTTTTGTCTCAAATTTTGTCACAATATAGAAAATTGAGCGAGCTTAACGTGGGCATTGGATTCGTGTTATTATGAGCTCTAAATCATAAGTTAGGAACGATTTAGTGCAGACATGTCAAGTTGATTGGCCAGTTAAAGTGATCATTCTTAACTAGTTATTGGTTCTCATTGCGTAAAGGCTTATAAATGAAGCATAATGCATGGTATCACGCAGCATAATTCGATTACTTGAACGCTTTTTTATATCTATTTCTGTCACAATATAGAAAATTGAGCTAGCTTAACGTAGGCATTGGATTCGTGTAAATCGGAGCTCTAAATCAAAAGTTAGTGATGATTTAGTGCATGCATGTCAAGTTGATCGACAAGTTAAAGTGATCATTCTATACTGATCATTGGTGCTCATTGAGTAAAGGATTAGAAATGAAGCATAATGCATGACATCACACAGTTTTGGTTAGATTAGATTACTTGAGCGCTTTTTCGTATATATTTTTGTCTCAAATATTTGTCACAATATAGAAAATTGAGCTAGCTTAACGTATGCAGTGGATTCGTGTCATTCTGAGCTCTAAATCAAAAGTTAGGGATGATTTAGTGCGGACATGTCAAGTTGATCGAGCAGTTAAAGTGATCATTCTAAACTCATCATTGGTTCCCATTGAGTAAATCCTTAGAAATGAAGCATAATGAATGGCATCACGTAGTTTTGGTTATATTGGATTACTTGAACGCTTTTTAATTTCTATTTTTGTCTCAAATTTTGTCACAATATAGAAAATTGAGCTAACTTTTCATGGGCATTGGATTCGTGTCATTATGAGCTCTAAATCATAATTTACGGAGGATTTAGTGTGAAAATATCAAGTTGATCGGCAAGTTAAAGTGATCATTCTAAACTGATCATTTGTGCTCATTGAGTAAAGGCTTATAAATGAAGCATAATGCATGGCATCATTCAGTTTAGATTAGATTGGATTACTTGAATGGTTTTTGTATCTATTTTTGTCTCAAATTTTGTCACAATATAGAAAATTGAGCAAGCTTAACGTGGGCATTGGATTCCTGTTATTATGAGTTCTAAATTATAAGTTACGAACGATTTTGTGCAGACATGTCAAGTTGATCGGCCAGTTAAAGTGATCATTCTTAACTAGTTATTGGTTCTCATTGAGTAAAGGCTTATAAATGAAGCATAATGCATGGTATCACGTAGCATAATTCAATTTCTTGAACGCTTTTTTATATCTATTTCTGTCACAATATAGAAAATTGAGCTAGCTTAACGTAGGCATTGGATTCGTGTCAATCGGAGCTCTAAATCAAAAGTTAGTGATGATTTAGTGCAGATATGTCAAGTTGATCGACTAGTTAAAGTGATCATTCTATACTGATTATGCATAATGCATGACATCATGTAGTTTTGGTTAGATTAGATTACTTGAGCGCTTTTTCGTATATATTTTTGTCTCAAATATTTGTAATAATATAGAAAATTGATCTAGCTTAACGTATGCAGTGGATTAGTGTCATTCTGAGCTCTAAATCAAAAGTTAGGGATGATTTAGTGCGGACATGTCAAGTTGATCGAGCAGTTAAAATGGATTCTAAACTGATCATTGGTTCCCATTGAGTAAATGCTTAGAAATGAAGCATAATGCATGGCATCACGTAGTTTTGGTTATATTCGATTACTTGAACGCTTTTTCATTTTGTCTCAAATTTTTTCACAATATAGAAAATTGGGCTAACTTTTCATGGGCATTGGATTCGTGTCATTATGAGCTCTAAATCATAATTTACGGACGATTTAGTGCACAAATGTCAAGTTGACCGGCCAGTTCAAGTGATCATTCTAAACTGATAATTTGTGCTCATTGAGTAAAGGCTTATAAATGAAGCATAATGCATGCCATCATGTAGTTTTGCATAGATTGGATTACTTGAACGCTTTTTTGTATCTATTTCTGTCTCAAATTTTGTCACAATATAGAAAATTGAGGTAGCTTAACGTGGGCACTGGATTCGTATCATTATGAGCTCTAACTCATAAGTTACAAACAATTTAGTGGAGAAATGTCAAGTTAATCGGCCTGGTAAAGTGATCATTCTTAACTGATCATTGGTGCTCATTGAATAAGGCTAATAAATGAAGCATAATGCATGGCATCACGTAGTTCGGGATAGATTGGATTACATTGAAACTTTTTCGTATCTATTTCTGTCTCAAATTTTGTCACAGTATAGAAAATTGAGCTACTTTAACATGGGCATGGATTCGTGCCAGTCTGACCTCAAAATCAAAGTTTGGACTATTTAGTGCGGACATATCAAGTTGCTCAGCGAGTTAAAGTGATCATTCTTAACTGATCATTGGTGCTCATTGAGTAAAGGCTTATTAATGAAGCATAATGCATGGCATCACAAAGTTTGGATAGATTGGATTACATGGACGCTTTGTCTTATCTATTTCTATCTCAAATTTTGTCACAATATAGAAAATTGAGCTAGCTTAACGTGGGCACTGGATTCATATCATTCTGAGCTCTAACTCATAGGTTACGAACGATTTAGTGCAGACATGTGAAGTTGATCGACAAGTTAAAGTGATAACTCTTAACTGATCATTGGTGCTCATTGAGTAAAGGCTTATAAATGAAGCATAATGCATGGCATCACAAAGTTTGGGATAGATTGGATTATATGGACGCTTTGTCGTATCTATTTCTGTGTCAAGTTTTGTCACAATATAGAAAATTAAGCTAGCTTATATGGGCATTGGATTCGTGTTGTTTTGAGCTCTAAATCAAAAGATACGGACCATTTACGGCGGACATGTCAAGTTGATCTGCCAGTTAAAGTGATCATTTTAAACTGATCATTGGTGCTCATTAAGTAAAGGCTATAAATGATGCATAATTCATGACATCACGCTGCTCAGAATAGATTGGATTACTTGGACACTTTGTTGTATATATTTCTTTCTCAAATTTGGTCACAATAAAGAAATTTGATCAAGCTTAATGTGCGCACTGGATTCGTATCATTCCAAGCTCTAACTCAAAAGATACGAATGATTTAGTGTAGACATGTCAAGTTGATCAGCCAGCTTAAGTGATCATTCTTAACTGATTATTGGTGTTTATTGAGTAAAGGCTTAGAAATGAAGCATAATGCATGGCATCACGCAGTTCGGGAAAGATTGTATTATATGGACGCTTTTTCATTTCTATTTCTATCTCATATTTTGTGAAAATATTGAAAATTGAGCTAGTTTAACGTAGGTATTGGATTCGTGCCAGTCTGACCTCTAAATCAAAAGTTCAGATGATTTAGTGCGGACATGCCAAGTTGATCGGCCAGTTAAATTGATCATTATTAACTGATCATTGGTGCTCATTGAGTAAAGGCTTATAAATGAAACATAATGCATGGCATCACGAAGATTGGGATATATTGGATTACATGGACACTTTGTCTTACTTTATCTTATCTATTTATGTCTCAAATTCTGTCACAATATAGAAAATTGAGCTAGCTTAACGTGGGCATTGGACTTGTGTCATTTTGAGCTCTAAATCAAAACTTATGAATGATTTAGTGCAGACATGTCAAGTTGATCGGCTAGTTAAAGTGATCATTCTAAACTGATCATTGGTGCTCATTGACTAAAGGCTTATATATTATGCATATTGCATGACATCACCCAGTTCAGTATAGATTGGATTACTTGGATGCTTTGTCGTATCTATTTCTGTCTCAATTGTTTTTACAATATAAAAAATTGAGCTAGTTTAACATGGGCATTGGATTCATGCCAGTCTGACCTCTAAATTATAAGTTTTGACGATTTAGTGTGAACGTGTCAAGTTGATCGGTGAGTTAAAGTGATCATTCTAAACTGGTCATTGGCGCTCATTGAGTAAAGGCTTATAAATGATTCATATTGCATGACAACACCCAGTTCAGTATAGATTGGATTACTTGGACGCTTTGTCGTATCTATTTCTGTCTCAATTTTTTTTTACAATATAGAAACTTGAGCTAGTTTAACCTTGGCATTGGATTCGTGCCACTCGGACCTATAAATTAAAAGTTCGGACGATTTAGTGTGGACATGTCAATTTGATCGGCCCGTTAAAGTGATCATTCTTCACTGATCATTAGTGCTCATAGAGCAAAGGCTTATAAATGAAGCATAATGCATGGCATCACGAAGTTCTGGATAGATTGGATTACATGGACACTTTGTCGTAACTATTACTGTCTCAAATTTAGTCATAGTATAGAAAATTGAGCTAGTCTAACGTGGGCATTGGATTCGTGCCAGTCTGATCTCTAAATAAAAAGTTTGGATGATTTAGTGCGGACATGTTAAGTTGATCGGCATGTTAAAGTGATCATGTTTAACTGATCATTGGTGCTCATTGACTAAATGCTTATAAATGAAGCATAATGCATGGTATCACAAAGTTTGGGATAGAATGGATTACATGGACGCTTTGTCGTATCTATTTCTATCTCAAATTTTGTCACAATATAGAAAATTAAGCTAACTTAACATGGGCATTGGATTCGTGTCAATGTGAGATCTAAATCAAAAGATACGGACGATTTAGTGCGGACATGTCAACTTGATCGGCCAGTAAATGTGATCATTCTAAACTGATCATTGGTGCTCATTCAGTAAATGCTTATAAATGATGCATAATGCATGACATCACGCAGATTGGGATAGATTGAATTAAGTGGACGCTTTAGCAAATCTAATTCTGTCTCAAATTTTGTCACAATATAGAAAATTGAGCTAGCTTAACGTGGGCACATGATTCGTATCACTCTAAGCTTTATCTCATAATTTACGAACGATTTAGTGCAGACATGTCAAGTTGATCGGCCAGTTAAAGTGATCATTCTTAACTGAAGCATAATGCATGGCATCATGAAGTTCGGGATAGATTGGATTACATGGACGCTTTGTCATATCTATTTTGGTTTCAAATTTTGTCATAATATAGAAAGTTGATCTAGTTTAACATGGGCATTGGATTTGTATCATTCTGAGCTCTAACTCATAGGTTACGAACAATTTAGTGCATACATGTCAAGTTGATCGGCCAGTTAAAGTGATCATTCTTAACTGATCATTGGTGCTCATTTAGTAAAAGCTTATAAATGAAAAATAATGCATGGCATCGTGCTGTTTGGGATGGACTGAATATATACTTGGATGGTTTGTCGTATCTATTTCTGTCTCAAATTTTGTTACACTATAGAAAATTTAGCTAGCTTAACATGGGCATTGGATTCGTGTGTTTCGGAGCTCTAAATCAAAATTTAAAAAACGATATTGTTAGTTATTTGGCCAGTTAAAATAATCATTCTAAACTGATCATTGTTGCTTAATGAGTAAAAACTTAGAAATGAAGCAAAAAGCGTGGCAGCAAGTAGTTTGGATAGATTGGATTACTTGGACGCTTTGTCGTCTCTCTTTATGTCTAAAATTTTGTCACAATATAGAAATTTGAGCTAGCTTAACGTGGGCATTTGATTCGTGTCATTCTGTGTTCTAAATAAACAATTATGGACGATTTAGTGAGGAAATGTCAAGTTGATCGGCCAGTTAAAGTGATCATTCTAAACTGATCATTGGTGCTCATTGAGCAAAGGCTATAAAGGATGCATAATGCATGACATCACGCAGCTCGGGATAGAATGGATTACTTGGACAATTTGTTGTATCTATTTCTGCCTAAAATTTTGTCACAATATAGGAAATTGAGCTAGCTTAACGTGGGCACAGGATTTGAATCATTCTAAGCTCTAACTCAAAAGTTACGAACGATTTGTTGCATAATTGTCAAGTTGATCGGCTAGTTAAAGTGATCATTCTTAACTGATCATTGAGTAAAGGCTTATAAATGAAGCATAATGCATGGCATCGCACAGTTCGGGATAGATTGGATTACATGGATGCTTGGTCGTATCTATTTGTGTCTCAAATTTTGTCACAATATAGAAAATTGAGTTAGTTTAACGTGGGTATTGGATTCGTGCCAGTTTGACCTCTAAATCAAAAGTTTGGACGATGTAGTGTGAACATGTCAAGTTTATCGGCCTGTTAAAGTGATCATTCAAAACTGATCATTGGTGCTCATTGAGTAAAGCCTCTAAATGATGCATAATGCATGACATCACGCAGCTCAGGATATAATGGATTACTAGGACAATTTGTCGTATCTATTTCTGCCTAAAAGTATGTCACAATATGGAAAATTGAGATAGCTTAACGTGGGCACGGGATTCGTATCACTCTAAGCACTAACTCAGAAGTTACGAACGATTTGTTGCATAATTGTCAAGTTGATCGGCCAGTTAATGTGATCATTCTTAACAGATCATTGGTGCTCATTGAATAAAGACTTATAAATGAAGCATAACGCATGGCATCACGCAATTTTGGTTATAATGGATTACTTGAACGCTTTTTTATATCTATTTTTGTCACAATATATAAAATTGAGCTAGCTTAACGTAGGAATTGGATTCGTGTCATCCGGAGCTCTAAATCAAAAGTTAGTGATGATTTAGTGCAAACATGTCAAGTTGATCGGCAAGTTAAAGTGATCATTCTAAACTGATCATTGGTGCTCATTGAGTAAAGGCCTAGAAATGAAGCATAATCCATGGCATCACGCAGTTTTGGTTAAATTGGATTACTGGAATGCTTTTTCGTATATATTTTTGTCTCAAGTTTTATCACAGTATAGAAAATTGAGCTACCTTAACTTGGGCATTGGATTCGTGCCAGTCTGACCTCTAAATCAAAAGTTCGGACAATTTAGTGTGAACGTGTCAAGTTGATCGGCAAGTTAAAGTGATCATTCTAAACTGGTCATTGTTGCCCATTGAGTAAAGGCTTAGAAATGATTCATATTGCATGACATCACCCAGTTCAGTATAGATTAGATTACTTGGACGCTTTGTCGTATCTATTTCTGTCTCAATTGTTTTTACAATATAGAAACTTGAGCAAGTTTCACGTTGGCATTGGATTCGTGCCACTCGGACCTATAAATCAAAAGTTTGGACGATTTAGTGCGGACATGTCAAGTTGATCGCCCAGTTAAAGTGATCATTCTTAACTTATCATTAGTGCACATACAGCAAAAGCTTATAAATGAGGCATAATGCATGGCATCACAAAGTTTGGGATAGATTGGATTAAATGGACACTTTGTTGTAACTATTTCTATCTCAAATTTTGTTACAATATAGAAAATTGAGCTAGTCTAACGTGGGCATTGGATTCGTGTCAGTTTGACCTCTAAATAAAAAGTTTGGACGATTTGGTGCGGACATGTCAAGTTGATCAGCCTGTTAGAGTGATCATGTTTAACAGATCATTGGTGCTTATTGAGTAAATGCCTATAATTGAAGCATAATGCATGGCATCGCAAAGTTTGGGATAGAATGGATTACATGGACGCTTTGTCGTATCTATTTCTATCTCAAATTTTGTCACAATATAGAAAATTAAGCTAGCTTAACCTGGGCATTGTATTCGGGTCATTGTGAGCTCTAAATCAAAAGATACGGACGATTTAGTGCGGACATGTCAACTTGATCGGCCAGTAAACGTGATCATTCTAAACTGATCAATGGTGCTCGTTCAGTAAATGCTTATGAATGATGCATAATGCATGACATCACGCAGATTTGGATAGATTGAATTAATTGGACGCTTTAGCGTATCTATTTCTATCTCAAATTTTGTCACAATATAGAAATTTGAGCTAGCTTAACGTGGGAACATGATTCGTATCATTCTAACCTCTAACTCATAAGTTACAAACGATTTAGTGCAGACATGTCAAGTTGATCAGCCAGTTAAAGTGATCATTCTTAACTGATCATTGGTGCTCATTGAGCACAGGCTTATTAATGAAGCATAATGCATGGCATCATGAAGTTCGGGATAGATTGGATTACATGGACGCTTTGTCATATCTATTTTGGTCTCAAATTTTGTCACAATATAGAAAAAATATCTAGTTTAACGTGGGCATTGGATTCATATCATTCTGAGCTCTAACTCATAGGTTACGAACAATTTAGTGCATACATGTCAAGTTGATTGGCCAGTTAAAGTGATCATTCTTAACTGATCATTGGTGCTCATTTAGTAAAAGCTTATAAATGGAAAATATGCATGGCATCGTGCAGTTTGGATGGATTGGATTACTTGGATGCTTTGTCGTATCTATTTCTGTCTCAAATTTTGTTACACTATAGAAAATTTAGCTAGCTTTACATGGGCATTGGATTCGTGTGTTTCAGAGCTCTAAATCAAAAGTTACAAACGATATTGTTAGTTGATCGGCCAGTTAATATGATTATTCTAAACTTATCATTGGTGCTCATTGAGTAAAAACTTATAAATGACGCATAAAGCATGGCAGCAAGTAGTTTGGATAGATTGGATTACTTGAATGCTTTTTGTATATATTTCTATCTCAAATTTAGTCAAAATATAGAAAATTGAACTAGCTTAACATTGGTGTTCGATTCGTGTCATTCTAATCTATAAATTAAATGTTACGAACGATTTAGTGCAGACATGTCAAGTTGCTCGGCCAGATAAAATGATAATTCTAAATTGATCACTTGTGCTCATTGAGTAAAAGCTTATAAATAAAGAATAATACATGGTATCACGCTGTTTGGGATAGATTGGATTACTTGTACGCTTTGTGGTATCAATTTCTATCTCAAATTTTGTCACAATATAGAAAATTGAGCTAGGTTAAGTGCGCATTGGATTCATGTCATTCTAAGCACTCATTCAAAAGTTACAGATGATTTAATGTGGACATGTCAAGTTGATCAGCCAGGAAATATAATCATTCGAAACTGATCATTGGTTCTCATTAAATAAAGGCATATAAATGAAGCATAATGCAAGGCATGACGCAGTTTGGGATAGATTGGATTACTTGGACGCTTTGTTGTATCTATTTCTGTCTCAAATTTTGTCTCAATATAGAAAATTGAGCGGATTTAATATGGCATTAAATTCATGTCATTCTGAAATATAAATCAAAACTTACGAACGATTTAGTGCAAACATGTCAAGGTTATCGGCCAGATAAAATGATCATTTCAAACTAATCATTGGTGCTCATTGAGTAAAGGCTTATAAATGAAGCATAATGCATAGCATCTTGTAGTTTTGGATAGAATAGATTACTTGGACGCTTTGTCGTATATATTTCAATCTCAATTTTGTCTCAATGTAGAAAATTGAACTCACTTAACGTGGGCATTGGATTCGTTACATTCTAAGCTATAAAGCATAAGTTACGGTCAGTTTGCTGTAGATATGTCAAGTTGATCCCCCAGTTTAAATGATCAGTGGTGCTCATTTAGTAAAAGCTTATAAATGAAGATTCATGGCATCACGGAGTTTGGGATACACTGGATTACTTGGATGCTTTTTCGTATCTATTTTTGTCTCAAATTTTGTCACAATATTGAAAATTGAGCTAGGTTAATGTGGGCATTGGATTTGTGTCATTCTGAGGTATAAATCAAAAGTTACGAACGATTTATTGTGGACATGTCATGTTGATCGGCTAGTTAATATGATCATTATAAACTGATCATTGGTGGTCATTAGTAAAGGCCTATAAATGACGTATAATGCATGACATTTTGCAGTTTTGGGTAGATTGGATTACTTGAACACTTTGTCGAAACTATTTTATTACAATATTGAAATTTGATCTAGCTTAATGTCGGCATTGGATTCGTGTCTTTATGAGCTCCAAATCATAAGTTACGGACGATTTAGTGTGGAAATGTCAATTGCTCGGCCTGTTAAAGTGATCATTCTAAACTGATCATTTGTGCTCATTGAGTAAGGGCTTATGAATGAAGCATAATGCATGGCATCATTCAGTTTAGATTAGATTGGATTACTTGAACGCTTTTTGTATCTATTTTTGTCTCAAATTTTGTCACAATATAGAAAATTGAGCGAGCTTAACGTGGGCATTGGATTCGTGTTATTATGAGCTCTAAATCATAAGTTACGAACGATTTAGTGCGGACATGTCAAGTTGATCGGCCAGTTAAAGTGATCATTCTTAACTAGTTATTGGTTCTCATTTAGTAAAGGCTTATAAATGAAGCATAATGCATGGTATCACGCAGCATAATTCGATTACTTGAACGCTTTTTATATCTTTTTCTGAGCTAGCTTAACGTAGGCATTGGATTCGTGTAAATCGGAGCTCTAAATCAAAAGTTAGTGATGATTTTGTGCAGGCATGTCAAGTTGATCGACCAGTTAAAGTGATCATTCTATACTGATCATTGGTGATCATTGAGTAAAGGTTTAGAAATGAAGCATAATGCATGACATCACGCAGTTTTGGTTAGATTAGATTACTTGAGCGCTTTTTCGTATATATTTTTGTCTAAAATATTTGTCACAATATAGAAAATTGAGCTAGCTTAACGTATGCAGTTGATTCGTGTCATTCTGAGCTCTAAATCAAAAGTTAGGGATGATTTAGTGCGGACATGTCAAGTTGATCGAGCAGTTAAAGTGATCATTCTAAACTGATCATTGGTTCCCATTGAGTAAATGCTTAGAAATGAAGCATAATGAATGGCATCACGTAGTTTTGGTTATATTGGATTACTTGAACGCTTTTTAATTTCTATTTTTGTCTCAAATTTTGTCACAATATAGAAAATTGAGCTAACTTTTCGTGGGCATTGGATTCGTGTCATTATGAGCTCTAAATCATAATTTACGGAGGATTTAGTGCGAAAATGTCAAGTTGATCGGGCAGTTAAAGTGATCATTCTAAACTGATCATTTGTGCTCATTGAGTAAAGGCTTATAAATGAAGTATAATGCATGGCATCATGCAGTTTTGCATAGATTGGATTACTTGAACTCTTTATTGTATCTATTTCTATCTCAAATTTTGTCACAATATAGAAAATTGAGGAAGCTTAACGTGGGCACTGGATTCGTATCATTATGAGCTCTAACTCATAAGTTACAAACGATTTAGTGGAGAAATATCAAGTTGATCGGCCTGTTAAAGTGATCATTCTTAACTGATCATTGAAGAAGGCTTATAAATGAAGCATAATGCATGACATCACAAAGTTTGGGATAGATTGGATAACATGGACGCTTTGTCTTATCAATTTCTATCTCAAATTTTGTCACAATATAGAACATTGAGCTAGCTTAACGTGGGCACTGGATTCATATCATTTTGAGCTCTAACTCATACGTTACGAACGATTTAGTGCAGACATGTAAAGTTGATCGACAAGTTAAAGTGATAACTCTTAACTGATCATTGGTGCTTATTGAGTAAAGGCTTATAAATGAAGCATAATGCATGACATCACAAAGTTTGGGATAGATTGGATTATATGGACGCTTTGTCGTATCTATTTCTGTGTCAAATTTTGTCACAATATAGAAAATAAAGCTAGCTTAATGTGGGCATTGGATTCGTGTCGTTTTGAGCTCTAAAGCAAAAGATACGGACCATTTAGGGCGGACATGTCAAGTTGATCGGCCAGTTAAAGTGATCATTTTAAACTGATCATTGGCGCTCATTAAGTAAAGGCTATAAATGATGCATAATGCATGACATCACGCTACACAGGATAGATTGGATTACTTGGACACTTTGTCGTATCTATTTCTTCCTCAAATTTGGTCACAATAAAGAAATTTGATCAAGCTTAATGTGCGCACTGGATTCGTATCATTCCAAGCTCTAACTCATAAGTTACGAATGATTTAGTGTAGACATGTCAAGTTGATCAGCCAGCTAAAGTGATCATTCTTAACTGATTATTGGTGCTTATTGAGTAACAGCTTAGAAATGAAGCATAATGCATGGCATCACGCAGTTCGGGACAGATTGTATTACATGGATGCTTTTCCATTTCTATTTCTATCTCAAATTTTTTCACAACATTGAAAATTGAGCTAGTTTAACGTAGGTATTGGATTCGTGCCAGTCTGACCTCTAAATCAAAAGTTCGGACAATTTAGTGCAGACATGTCAAGTTGATCGGCCAGTTAAAGTGATCATTCTTAACTGATCATTGGTGCTCATTGAGCACAGGCTTATAAATGAAGCATAATGCATGGCATCATGAAGTTCGGGTAGATTGGATTCTATGGACACTTTGTCATATCTATTTTGGTCTCAAATTTTGTCACAATATAGAAAATTGATCTAGTTTAACGTGGGCATTTGATTCGTATCATTCTGAGCTCTTACTCATAGGTTACGAACAATTTAGTGCATACATGTCAAGTTGATTGGCCAGTTAAAGTGATCATTCTTAACTGATCGTTGGTGCTCTTTTAGTAAAAGCTTATAAATGAAAAATAATGCATGGCATCGTGCAGTTTGGGATAGATTGGATTACTTGGATGCTTCGTCGTATCTATTTCTGTCTCAAATTTTGTTACACTACAGAAAATTTAGCTAGCTTTACATGGGCATTTGATTCGTGTGTTTCTGAGCGCTAAAGCAAAAGTTACAAAGGATATTGTTAGTTGATCGGCTAGTTAAAATAATCATTCAAACTGATCATTGGTGCTCATTGAGTAAAAACTTATAAATGACGCATAAAGCGTGGCAGCAAGTAGTTTGGATAGATTGGATTACTTGGACACTTTGTCGTATCTCTTTTTGTCTCAAATTTTGTCACAATATAGAATACTGAGCTAGCTTAATGTGGGCATTGGATTAATGTCATTCTGCGTTCTAAATAAAAAAGTACGGATGACTTAGTGAGGAAATGTCAAGTTGATCGGCCAGTTGAAGTGATCATTCTAAACTGATCATTGGTGCTCATGGAGTAAAGGCTATAAATGATGCATAATGCATGACATCACGCAGCTCGGGATAGAATGGATTACTAGGACAATTTGTCGTATCTATTTCAGCCTAAAATTTTGTCACAATATAGAAAATTGAGCTAGTTTAACGTGGGCACGGGATTCGTATCATTCTAAGCTCTAACTCAGAAGCTACGAACGATTTGTTGCATAATTGTCAAGTTGACCGGCCTGTTAAAGTGATCATTCTAAACTGATCATTGGTGCACATTGAGTAAAGACTTATAAATGAATAATAATGCATGGCATCGCACAGTTTGGGATAGATTGGATTACATGGACGCTTGGTCGTATCTATTTTTGTCTCAAATTTTGTCACAATATACAAAATTGAGTTAGTTTAACATGGGTATTGGAATTGTGCCTGTCTGACCTCTAAATCAAAAGTTTGGACAATGTAGTGTGGAAATGTCAAGTTGATCGGCCTGTTAAAGTGATCAGTCAAAACTGATCATTGGTGCTCATTGAGTAAAGGCTATAAATGATGCATAATGCATGACATCACACAGCTCGGGATATAATGGATTACTAGGACAATTTTTCGTATCTATTTTTGCCTAAAATTTTGTCACAATAAAGAAAATTGAGCTACCTTAACGTGGGCACGGGATTCGTATCTTTGTAAGCTCTAACTCAGAAGTTACGAACGATTTGTCGCATAATTGTCAAGTTGATCGGCCAGTTAATGTGTTCATTCTTTACTGATCATTGGTGCTCAATGAGTAAAGGCTTCTAAATGAAGCATAAGGCATGGCGTCACGCAATTTGGGATAGATTGGAGTACATTGATGCTTTGTCGTATCTATTTTGGTCTCAAATTTTGTGACAATATATAAAATTGAACTAGCTTAATGTCGGCATTGGATTCGTGTCATTCTGAGCTCTAAATCAAAAGTTAGGGAGGATTTAGTGCAGACATGTCAAGTTGATCGTCTAGTTAAACTGATCATTGGTGCTCATTGAGTAAATGCTTATAAATGATGCATAATTCATGACATCACGCAGTTCGAGATAGATTGGATTACTTGGACGCTTTAGTGTATCTATTTTTGCCTCAAATTTTGTCACAATATAGAAAATTAAGCTAGCTTAACGTGGGCATTTGATTCGTTTGATTCTGAGCTCTAAATCCAAAGTAATGCACGATTTAGGGCGGAAATGTCAAGTTGATCGGCTAGGTAAAATGATCATTCTAAACTGATCATTGGCGGTCATTGTGTAAAGGCTTCTAAATGAAGCATAATGCATGGCATCACTGAGGTTTAGTAGATTGGAGTACTTGAACGCTTTTTTATATCTATTTCTGTTTCAATTTTTGTCACAATATAAAAAAATTGAGCTAGCTTCGTGGGCATTGGATTCGTGTCATACTGAGCTCTAAATCAAAAGTTAGGGAAGATGTAGTGCGGACGTGTTAACTTGATTGACCAGTTAAAGTGATCATTCTAAACTCATCATTGGTGCTCATTGAGTAAGAGCTTATAAATGAAGCATAATGCATGACATCACATTGTTCAGGATATATTGGATTATTTGGACGCTTTGTCATTTCTATTTCTGTCTCAAAATTCGACACAATATAGAAAATTGAGCTAGATTAATGTGGGCATTGTATTCGTGTCATTCTGAGCTCTAAATCATAAGTTACGGACGATTTAGAGCGGACATGTCAAGTTGATCGGCCAGTTAAAGTGATCATTCTAAACTGATCATGTGTGCTCATTAAGTAAAGACTTATAAATGAAGCATAACGCATGGAAGCACATAATTTGGGATAGATTGGATTACTTGAACGCTTTTATCTCTATTTTTGTCACAATATATAAAATTGAGCTACCTTAACGTAGGCATTGGATTCTTGTCATCCAGAGCTCTAAATCAAAAGTGATGATTTAGTGCAATCCTGTCAAGTTGATCAGGCAATTAAAGTGATCATTCTAAGCTGATCATTGGTGCTCATTGAGTAAAGGCTTAGAAATGATGCATAATCCAAGGTAGCACGCAGTTTTGGTTAAATTGGATTACTTGAATGCTTTTTCGTATATATTTTTGTCTCAAGTTTTGTCACAATATAGAAAATTGAGCTACCTTAACTTGGGCATTGGATTCGTGTTATTCTGAGTTCTAAATCAAAAGTCACTGACGATTTAATGTGGACATGTCAAGTTGATCACATAGTTAAAGTGATCATTCTAAACTGATCATTCTAAACTGATCATTTGTGCTCATTGAGTAAAGGCTTATTAATAAAGCATAATGCATGGAATCATGCAGTTTTGTGTAGATTGAATTACTTGAATGCTTTTCTGTATCTATTTTTGTCTCAAATTTTGTCAAGATATAGAAAATTGAGCTAGCTTAACGTAGGCATTGGATTCGTGTCATTTCGAGCTCTTAATCCAAAGTTATGGATGATTTTGTGCGGACATGTCAAGTTGATCGGCCAGTTAAAGTGATCATTCTAAACTGATCATTGGTGCTCATTGAGTAAAGGCATAGAAATGAAGGATAATGTATGGCATCACACATTTTTGTTAGATTGGAGTACTTGAACACTTTTTTGTATCTATTTTTGTGTCTCAAATTTTGTCAAAATTTAGAAAATTGAACTAGCTTAACGTAGAAATTGGATTCGTGTCATTCTAAGTTCTAAATCAAAAGTTAGGGATGATTTGATGCGGACATGTCAAATTGATCGGCCAGTTAAAGTGATAATTCTAAACTGATCCTTGGTTCCCATTGATTAAAGGCTTAGAAATAAAGCATAATGCATGGCATCACACAGTTTTGGTTATATTGGATTAGTTGAATGCTTTTTCGTTTCTATTTTTGTATCCAATTTCTTCACAATATAGAAAATTGAGCTAACTTTTCATGGGCATTGGATTCGTGTCATTATGAGCTCTAAATCATAAGTTACGGATGTTTTAGTGCGGACATGTCAAGGCTTATGTGTTCATTGAGTAAAGGCTTAGAAATGAAGCATAATGCATGGCATCACGAAGTTAACTGATAATATGTGTTCATTGAGTAAAGTTATGAGATCTTAATCATAATGCATGCATTCATGTCATTATGAACTCTAAATCATAAGTTAACTGATAATATGTGCTCAATGAGTAAAGGCTTATAAATGAAGCATAATGCATGGCATCATGCATTTTTGCATAGACTGGATTACTTGAATGGTTTTTTGTATCTATTTATGTGTCACATTTTGTTACAATATAGAAAATTTAGCTAGCTTAACGTGGGCATTGGATTCTTGTCATTCTGAGCTATAAATCATAAGTTACGGACGATTTAGTGTGGACATGTCTAGTTGATTGGCCAGTTAAAGTGATCATTCTTATATGATCATTGGTGCTCATTGAGTAAAGGCTTATAAATGAAGCATAATGCATGGCATCACACATTTTTGGTTAGATTGGTTTACTTGGATGATATGCTATACATATTTCTCTCTCAAATTTTGTCACAATATAGAAAATTGAGATAGCTTAAGTAGGAATTGGATTCGTGTCATTCTGAGCTCTAAATCAAAAGTTGATCGGCCACTTAAAGTGATCATTCTAAACTAATCATTGGTGTTCATTGAGTAAAGGCTTAGAAATGAAGCATAATGCATGGCACCACGAAGTTTTGGTTAAATTGGATTACTTGAACGCTTTTTCGTATCTAGTTTCGTCTCAAATTTTGTTACAAATTAGAACATTGAGCTAGCTTAACGTTTGCATTGGATTTGTGTCATTCTAAGCTCTAAATCAAAAGGTAGGGATGATTTAGTGCGAACATTCAAGTTGACCGGCCAGTTAAAGTGATCATTCTAAACTGATCATTGGTTCTCATTGAGTAAAGGTTTAGAAATGAAGCACAATGCATGGCATCACACATTTTTGGTTATATTGGATACTTGAACGCTTTTTCGTATCTATTTTTGTCTCAAATTTTGTCACAATATAGAAAATTGAGGCAGTTAAAGTGATAATTCTTAACTAATCATTGGGGCTCATTGAGTAAAGGCTTATAAATGAAGCATAATGCATGCCATCACGCAGTTTTGGTTATATTCGATTACTTGAATGCTTTTTTATATCTATTTCTGTCACAATATTGAAAATTGAGCTAGGTTAACGTAGGCATTGGATTCGTGTCATTCGGAGCTCTAAATCAAAAGTGAGTGATGATTTAGTGTAGACATGTCAAGTTGATTGGCCAGTTAAAGTGATCATTCTAAACTGATCATTGGTGCTTATTGAGTAAAGGCTTAGAAGGGAAGAATAATGCATGACATCACGCAGTTTTGGTTAGATTGGATTACTTGAACGCTTTTTCGTATATATTTTTGTCTCAAATTTTGTCACAATAGAGGAAATTGAGCTAGCTTAACATAGGCATTGGATTCGTCTCCTTCTGAGCTCTAAATCAAAAGTTAAGGATGATTTAGTGTGGATATGTCAAGTTGATCCGCCAGTTAAAGTGATCATTCCAAACTTGTCATTGGTTCCCATTGAGTAAAGGCTTAGAAATGAAGTATAATTCATGGAATCACGCAGTTTTGCATAGATTGGATTACTTGAACGCTTTTTCGTATCTATTTCTGTCTCAAATTTTGTCACAATATAGAAAATTGAGCTAGCTTAAGGTGGGTGGGCATTGCATTCGTGTTATTATGAGCTCTGAATCATAAGTTACGGACGATTTTGGGCGAACATGTCAAGTTGATCGGCCAGTTAAAGTCATCTTTCGTAACTGATCATTGGTGCTCATTGAGTAAAGGCTTATAAATGAAATATAATGCATGGTATCATGTAGTTTTGGTTATATTCGATTACTTGAACGTTTTTTAAATCTATTTTTGTCAGAATATAGGAAATTGAGCTAGCTTAACGCATGCATTGAATTCGTGTCATTCTGAGCTTTAAATCATAAGTTAGAGATGATTTGGTGCATACATCTCAAATTGATCTGCTTGTTAAAGTGATCATTCTAAATTGATCATGGGTGCTCATTGAGTAAAGGCTTAGAAATGAAGCATAATGCATGGCATCACACAATTTTGGTTAGATTGGATTACTTGAACGCTTTTTCGTATATATTTTTGTCTCAATTTTTCTCACAAAATAGAAAATATAGCTAGCTTAACGTATGCATTGGATTCGTGTCATTCTGAGCTCAAAATCAAAAGTTTGGGTTGATTTTGTGCGGATATGTCAAGTTGATCGCACAGTTAAAGTGATCATTCTAAACTGATCATTGGTTCCCATTTATTAATGGCTTCGAAATGAAGCATTATGCATGGCATCACGCAGATTTGGTTAGATTGGATTACTAAAACGCTTTTTAGTATCGATTTTCGTCTCAAATTTTGTCACAATTTAGAAAATTGAGCTAGTTTAACGTATGCATTGGATTCATGTCAATTTGAGAGCTAAATCAAAAGTTAGGGATGATTTAGTGCGGCAATGTCAAGTTGAACGGTCATTTAAAGTGATCGTTCTAAACAGATCATTGGTTCGCACTGAGTAAAGGCTTAGAAATGAAGCATAATGCATGGCATCACGCAGTTTTGGTTATATTGGATTACTTTAACACTTTTTCATATCTAATTTTGTCTGAAATTTTGTCACAATTTAGAAAACTGAGCTAGTTTAACGTATGCATTAGATTCGTGTCATTCTGAACTCTAAATCAAAAGTTAGGGATGATTTGGTGCGGACATGTCAAGTTGCTCGGCCAGTTAAAGTGATCATTCTAAACTGATCATTGGTGCTCATTGATTAAAGGCTTAGAAATGAAGCATAATGCATGGCATCACGCAGTTTTGGTTATATTGGATTACATGAACAATTTTTCGTATCTATTTTTGTCGAAAATTTTGTCACAATATAGAAAATTGAGCTAGCTTAACGTAGGCATTGGATTCGTGTCATTCTGAGCTCTAAATCAAAAGTTATGGATGATTTGGTGGGGACATGTCAAATTGATAGGCCAATTAAAGTGATTGTTCTAAACTGATCATTGGTGCTCATTGAGTAAATGCTTAGAAATGAATCATAATGCATGGCATCACGCTGTTTTGGTTAGATTGGATTATTTGAACGCTTTATCGTATCGACTTTTGTCTCAAATTTAGTCACAATTTTGAAAATTGAGCTAGCTTAACGTAGGCATTGGATTCGTGTCATTTTGAGCTCAAAATCAAAAGTTAGGGATGATTTGGTGTGGACATGTCAAGTTGATCGGCCAGTTAAAGTTGTCATTCTAAACTAATCATTGGTTCCCATTGAGTAAAAGCTTAGAAATGAAGTACAATGCATGGCATCACGGAGTTTTGGTTATATTGGATTACTTGAACGCGTTTTCGTATCTATTTTTGTCTCAAATTTTGTCACAATATAGAAAATTGAGCTGACATATCATCTGCATTGGATTCGTGTCATTACGTGCTCTAAATCAAAAGTTACAGACGATTTACTGCAGACATGTCAAGTTGATCGGCCAGTTAAAGTGATCATTCTAAACTGATCATTTGTGCTCATTGAGTAAAGGCTTATAAATAAAGCATAATGCAATGCATCATGCAAGTTTGCATAGATTGGATTACTTGAAAGCTTTTTTTATCGATTTCTATGTCAAATTTTGTCACAATATATAAAATTGAGCTAGCTTAACTTGTGCATTGGATTTGTGTCATTCTGAGATCTAAATCAAAAGTTACACACGATTTAATACGGACATGTCAAATTGATCGACGAGTTAAAGTGATCATTCTAAATTGTTCAATGGTGCTCATTGAGTAAAGGCTTATAAATGAAGCATAATGCATGACATCACGCAGTTCAATTTAGATTGGATTAATTGGACGCTTTGTCGTATCTATTTCTGTCACAAATTTTGTCTCAATATAGAAAATTGAGCTAGCTTAACATGGGTATGGGATTTGTGTTATTCTGAACTCTAAATCAAAAGTTACGGATGATTTAGTGCGGAAGTGTCAAGTTGATCGCGTAGATAAAGTGATCATTCTAAACTGATCATTGGTGCTCATTGAGTAAAGGCTTATAAATGAAGGATAATGGATGACATCACGTAAGTCTGGACAGACTGGATTACTTGGACTCTTTATTGTATCTATTTCTGTCTCAAGTTTTGTCACAATATAGAAAATTGAGCTAGCTTAACGTGGGCGTTGGATTTGTGTCATTCTGAGCTCTAAATCAAAAGTTACAGATGATTTAATGCGGACATGTCAAGTTGATCGGCCAGATAAAGTGATCATTGGTGCTCACGCATTATGCATGACATCATGCAGTTTTGGCTAGACTGGATTACTTGAACACTTTTTTTATCTATATATGCCTCAAATTTTGTCAAAATATAGAAAGTTGAGCTAGCTTAACGTGGTCATTTGATTCGGGTCACTATGAGCTCTAAATCAGAAATAACGGACGATTTAGTGCGGGCATGGCAAGTTGATCGGCAAGTTAAAGTGATTTTTCTAAACTTATCATTGGTGCTCATTGAGTAAAGGCATATAAATGAAGCATAATGTATGACATCATGCAGTTCAGGTTAGATTGGATTACATGGATGCTTTGTTGTATCTATTTCTATCTAATTTTTTTTTGCAATATAGAAAATTGATCTAGCTTAACGTAGGGATTTGGTTCGTGTCATTCTGAGTTCTAAAACAAAAGTTATGAACGATTTAGTGCGGACATGTCAATTTGATCGCCAAGTTAAATTGATCATTCTAAACTGATCATTGGTGCTCATTGATTAAAGGCTTATAAATGAAACATAATGAATGACATGACGTAGTTTTGGAAAGACTTGCTGAAGCAATTTTAGTCTTAAATTTTATCACAATATAAAAAAATTGGACTAGCTTAATGTGGACATTGGATTTGTGTCATTATGAGCTCTACATCAAAAGTTATGGACGATTTAGTGCGGAAATGTCAAGTTAATGGGCCATTTAAAGTGATCATTCAAAACTTGTCATTGGTGCTCATTGAGTAAAGGTATACAAATGAAGCAAAATGCATGGCATCACGCAGTTTTGTCTAGCTTAGATTACTTGAACGCTTTTTCGTATCTATTTCTATCTCAAATTTTGTCACAATATAAAAAATTGAACTAGCTTAACGTGGGCATTGGATTCCTGTCATAATGAGTTATAAATCAAAAGTTATGGACGAATTGGTGCAGACATGTCAAGTGTATCACCCAGTTAAATTGATCATTCTAAAGTGATCTTCATGTCATTATATGTTATAAATCACAAGTTACTGACGATTTAGTGGAGACATGTCAGGTTGATCGCCCAGTTAAATTGATCATTCTAAACTCATCATTGGTGCTCACTGAAAAAGGCTTATAAATGAAACATAATGCATGGCATCACGCAGTTTTGGATAGATTGGATTAGTTGAACGCTTTTTCGTATCAATTTCTGTCCCAAATTTTGTCGCAATATAGAAAATTTAGCTAGCTTAACGTGGCCATTGGATTCGTGTCACTCCGAGCTCTAAATCAAAAGTTACAGATGATTTAGTGCATACATGTCAAGTTGATCGGCCATTTAAACTTATCATTCTACATTGATCGTATGTGCTCATTGAGTTAACGCCTATAAATGAAGCATAATGCATGACATCACACAGTTCGGGATATATTGGATTACTTGGACGCTTTGTCTTATCTATTTCTGTATCAAATTTTTTTACAATATTGAATTGAGTTAGGTTAACGTGCGCATTGGATTCGTGTCATTCTGAGCTCTAAATCATAAGTTACGGACAATTTAGTGCGGATATGTCAAGTTGATCGGCCAGTTAAAGTGATCATTCTTAACTGATTATTGGTGGTCATTGAGTAAATGCTTATAAATTAAGCATAATGTATGACATCACGCATTTTTTTGCCTAGATTGGATTACTTGAACGCTTTTTTGTATCTGTTTCTGTCTCAAAATGTGTCACAATATAGAAAATTGAGCTAGCTTAACATTGGCAATGGGTTCGTGTAATTCTGAGCTCTAAATCAAAAGTTAGGGACAATTTTCTGTGGAAATGTCTAGTTGTTCGGTAAGTTAAAGTGATCATTCTAAGCTGATCATTGGTGCTCATTGAGTAAAGGCTTATAAATGAAGCATACTGCATGGCATCACGCAGTTTTGGCTAGATTGATTTACTTGAATGATTTTTCGTATTTATTTTTTATCAAAAATTTTGTAACAATATAGAAAATTGAGATAACTTAACGTGGGCATTGGATTCGTGTTATTCTGAGCTCTAAATAAAAAGTTATAAACGATTTAGTGCAGACATGAAAAGTTGATCACCTAGTTAAAGTGATCACTCTAAACTGATCATTAGTGCTCATTAAGTAAACGCTTATAAATGAAGCAAAAAGCATGGGATCACGCAGTTTGAGATAGATTGGATTACTTGGACGCTTTGTCGTAACTAGTTGTGTCTCAAATTTTTTCACAATGTAGAAAATTGAGCTAGCTTAACGTGGGCATTGGATTTGTGTCATTCTAAACTCTAAAATATAAGTTAAGGAAGATATAGTGCATACATATCAAGTTGATCGGCCAGTTAAAGTGATCATTTTAAACTGATCATTGTTGCTCATTAAGTAAACACTTATAAATGAAGCATAAAGCATGGCATCACATAGTTTTGGATAGATTGAATTACTTGGACACTTTGTCGTATCTAGTTCTGTCGCAAATTTTTTCACAATATAAAAGATTGAGCTAGATTAACTTGGGCATTGGTTCGTGTCATCCTTAGCTCTAAATAAAAAGTTACGGACGATTTAGTGCAGACATGTCAAATCGATCGCCTAGTTAAAGTGATTATTCCAAACTGATCAGTGGTGCTCATTAGATAAACGCTTATAAATGAAGCATTAAGCTTCGAATAACACAATTTGGGATAGATTGGATTACTTGGATGCTTTGTCGGCTCTAGTTTTGTCTCAAATTTTGTCATCGTATGAAAATTTGAGCTAGCTTAACGTGGATAATGGATTTGTGTCATTCTGAACCATAAATCAAAACTTATAGACGATTTAGTGCAGAAATTTTAAGTTGATCGGCCAATTAAAGTTATCACTCTAAACTGATCATTGGTGTTCATTGACTAAAAGCTTATAAATGAAGCAAAATGCATGGCATCATGCAGTTTTTGTTAGCTTGGATTACTTGAACGCATTTTTGTTTCTGTTTCTATCTTGAATTTTGTCATAATATAGAAAATTGAGCTAGCTTAACAAGGGCATTGGATTCATGTCACTGTGAGCTATAAATCAAAGGTTATGGACGATTTAGTGCAGACATGTCAAGATAATAACCCAGATAAATTGATCATTCTAAACTGATCATTGGTGCTAATTGAGTAAAGGCTTATAAATCAAGCATAATGCATGTCATCACACAGTTTTGGCTAGATTGGATTACTAGAACGCTTTTTCGTATCTGTTTCCGTCTCAAATTTTGCCACATTATAGAAAATTTTACTAGCTTAACGTGGGCATTAGATTTGTTTCATTCTGAGCTCTAAATTAAATTTACAGACGATTTAGTGCGGTATGACATGTTCATCGGCCAATTAAAGTGATCATTCTAAACTGATCATTGGTGCTCATTGAGTAAAGGCTTATAAATGAAGCATAATGCATGACATAACGCAGTTCGGGATGGATTGGATTACATGAACGCTTTGGCTTATCTATTTCTCTCTCAAAGTTTATCATAATATAGAAAATTAAGCTCGCTTAACATTGGCATTGGATTCTTGTCATTCTGAGATCTGAAATATAAGATACGAACGATTTAGTACGGACGTGTCAAGTTGATCAGCCACTTAAACTGATCATTCTAAACTGATCATTGGTGCACATTATGTAAACGCTTATAAATGAAGCATAAATTATGGCATCACGTTGTTTGGGATAGATTGAATTACTTGGACTCTAGTTCTATCTCAAATTTTTTCACAATATAAAAGATTGAGCTAGCTCAACGTGGCCATTGGTTCGTGTCATCCTGAGCTATAAATCAAAAGTTACCGACAATTTAGTGTGGACATGTCAAGTTGATCGCCAAGTTACAGTGATCATTCTAAACTGATCATTGGTGCTCATTGAGTAAAGGCTTATAAATGAAGCAAAATGCATGGCATCACACGGTTTGGATAGCTTGGATTACTTGAACGCTTTTTTGTATAAATTTTTGTATCAAACTTTGTCACAATATAGAAAATTGAGCTAGCTTAACGTAGGCATTGGGTTTGTGTCATTCTTAGCACTAAATCAAAAGTTAGGGATGATTTGCTGCGGACATGTCAAATTGATAGGCCAGTTAAATTGATCATTCTAAACTGATCATTAGTACTCATTGAGTAAATGCTTAGAAATGAAGCATAATGCATGGTATCGCGCAGTTTTGGTTAGATTGGATTACTTGAATGCTTTTTTGTATCGGCTTTCATCTCAAATTTTTTCATAATTTAGAAAGTTGAGCTAGCTTAACGTAGGAATTGAATTCATGTCATTCTGAGCACGAAATCAAAAGTTAGGGATGATTTGGTGCGGACATGCCAAGTTGATCGGCCAGTTAAAGGTATCATTCTAAACTGATCATTGGTTCCCATTGAGTAAAGGCTTAGAAATGAAGCATAATGTGTGGCATCACACGGTTTTGGTTATATTGGATTACTTGAAAGTGTTTTCGTATCTATTTTTGTCTCAAATTTTGTCACAATATAGAAAATTTAGCTAACATATCATCGGCATTGGATTCGTGTCATTATGAGCTCTAAATCATAAGTTACAGACGATTTAGTGCGGACATGTCAAGTTGATCGGCCAGCTAAAGTGATCATTCTAAACTGATCATTTGTGTTCATTGAGTAAAGGCTTATAAATGAAGCATAATGCATTGCATCATGCAAGTTTGCATAGATTGTATTACTTGAAAGCTTTTTTGTATCTGTTTCTGTCTCAAATTTCGTCTTAATATATAAACTTGAGCTAGCTTAACGTGGGCATTGTATTTGTGTCATTCTGAGCTCTAAATCAAAAGTTACAAACGGCAAGTCAAAATTGAACGGCAAGTTTAAGTGATCATTCTAAACAGATCAATGGTGCTCATTGAGTAAAGGCTTATAAATGAAGCATATTGCATGACATCACGCAGTTCGGGATAGATTGGATTACTTGGACGTTTGTCGTATCTATTTTTGCCCCAAATTTTGTCTCATTATAGAAAATTGAGCTAGCTTAAAATGGGCATTGGATTCGTGTTATTCTGAGCTCTAAATCAAAAGTTATGCACGATTTAGTGCGGAAGTGTCAAGTTGATCGCCTACATAAGTGATCATTCTAAACTGATCACTGGTGCTCATTGAGTAAAGGCTTATAAATGAAGCATAATTGATGACATCACGTAGTTCTGGACAGATTGGATTACTTGGACTTTTTGTCGTATCTATTTCTGCCTCAAATTTTGTCACAATATTGAAAATTGAGCTAGCTTAAGGTGGGCGTTGGATTCGTGTCTTTCTGAGCTCTAAATCAAAAGTTACAGACGATTTATTGCGGACATGTCAAGTTGATCGGCCAGTTATAGTGATCATTCTAAAGTGATCATCGGCGCTCATTGAGTAAAGGCTTATAAATGAAGCATTATGCATGACATCACGCGGTTTTGCCTAGATTGGATTACTTGAACACTTTTTAATATCTTTATTTAAATCAAATTTTGTCAAAATATAGAAAGTTGAGCTACGTTAACGTGGTCATTGGATTCGGGTCACTCAGAGCTCTAAATCAGAAGTTACGGACGATTTAGTGCGCGCATGTCAAGTTGATCGGCCAGTTAAAGTGAATTTTCTAAACTAATCATTGGTGCTCATTGAGTAAAGGCATATAAATGAAGCATAATGTATGACACCATGCAGTTCAGGTTAGACTGGATTACATGGACGCTTTGTTGTATATATTTCTATCTAAAATTTTTTCGCAATATAGAAAATTGACCTAGCTTAACGTTGGGATTTGGTTTGTATCATTCTGAGCTCTAAATCAAAAGTTAAAAACGATTTAGTGCAGAGATGTCAGGTTGATCGCCCTGTTAAATTGATCACTCTAAACTGATTATTGGTGCTCATTGATTAAAGGCTTATAAATGAAGCATAATGCATGACATGACGAGTTTTGGAAAGACTTGCTGAAATAATTTTAGTCTTAAATTTTTTCACAATATAAAAAAATTGAGCTAGATTAACGTGGACATTGGATTTGTGTCATTCTGAGCTCTACATCAAAAGTTATGAACGATTTAGTGCGGAAATGTCAAGTTAATTGGCCAGTTAAAGTGATCATTCTAAACTGATCATTGGTGCTCATTAAGTAAAGGTATACAAATGAAGCAAAATGCATGGCATCAAGCAGTTTTGTCTAGCTTAGATTACTTGAACGCCTTTTCGAATCTATTTCTATCTCAAATTTTTGTCACAATATATAAAATTAACCTAGCTTAACGCGGGCATTGGATTCTTGTCATTATGAGCTATAAATCAAAAGTTATGGACGATTTGGTGCAAACATGTCAAGTGTATCACCCAGTTAAATTGATCATTCTAAGCTGATCTTCATGTCATTATATGCTATAAATCAGAAGTTATGGAAAATTTAGTGGAGACATGTCAAGTTGATCTTCCAGTTAAATTGATCATTCTAAACTCATCATTGGTGCTCAGTGAAAAATGGCTAATAAATGAAACATAATGCATGGCATCACGCAGTTTTGGATATATTGGATTAGTTGAACACTTTTTCATATCAATTTCTATCTCAAATTTCGTCACAATATAGAAAATTTAGCTAGCTTAACGTGGCCATTGGATTCGTGTCATTCGGAGCTCTAAATCAAAAGTTACGGATGATTTAGTGTAGACATGTCAAGTTGATCGGCCAATTAAACTGATCATTTTAAAGTGATCATTGGTGCTCATTGAGTTAAGGCTTATAAATGAAGCATAATGCATGACATCACACAGTTCGGGATAGATTGGATTACTTAGATGTTTGTCTTATCTATTTCTATCTTAAATTTTGTTACAATATTGAATTGAGTTAGCTTAACGTGGGCATTGGATTCGTGTCATTCTGAGCTCTAAATCATAAGTTACGGAGAACTTAGTGCGGATATGTAAATTTGATTGCCTGTTAAAGTGATCATTCTTAACTGATTATTGGTGGTCATTGAGTAAAGGATTATAAATTAAGCATAATGTATGGCATCACGCATTTTTGGCTAGTTGGATTACTTAAATGCTTTTTGAATCTGTTTCTGTCTCAGAATGTGTGAAAATATAGAAAATTGAGCTAGCTTAACGTGGGTATTGGATTCGTGTCATTCAGAGCTCTAAATCAAAAGTTAGAGACGATTTAGTGAGGACATGTCTAGTTGATCAGACAGTTAAAGTGATCATTCTAAACTGATCATTGGTGCTCGTTAAAGTGATCATTCTAAACTGATCATTGAGTAAAGGATTATAAATGAAGCATAATGCATGGCATCACACAGTTTTGGCTAGATTGGATTTACTTGAATGCTTTTTCGTATTTATTTTTGTCCCAAATTTTGTCACAATATAGAAAATTGAGATACCTTAACGTGGGCATTGGATTCGTGTTATTCTATGCTCTAAATAAAAAGTTACGAACGATTTAGTGTACACATGACAAGTTGATCACCTAGTTAAAGTGATCATTCTAAACTGATCATTGGTGCTCATTAAGTGAACGCTTATAAATGAAGCAAAAAGCATGGGATTATGCACCTTGGGATAGATTGGATTACTTGAATGCTTTGGCATAACTAGTTAAGTCTCAAATTTTGTCACAATGTATAAAATTGAGCTAGGTTAACCAGGGCATTGGATTTGTGTCATTCTAAACTCTAAAATATAAGTTAAGGACGATTTAGTGCAGACATGTCAAGTTGATTGGCGAGTTAAAGTGATCATTCTAAACTGATCATTGTTGCTCATTAAGTAAACACTTATAAATGAAGCATAAAGCATGGCATCATGTAGTTTGGGATAGATTGAATTACTTGGACACTTTGTCGTATCTAGTTCTCTCGCAAATTTTTTCACAATATAAAAGATTGAGCTAGATTAACGTGGGCATTGGTTCGTGTCATCCTGAGCTCTAAATAAAAAGTTACGGACAATTTAGTGCAGACATGTCAAATCGATCGCATAGTTAAAGTGATCATTCTAAACTGATCAGTGGTGCTCAGTAGATAAACGCTTATAAATGAAGCATTAAGCTTGGGATAACACAGTTTGTGATAGATTGGATTACTTGGATGCTTTGTCGGATCTAGTTTTGTCTCAAATTTTGTCATAATATGAAAAATTCAGCTAGCTTAACGTGGGTAATGGATTTGTGTCATTCTGAAGCATAAATCAAAACTTATAGACGATTTATTGCAGAAATGTTAAGTTAATCGGCCAATTAAAGTTATCATTCTAAACTGATCATTGGAGTTCACTAAGTAAAAGCTTATAAATGAAGCAAAATTCATGGCATCATGCAGTTTTGGTTATCTTGGATTACTTGAACGCTTTTTTGTATCTGTTTCTCTCTCAAATTTTGTCATAGTATAGAAAATTGAGCTAGCTTAACAAGGCCATTGGATTCGTGTCATTGTGAGCTATAAATCAAAAGTTGTGGACGATTTAGTACAGACATGTCAAGATGATTGCCCAGTTAAATTGATCATTCTAAACTGATCATTGGTGCTAATTGAGTAAAGGCGTATAAATCAAGCATAATGCATAGTATCACACAGTTTTGGCTAGACTGGATTACTGGAACGCTTTTTCGTATTTGTTTCCGTCTAAAATTTTACCCCAATATCGAAAATTTATCTAGCTTAACGTGGGCATTGGATTTATGTCATTCTGAGCTCTAAATTAAAAGTTACGGCTGATTTAGTGTGGCATGTCATGTTCATCGGCCAATTGAAGTGATCATTCTAAACTGATCATTGGTGCTCATTGAGTAAAGGCTTATAAATGAAGCATAATGCATGACATCACGAAGTTTGGGAGAGATTGGATTACATGGATGCTTTGGCTTATCTATTTCTGTCTCAAAGTTTATCACAATTTAGAAAATTGAGCTCGCTTAACATTGGCATTGGATTCTTGTCATTCTAAGATCTAAAATATAAGATACGGATGATTTAGAACGGAAATGTCAAGTTGATCAGCCACTTAAAGTGATCATTCTAAACTGATAAAGCATGGCATCACGTAGTTTGGGATAGATTGAATTACTTGGACTCTTTGTCGTATCTAGTTCTATCTCAAAAATTTTCACAATATAAAAGATTGAGCTAGCTCAACGTGGCCATTGGTTCGTGTCATCCTGAGCTCTAAATCAAAAGTTACCGACAATTTAGTGCGGACATGTCAAGTTGATCGGCAAGTTACAGTGATCATTCTAAACTGATCATTGGTGCTCATTGAGTAAAGGCTTATAAACGAAGCAAAATACATGGCATCACACGGTTTTGGATAGCTTGGATTACTTGATTGCTTTTTCGTATATATTTCAATCTCAAATTTTGTCACAATATAGAAAATTGAGCTAGCTTAATGTGGTCAATTGATTCGTGTTATTCGGATCTCAAAATCAAAAGTTTTAGATAACTTAATGCAGACATGTCAAATCAATCGCTTAGTTAAAGTGTTCATTCTAAACTGATCATTGGTGCTCATTAAGTAAAGGCTAATAAATGAAGAAAAATACATGGCATCACCCACTTTTCGCTAGATTGGATTACTTGAACATTTTTTTGTATCTATTTCAGTCTCAAATTTTTTCACAATATAGAAAATTGAGCTAGCTTAACGTGGGCATAGGATTACTTTCATTAAAAGCTATAATTCAAAAGTTATGGACGATTTAGTGAAGACAAGTCAAGTTGATCGCCTAGATAAATTGATCATTCTAAACTGATCATTGGTGCTCGTTGAGTAAAGGTTTATAAATGAAGCAAAATGCATGGCATCATGCAGTATTGGCTAGCTTGGATTACTTGAGCACTTTGTTGTACCTGTTTCTATCTCAAATTTTGTCACAATATAAAAAATTTAGATGTGGACATTTGATTCGTGTCATTATGAGCTGTAAATCAAAAGTTTTGGACAATTTAGGGCAACCATGTCAAGTTGATCGCACAGTTAAATTGATCATTCTAAAATGATCATTGGTGCTCATTTAGTAAAGGCGCTTATAAATGAAGCATAAAGTATGGGATCACACAGTTTTGGCTTTTTCGTATCTAGTTATGTCTGAAAGTTTGTCACAATATAGAAAATTTAGCTAGATTATCGTGGGCAGTGGATTCGTGTCATTCGGGGCTCTTAATCAAAAGTTACAAACGATTTACTGCTGAGATGGCAAGTTGATCAACTAGTTAAAGTTATCATTCTAAACTGATCATTTTAAACTGATCATTGGTGCTCATTGAGTAAAGGCTTACAAACTGCATGGCATCACGCAGTTTTGGCTAGCTTGGATTACTTGAACGCTCTTTTGAATCTATTTCTGTCTCAAATTTTGTCACAATACAGAAAATTGAGCTAGCTTAATGTGGGCATTAGATTCGTGTCATTATGAGCTATAAATCAAAAGTTATGGACGATTTTGTGCAAACATGTCAAGTTGATCGCCCAGTTAAATCGATCATTCTAAACCGATCATTGGTGGTCATTGAGTAAAGGCTTGTAAATGAAGCATAATGCATGGCATCATGCAGTTCTGGGTAGATTGGATTACTTGAACGCTTTTTCGTATCTATTTCTTTCTCAAATTTGGTCACAATATAGAAAATTTAACTAACGTAAGATGGGCATTTATTCGTGTTATTCTAAGCTCTAAATCAAAAGTTACGTACGAGTTAGTGCAGACATGTCAAGTTGATCGGTCTGTTAAAGTGATCATTCTAAAAAAATCATTGGTGCTCATTCTGTAAAGGCTTATAAATGCAAAATAATGTATGCATCATGCAGTTTTGGCTAGATAGGATTACTTGAAGAACTTTTTGTATCTATTTCTGTCTCAAATTTTGTCACAATATTGAAAATTTAGCTAGTTTAACGTGGGCATTGGATTCGTGTTAGTTTGAGCTCCAATTCATAAGTTACGAACAATTTAATGCGGACATGTCATGTTGTTCGGCAAGTTAAAGTGATCATTCTAAACTAATCATTTGTGCTCATTGAGTAAAGGCTTACAAGTGAAGCATAATGCATGACATTACGCAGTTTGGGATAGATTGGATTACTTGGAGGCTTTGTCATATCTATTTGAGTTTGAAATTTTTTCATAGTATAGAAAATTTAGCAAGGTTAATGTGGGCATTGGACTCGTGTCATTCTAAGCTCTAAATCATAAGTTATAGATGATTAAGTGCGGACATGTCAAGTTGATCGGTCTGTTAAAGTGATCATTCTAAACAAATCATTGGTGCTCATTCAGTAAAGGCTTATAAATGAAACATAATGTATGGCATCATGCAGTCTTGGCTAGATTGGATTACTTGAAGACCTTTTTCATATCTATTTCTTTATCAAATTTTGTAACAATATTGAAAATTGAGCTAGTTTAACGTGGGCATTGGATTTGTGTCAGTTTGAGCTCTAAATCATAAGTTACGGACGATTTAACGAGGACATGTCAAGTTGATCAGCCAGTTGAAGTGATCATTCTAAACTGATCTATGGTCCTCATTGAGTAAAGGCTTATAACTGAAGCATAATGCATGACATCATTCTATTCGGGATAGATTGGATTACGTGAACGCTTTGTCGTATCTTTATCAGTCTCAAATTTTGTCCTACTCTAGAAAATTGAGCTCTAATGTGGACATTGGATTCGTGTCATTCTGAGCTCTAAATCAAATGTTAGATTTAGTGTGGACGTGTCAAGATGATCGGCCAGTTAATATAATTATTCTAAACTCATCAATGGTGTTGATTGAGTAAAGGCTTATAAATGAAGCATAATGCATGGCATCACACAGTTTGGGATAGATTGGATGACTTGGATGCTTTGTTTTATCTAGCTCTATCTCAAATTTTGTCACAATATAGAAAAATGAGCTAGCTTAACGTGGGCATTGGATTTGTGTCATTCTAAGCTCAAAATCAATAGTTACGTACGATTTAGTGCATACATGTCAAGTTGATCGGCCAGTTAATATGATCATTCTAAACTGATCACTAGTGCTCATTGAGTAAAGCTTTATAAATGAAGCATAATGCATGCCATTGCGTAGTTTGGAATATATTGGATTATTTGGACGCTTTTTAGTGTCTAGTTCTGTCCAAAATTTTGTCATAACATAGAAAATTGAATTTGGCAATGGATTCATGTCATTCTGAGCTCTAAATCAAGAGTTACGGACGATTTAGTGTGGACAAGTCAAGTTGATCAGCTAGTTAAAGTGATCATTCGAAACTGATAATTGGTGCTCATTACGTAAAAGCTTATAAACGAAGTATAAAGCATGGCATCACCCAGTGTGGGATAGATTGGATTACTTGGACGCTTTGTCGTCTCTTTTTCTGTCTCAAATTTTGTTAAAACATAGAAAATCTATCTAGCTTAACGTGGGCATTGGATTCGTGTCGTTCTTAGCCCAAAATCAAAATTTACAGACGATTTAATGCGGACATGTCAAGGTCATTGGCCAGTGTATATGATTATTCTAAACTGATCATTGGTGCTCATTCAGTAGAGGCTTAAAAATCAAGCATAATGCACGGCATCACACAGTTTTGGATAGATTGGATTACTTGGAAGCTTTGTCGTCTCTATTTTTGTTTCAGACTTTGCAAAATATAAAACATTTAGCTAGCTTAACGTGGCTATTGGATTCATGTCATTAAAAGTTACAGACGATTTAGTGCGGACATGTTAAGTTGATCGGCCAGTTAAAGTGATCATTAGAAACTAATCATTGGTGTTCCTTAACTAAAGGCTTATATATTAAGTATAAAGAATGACATCACGAAGTTTTGGATAGATTGGATTATGTGGATGCTTTGTCGTCTCTATTTCTTTCTCAAATTTTGTGACAAAGTAGAAAATTGAGCTAGCGTAATGTGGGCATTCGATCAGTGTCATTCTGGAGACTAAATTAAAATTTACGGACGATTAAGTGCAGACAGGACAACTTGATCGGTCAGTTAAAGTGATAATTCTAAACTGATCATTGGTGCTCATTGAGCAAAGGTTAATAAATGAAGCATAATGCATGGCATCACATAATATTGGATAGATTGGATTACTTGAACGCTTTGTAGTCTGTATTTGTGTCTCAAATTTTGTCACAATATAGAAAATTGAGATACCTTAACATGGGCATTGGCTTCGTGTGATTTTGAGCTCTAAATCAAAAGTTACGGAAGATTTAGTGCGGACATGTCAAGTTGATCGGCCAGTTAATATGACTTTTCTAAACTGATCATTGGTGTTTATTGAGTAAAGGCTAATAAATTAAACATAATCCATGGAATCACACAGTTTGGGATAGATTGGATTACCTTGACGCTTTCTCATCTCTATTTCTGTCTCGGATTTTGCAAAATATAGAAACTTTAGTGCGGACATGTCAACGTGGGCTTTGGATTTGGGTCATTATGAGCTCTAAATCAAAAGTTATAAACGATTTAGTGCGGATATATCAAGTTGATCGGCCAGTAATATGATTATTCTAAACTGATCAACGGTGCTCATTGAATAAAGGCTTATAAATCAAGCATAATGCATGGCATCACGTAATTTTGGATAGATTGGATTACGTGGACGTTTTGTCATCATATTTCTGTCTCAAATTTTGTTAAAATACAAAAAATTTATCTAGCTTAACGTGGACATTGGATTCGTGTCATTCTGACCTCAAAATTAAAAGTTACAGACGATCTACTGTGGACATGTCAAGTTCATCGGCCAGTTAATATGATTATTCTAAATTGATCATTGGCGCTCATTGAGTAAACGCTTATGAATGAGTCATAATGAATGACATCAAACAATTTTGGATAGATTGGATTACTTCGACGCTTTGTCATGTCTATTTTTGTCTCAAATTTTGTTAAAATATAGAAAATTGAGCTACCTTAACGTGGGCATTGGATTTGTGTAATTCTAAGCACAAATCAAAAGTTACGGATTATTTAAAACGGCAATATCAGGTTGATCGGCCAATTAATATGATTATTCTAAACTGATCATTTTTGCTAATTGAGTAAAGCCTTGTAAATGAAGCATAATGCATGTAATTACAAAATTTTGGATAGATTGGGTTACTTGGACGCTTTTTTGTATCTATTTATGTCTCAAATTTTGTTACAATATATAAAATTGAGCTAGCTTATCGTGTGCATCAGATTCGTGTCATTTGAGCTCTAATCAAAAGTTACGGACGATTTAGTGTGCACATGTTAAGTTGATCGGCCTGTTAATATGATCATTCTAAACTGATCATTAGTGCTGATTGAGTAAAGCTTATAAATGAATCATAATGCATGGCATGACGCAATTTGGGATAGACTGGATTACTTGGACACTTTGCGTATCTGGCTCTATCTCAAACTTTGTAAGAATATAGAAAATTGAACTAGCTTAATAGGGGCATTGGATTCGGGTCATCATGAGCTCTAAATCAAAAGTTACGGACGATTTAGTGGGGAAATGTCAAGTTGACCGGCCAGTTAATATGATTTTTCTAAACTGATCGTTGGTGCTCATTGAGCAAAGGCTTATAAATGAGGCATAATTCATGGCATCACACAGTTTTGGATAAATTGGATTACTTGGATGCTTTGTCTTCTCTATTTCTATCTCAAATTTTTTTAAAATATAGAAAATTAAGCTAGCTTAACGTGGGCATTAAATTCATGTGTTTTTGTGCTCTAAATACAAAGTTACGGACGATTTAGTGCGAACATATCAAGGTTATTGGCCTGTTAATATGATCATTCTAAAATGATCATTGGTGCTCACTGAGTAAAGGCTTATAAATGAAGGATAATGCATGGAATTACGCAGTTTGGGATAGATTGGATTATTTGGACGCGTTCTCATATCTAGTATTGTCTCAAATTTTGCAACAATATAGAAGATTGAGCTAGCTTAACCTGGGCAGTTGATTTGTGTCCTTCTGAGCTCAAAATCAAAAGTTACAGACGATTTAGTGGGGACATGTCATGTTGACCGGCCAGTTAATATGATTTTTCTAAACTGATCATTAGTGCTCATTGAGTAAAGGTTTATAAATGAAGCAAAATGCATGGTATCACACAGTTTTGGATAGATTGGATTACTTGAATGCTTTGTTGTCTCTATTTCTATCTCAAATATTGTCAAAATATAGAATATTGAGCTAGCTTAACATGGGCATTGGATTCGTGTGTTTCCGAGCTCTAAACCAAAAGTTACAGACGGTATAGTGTGGACATGTCAAGTTGATCGGCCAGTTAAAGTGATCATTCTAAACTGATTATTGGTGCTCATTGAGTAAAGGTTTATAGATAAAGCATAATGCATGGCATCATGCTGTTAGGGATAAATTGGATTATTTGGATGCTTTTTTGTATCTGGTTCTTTCTAAATTGAACTAGTTTAGCGTGGGTATTGGATTCATGTCATTATGAGTTATAAATCAAAAGTGTGGGACGATTTAGTGTAGACATGTCAAGTTGATCGGCCAGTTAAAATGATCATTTTAAACTGATCATTGGTGCTCATTGAGTAAAAAGCTTATAAATGAAAAATAATTCATGGCATACGCAGTTTGGGATGGATTAGATTACTTGGAGGCTTTGTCTTATCTAGTTATATCTCAAATTTTGTTACAATGTAGAAAATTGACCTAGCTTAACGTGGGCATTGGATTGGTGTCATTTTTAGCTCTAAATCAAAAGTTACGAATGATTTAGTGAGGAGATGTCAAGTTGATTGGCCAGTTAAAGTGATCATTCAGACCTGATCGTTGGTGCTCATTGAGGAAAGGCTTATAAATGAAGCATAATGCATGGCGTCACACAGTTTTGGATACATTGGATTACTTGGATGCTTCTTCGTATCTATTTCTGTCTCAAAATTTGTAAAAGTATAGAACATTGAGCTAGCTTAACATGGACATTGGATTCGTGTCATTCTGTGCTGTAAATCAAAAGTTAAACACGATTTAGTGTGGACATGCCAAGTTCATCGGCAGGTTAAAGTGATCATTCTGAAATGATTGCTGGTGCTCATTGAGTAAACGATTATAAATGAAACATAATGCATGACATCACACAGCTTTGGATACATTGGATTGCTTGGATGCTTTGTTGTATCCATTTTTGTCTCAAATTTTGTTGAAATATAGAAAATTGAGCTAACTTAACATGGACATTGGATTCGTATCATTCTGAGTCATGCATTATGTTTCATTTATAATGCATGGTATCACACAGTTTTGGATAGATTGGATTACTTGAACGATTTGTTGTCTCTATTTCTATCTCAAATATTGTCAAAATATAGAATATTGAGCTAGCTTAACATGGGCATTGGATTCGTGTGTTTCCGAGCTATAAATCAAAAGTTCTGGATGACTTAGTGCAGACATGTCAAGTTGATCGGGCAGTTAAAATGATCATTTTAAACCGATCATTGGTGGTCATTGATTAAAATCTTATAAATGAACAAAAATGCATGGCATCACGCAGTTTGGGATGGATTAGATTACTTGGATGCCTTTTCTTTTCTAGGTCTGTCTCAAATTTTGTCACAATGAAGAACATTGAGCTAGCTTAAGGTGAGCATTGGATTGGTGTCATTATGAGCACTGAATGAAAAGTTACGTACGATTTAGTGCGGATATGTCAAATTGATCGGCCAATTAAAGTGCTCATTCTGAACTGATCGTTGGTGCTCATTGAGTAGGAGCTTATAAATAAAGCATAACGCATGGCATTACACAACTTTGGATACATTGGATTACTTGGACACATTGTCGTATGTATTTCTGTCTCAAATTTTGCAAAATATTGAAAATTGATCAAGCTTAACGTGGGCATGGGATTCGTGTAATTCTTAGCTCTAAATCAAAAGTTATGGATGATTTAGTGCGGACATGTCGAGTTGATCGGTTAAAGTGATCATTCAGAACTGATCGTTGGTGCTCATTGAGTAAAGGCTTATAAATGAAGCATAATGCATGGCATCACACAGTTTTTGATACATTGGATTACTTGGACACTTTGTTGTATCTAGTTCTGTCTCAAAATTTGTAAAAATATAGAAAATTGAGCTAGCTTAACAGGGGCATTGGATTCATGTGTTTCGGAACCCTAAATCAAAAGTTACAAACGATATTGTTAGTTGATCGGCCAGTTAAAATAATCATTCTAAACTGATCATTGGTGCTCACTAAGTAAAAACTTATAAATGAAGCATATAGCATGGCAGCAAGTAGTTTGGATAGATATGATTACTTGGACGCTTTGTCGTCTCTCTTTCGGTCTCAAATTTTGCTACATTATAGAAAATTGAGCTAGCTTAACGTGGGCATTGGATTCGTGTCATTCTGCATTCTGAATAAAAATTTCGGACGATTTAGTGAGGAAATGTCAAGTTGATCGGCCAGTTAAAGTGATCATTCTAAACTGATCATTGGTGCTCATTGAGTAAAGGCTATAAATGATGCATAATGCATGACATCACACAGCTTGGGATAGAATGGATTACTAGGACAATTTGTCGTATCTATTTCTGCCTAAAATTGTGTCACAATATAGAAAATTGAGATAGCTTAACATGGGCACGGGATTCGTATCATTCTAAGCTCTAACTCAAAAGTTACGAACGATTTGTTGCATAATTGTCAAGTTGATCGGCCAGTTAAAGTGATCATTCTTAACTTATCATTGGTGCTCATTGAGTAAAGGCTTATAAATGAAGCATAATGCATGGCATCACACAGTTCGGGATAGATTGGATTACATGGACGCTTGGTCGTATCTATTTTTGTCTCAAATTTTGTCACAATATAGAAAATTGAGTTAGTTTAACGTGGGCATTGGATTCGTCTCATTTTGTATTCTGAATAAAAATTACGGACGATTTAGTGAGGAAATGTCAAGTTGATCGGCCAGTTAAAGTGATCATTCTAAACTGATCATTGGTGCTCATTGAGTAAAGGCTATAAATGATGCATAATGCATGACATCACACAGCTCGGGATAGAATGGATTACTAGGACAATTAGTCGTATCTGTTTCTGTCTAAAAGTATGTGAAGATATAGAAAATTGAGCTAGCTTAACGTGGGCACGGGATTTGTATCATTCTAAGCTCGATCTAACTTAGAAGTTACGAATGATTTGTTGAATAATTGTCAAGTTGATCGGCCGGTTAATGTGATCATTCTTAACTGATCATTCGTGCTCAATGAGTAAAGGCTTATAAATGAAGCATAAAGCATGGCATCACACAGTTTGGGATTGATTGGAGTACATTGATGCTTTATCGTATCTATTTTGGTCTCGGACAATATAGAAAATTGAAATAGCTTAACGTTGGCATTGGATTCGTGTTATTCTGTGCTCTAAATCAAAAGTTACGGACGATTTAGTGCAGACATGTCAAGTTGATCGTCCAGTTTAAGTGATCATTATAAATTGATCATTGGTGCTCATTGAGTAAATGCTTATAAATGATGCATAATGCATGACATCATGCAGTTCGAGATAGATTGGATTACTTGGACGCTTTATCGTGTCTGTTTTTTCCTCAAATTTTGTCACAATATAGAAAATTGAGCTAGCTTAACGTATGCATTGGGTTCGTTTCATTTTGAGCTCTAAATCATAAGTAATGCACGATTTAGGGCAGAAATGTCAAGTTGATCGGCTAGGTAAAATGATCATTCTAAACTGATCATTGGCAGTCATTGTGTAAGGACTTATAAATGAAGCATAATGCATGGCATCACGCAGTTTTAGTAGATTGGAGTACTTGAACGCTTTTTTATATCTATTTCTGTTTCAATTTTTGTCACAATATAAAAAATTAAGCTAGCTTCATGGGCATTGGATTCGTGTCATTCTGAGCTCGAAATCAAAAGTTAGGGAATATGTAGTGTGGACATGTCAAGTTGATCGTCCAGTTAAAGTGATCATTCCAAACTGATCATTGGTACTCATTGAGTAAAAGCTTATAAATGAAGCATAATGCATGACATCACATAGTTCAGGATAGATTGGATTATTTGGACGCTTTGTCGTATCTATTTCTGTCACAAAATTCGACACAATATAGAAAATTGAGCTAGATTAATGTGGGCATTGTATTCGTGTCATTCTGAGCTCTAAATCATAAGTTATGGATGATTTAGAGCGGAAATGTCAAGTTGATCGGCCAGTTAAAGTGATTATTCTAAACGGATCATTTGTGCTCATTGAATAAAGACTTATAAATTAACCGTAACGCATGGCATCACGCAAATTTGGTTATAATGGATTACTTGAACGCTTTTTATATCTATTTTTGTCACAATACATAATATTGAGCTAGCTTAACGTAGTTATTGGATTCGTGTCACCCGAAGATCTAAATCAAAAGATAGTGATGATTTAGTGCAGACATGTCAAGTTGATCGGGCAGTTAAAGTGATCATTCTAAACTGATCATTGGTGCTCATTGAGTAAAGGCTTAGAAATGAAACATAATCCATGGCATCACGCAGTTTTGGTTAAATTCGCTTACTTGAATGCTTTTTCGTATATATTTTTGTCTCAAGTTTTGTCACAATACAGAAAATTGAGCTATCTTAACTTGGGCATCGGATTCGTGCCAGTCTGACCTCTAAATCAAAAGTTTGGACGATTTAGTGTGAACGTGTCAAGTTGATCGGCGAGTTAAAGTGATCATTCTAAACTGGTCATTGGTGCTCATTGAGTAAAGGCTTATAAATGATTCATATTGCATGACATCACCCAGTTCAGTATAGATTGGATTACTTGGACGCTTTGTCGTACCTCTTTCTGTGTCAATTGTTTTTACAATATAAAAGTTTTAGCTATTTTAACGTTGGCATTGATTCATGCCACTCGGACCTAAAAATCAAAAGTTCGGACGATTTAGTGAGGAAATGTCAAGTTGATCGGCCAGTTAAAGTGATCATTCTAAACTGATCATTGGTGCTCATTGAGTAAAGGTTATAAATGATGCATAATGCATGACATCACACAGCTAGTTAAAATGATCATTCTGAACTGATCATTGTGATCATTGAGTAAAAGCTTATAAATGAAAAATAATGCATGGCATCATGCAGTTTAGGATAGACTGGTTTAGTTGGATGCTTTGTCGTATCTATTTCTACCCCAATTTTTTTCACAATATAGAAAATTGAGCTAGCTTAACGTGGGCATTGGATTCGTGTGATTCTTAACTCTAAATCAAAAGGTACGGACAATTTAGTGCGGTTATGTCAAGTTGATCGGCCAGTTAAGATGATCATTCTAAAGTGATCATTGGTGCTCATTGAGTAAAGGCTTTATAAATGAACCATATTGCATGATATCACGCAGTTTTTGATAGATTGGGTTACTTGGACGCTTTTTCGTATCTATTTCTATCTCAAATTTTGTCTCAATATAGAAAACTGAACTAGTTTAATGCGGGCATTGGATTCGTGTTATTCTGAACTAAAGTCAAAAGTTACGGGCGAGTTAGTGTAGACATGTCAAGTTGATATGCCAATTAAAATGATCATTCTAAACTGATCATTGGTGCTCATTGAGTAAAAGCTTATAAATGAAGCATAATGTATGGCATCACGCAGTTCGGGATAGAAAAGTTTACTTGGATACTTTTTCGCATCGATTTCTGTCTTAAATTTTGTCACAATATAGAAAATTGAGCTAGTTTAACGTGGGCATTGGATTCATGTCATTCTGAGCTATAAAATAAAAGTTTCGGACGATTTAGTGTGGGCTTGTCATGTTGATTGGTCAGTTAATATGATCATTCTAAATTGAGCATTGGTGCTCATTAGTAAAGGCTTATAAATGAAGCATAATGCATGACATTACGCTGATTTGGATAGATGGGATTTGTTGGACGCTTTGTTGAGGCAATTTTAGTCTTAAATTTTATCACAATAGAGCAAATTGAACTAGATTACCGTGGGCATTGGATTCGTGTCATTTAGAGATTTAAATCAAAAGTTAGAGACGATTTAACGCGGACATGTCTAGTTGATCGGCAGTTAAAGTGATCATTCTAAACTAATATTTGGTGCTAATTGAGTAAAGGCTTATAAATGAAGTATAATGCATGACATCACACAGTTTTAGATAGATTGGATTACTTGAACGCTTTTTTGTATCTATTTTTGTCTGAAATTTTGTTACAACATATATAATTGAAATAGCTTAACGTGGGCATTGGATTCGTGTTATTCTGAGCTCAAAATCAAAAGTTAAGGACTATTTAGTGCCGAAATGTCAAGTTGATCGGCCAGTTAAAGTGATTATTCCAAACTAATCATTGGTGCTCATTAAGTAAAGACTTATAAATGAAGTATAAAGCATGGCATCACGTAGTTTGGGATAGATTTTATTACTTGTAGGCTTTGTCTTCTCTATTTTTATCTCAAATTTTGTTAAAATATAGAAAATTGAGCTAGCCTAACATGAGCATTGGATTCGTATCATTATGGGCTCTAAATCAAAAGTTACCGACGCTTTATTCCAGACATGTCAAGTTGATCAGCCAGTTCATATGATTATTCTAACCTGATCATTGGTGCTGATTGAGTAAACGCTTATAAATGAAGCATAATGCATCGCATCACGCAATTTTGGATATACTGGATTACTTGGACAGTTTTTCGTATCTATTTCTGTCTTAACTTTTGTCACAATGTAGAAAATTTAGCTAGCTTAACGTGGGCATTGGATTCGTGTCATTCTAATATCTAAATCAAAAGTTACAGACGATTTAGTGCGAACATGTCAAGTTGATCGGCCAGTTAAAGTGATCATTATAAACTGATCATTAGTGCTCATTATATAAAGGCTTATAAATGAAGCATAAGGCATGACATCACGTAGTTTGGGATAGATTTGATTACTTGGATGGTTTAGTGTCTCTATTTTGTCTCAAGTTTTGTTAAAATATAGAAAATTAAGCTAGCTTAACGTGGGCATTGGATTCGGGTCATTCTGAGCTATAAATCAAATTTTACGGACGATTTAGTGGAGACATGTCAAGTTGATCGGCCAGTTAAAATGATCATTCTAAAGTGATCATTAGTGTTGATTGAGTAAAGGCTTATAAATGAAGCATAAAGCAAGGCATCTCGCAGTATGGGATAAAATGAATTACTTGGACACTTTGTCGTATCTATTTCTATCTTAAATTTGGTCACAAAATAGAAAATTGAGCTAGTTTAAGGTGGGCATTGGATTCGTGTCATTATGAGCTATAAATCAAAAATTGATCCGCAAGTTAAAATGATCATTCTAAATTCATCATTGGTTCTCATTGAGTAAAGGTTTATAAATGAAGCATAATAGGTGGCATCTCGCCGTTTGGGGTTGAACGAATTACTTGGCCGCTTTGTCTTATCTTTTTTTGTCTCAATTGTTTTTCTCTATATAGAAAATTGAACAAGCTTAACGTGGCCATTGGATTCGTGTCATTCTAGGCTATAAATAAAAAGTTACAGACGATTTAGTGAACACATGTCAAGTTGATCGGCCAATCAAAATGATCATTCTATACTGATCATTGGTGATCATTGAGTAAAGGCTTATAAATGAAGCATAATGCATGCCATCTCGCCATTTAGGATACAATGGATTACTCGGCCACTTTGTCATGTCTATTCGTTCTCAAACTTTGTCTCAGTATCGAAAATTGAAGTAGCGTAACGTGCGTATTGGATTCATGTCATTTTGAGCTATAAATAAAAAAGTTACCGACGATTTAGTGAAGATATGTCAAGTTGATAGGCCAGTTAAAATGATTATTCTAAACAGATCATTGATGCTCATTGAGTAACAACTTATAAATGAATAATAATGCATTGCATCACACAGTTTGGGATAAACTGGATGTCTTGGACGCTTTGTCCTATCTATTTCTGTCTCAAAATTTGTCACAATATAGAAAATTGAGCTAGCTTAATGTGCGCATTTAATTCATGTTATTCTGAGCTATAAATCAAAAGTTATGGATGATTTAATGTGGACATGTCATGTTGATCGGCCAGTTAATATGATCATTCTAAATTGATCAATCGTGCTCATTGATTAAATGCTTATAAATGAAGCATAATGCATGAAATTATACAGTTTTTGATAGATTGGATTACGTGGGCGCTTTGTCGAAGAAATATTAGTCCTAAATTTTATCACAATATAGAAAATTGAGCTAGTTTAACGTGGTCATTGGATTCGTGTCAATCTGAGCTCTAAATCAAAAGTTACAGCCGATTCAGTGCAGACTTGTCAAGTTGATCGTCCAATTAATATGATTATTCTAAACTGATCATTGGTGCTCATTGTGTAAAGATTTATAAATGCATCATAAGGCATGACATCATACAGTTTTGGATAGGTTGGATTATTTGGACGCTTTGTCATATCTATTTCCATCTCAAATTCTGTCAAAATACAGAAAATTGAGGTGGCTTAACGTGAGGTTGGATTTGTGTCATTCTGAGCTCTGAATAAAAAATTACCGACGATTTGCTGAAGTCATGTCAAATTGATCGGTCAGTTAAAATGATAGTTCTAAACTAATCGGTGGTGCTCATTGAAGGCTTATAAATGAAGCATAATGCATGGCATGACGCAATTTTGGATAGATTGGAATACTTGTATGCTTTTTCGTATCTATATTTGCCTCAAATTTTGTGTCGATATAGAAAACTGAGCTAGCACAACGTGGGCATTGGATTGGTTTTGTTCAGAGCTCTCATTTAAAAGTTATGGACGATTTAGTGCAGACATGTCAAGTGTATCGGCTTGTTAATATGATCATTCTAAACTGTTCATTGGTGCTCATTGAGTAATGGCCTATAAATGAAGAATAATTGATGACATTACGCAATTTAGGATAGATTGGATTACTTGGATTCTTCGTCGAAGAAATTTTGTCACAATATAGAAAATTGAGCTAGCTTAACATGGGCATTAGGTTCGTGTCATTCCAAGCTCTAAATCAAAAGTTACTAACGATTTAGTGCGAACATGCCAAGTTGATCGGCAAGTTAATATGATTATTCTAAACTGATCATTGGTGCTAATTGAGTAAAGGCTTATACAGGAAGCATAATGAATGGCATCACGCAGTTTTGGATATATTGCATTACTTTGACGCTTTGTCGTTTCTAGTTTTGTCATAAATTTAGTCAAAATATAGAAAATGATCATTCTAAAATGATCATTGCTGCTCCTTGAGTAAAGGCTTATATATTATGCATATTGCATGACATTATGAAGTTTGAGATAGATTAAATTACTTGGACGCTTTGTCGAATCAGTTTTATTCTGAAAGTTTATCACAGTATAGAAAATTGAACTAGCTTAATGTGGGCATTGGATTCGTGTCATTTTGAGCTATAAACAAAAATTTACGAACATGATTTAGTGCAACTATGTCAAGTTGATCGGCTAGTTAAAATGATCACTTTAAAATTATCATTGGTGCTCATTGAGTAAAGTCTTATAAATGAAACATAATGCATGACATCTCGCAGTTTGGGATAGAATGGATTACTTGTAATTAAGCTTTGTCGTATCTATTTCTATATCAAATTTTTGTCTCAATATATAAAATTCAACTAGATTAATGTGGGCATTGGATTCATTAAAATGTAAGATATAACGCAAAAGTTACGGACGATTTAATGGTGAAATGTCAAGTCGATCAGCCAGTTAAAATGATAATTCTAAAATGATCATTGGTGCTCATTGATTAGAAGCTTATAAATGAAGAATAATGCATGGCATCACACAGTTGGGATAGATTGGATTAGTTGGACGCTAGTCGTATCTATTTCCGTCTAAAAGTTTTTCCCAATACAAACAATTGAGCGAGCTTAACGTGACAATTGGATTCGTGTCATTCAGAGCTCTAAATTAAAACTTACAGACAAATTAGTGCATACATGTCAACTTGATAGGATAGTTAAAATGATTATTCTAATCTGATCATTAGTGCTCATTGAGTAAAAGCTTATAAATTAATAATCACTACAAGAAAACAGCGTATTTCCGACGGCTGTATCCGTCGGAAATATGTCGGTAAAACGGTTTCTTGACTACTTTCCGATGAAAATAGTCCGTCGGGACTAATTCGTCGGAAATGCTCTTCCGTCGGGAAGGTATCGATAATTTCCGACGGATTAGCGATTAACTGCGCCATCGGAAAATTCCGACGGATGGTCGATGACATCCTTCCGTCGGAATTAACCGACGGATCTGCGATGGTCCGGATACATCGGAAAATGCCGACGAATTTTCGAGGGCATTTTCCGATGACTTGTGCCGTTGGAAATATTGTCCGATGATATTTCCCGACAGTTTATAACCATCGGGATGTACCAACACATTTCCGACGGACTGGTCCGTCGGGAATTGCCGACGACAGTAGCCGTCGGAAACACGAAATAATTGAAAAAATAAAAAAATTATTTTTTTTGATATTTATATTTTTTTAATATTTAATTATTTAATTAAATATTTTAAAAATATAAATATTAAAAAAATAATTTTTTTATTTTTATATTAATATTACTAAAAATAATCATACAATTAATAAAAATAATATTATAAATATTAATATTATTAAACATTTATTTTAAATTACAAATTACAAAGGAGGAGGAGGAGGAGAAGGAGGAGAAAAAAAGTCATCAGGCAATTTATTTTTTATCATTTCTACAAAGTTTTTGAGATTATTCATCTCTATTTTCATGGACGCCATTTCTTCTTTTAACTGTTCATTTTCTTCGTTTCTAACTGCAGATGTTGCGCCACCAGTATCTGCAACTCTCCCGAGTCCTGGATGACGACCCTTTGAAAATGGTACTTCCTGTAAAAATAAGAAATATTATTAAAAAATTTAATAAAAATTATTATAATATTAATTATATATTTTTTAAAAAAAAAACTTACATCAAGAACGAGACGGTTAATCTCAGAACGCGGCAATTCAGCGACCGAAGATGAAGAACCAACTTGAGATTGCTGGGTTAGAATATCACTTTTTTCTTTTTTACTTTTTCGATGATCTCACTAACGAGACCATCTTGGATACGACCAGTCTTTTTGTTTGTGTGGACGGCCTCGAGAAGTTGCAAGTGATCTGGAGGCGCTCCAATTTCTTGTGCCTAAAAATAAAAAAATTCGAAATTAATAATTTAAAAACTTTTAAATAATAATTAATAATTCATATAATAATTAATTTACCAATTGATCGGCTCGTCTGAGAAAACTAGTCGATCCGGCATTGTGAATATAAATGCCTTTGCCTCCTCGGTCGCTCTTCCGGTTTCCCGAATTAGTTTTCGAGATAACCTCAGCGGTGGAAGATTCCCAATAACGAATAAAGTCGTTCCGCATTTTATCGGCCAGTTAAAGTGATCATTCTAAACTGATCATTTGTGCTCATTGAGTAAAGGATTATAAATGAAGCATAATGCATGGCATCATTCAGTTTTGCATAGATTGGATTACTTGAACGCTTTTTTGTATCTATTTCTGTCTCAAATTTTGTCACAATATAGAAAAGTGAGCTCAACGTGACCATTGGATTCTTGTCATTATGAGCTCTAAATCATAAGTTACGAACGATTTAGTGTGGACATGTCAACTTGATCGGCCAGTTAAAGTGATCATTCTTAACTGGTTATTGGTTCTCATTGAGTAAAGGCTTATAAATGAAGCAAAATGCATGGTATCACGCAGTTTTGGTTAAATTGCATTACTTGGACACTTTGTCGTATCTATTTCAGTCATAAATTTTGTCACAATATAGAAATTTAAACTAGTTTAACGTGGGCATTGGATTCGTGTCATTCAGAGATATAAATCAAAAGTTATGGACGATTTAGTCCAAACATTTCAAATTGATCGGCTAGTTAAAATGATCATTATAAACTGATCATTAGTGTTCATTGAGTAAAAGCTTATAAATAAAGAATAATGCATGGCATCACGCAATTTGGGATAGACTGGATTACTTGGACACTTTGTCGTATCTATCTCTATCTCAAATTTTGTTATAGTATAGAAAATTGAGCTAGCTTAACGTGGGCATTGGATTCGTGTCATTCTGATCTCTAATTCAAAAGTTAGTACGATTTAGTGTGGACATTTCAAGTTGATCGGCCAGTTAATATGATCATTCTAAACTGATCATTGATGCTCAATGAGTAAAGGCTTATAAATGAAGCATAATGCAATTCATCACGCAGTTTGGGATAGATTGGAAAACTTGGAAAATTTTTCATGCCATTCATCAAGTTTTCGTATCTATTTTCGTCTCAAATTTTGTTACAATTTAGAAAATTGAGCTAGCTTAACGTAGGCGTTGGATTCGTGTCATTCTAACTCTAAATCAAAAGTTAGGGATGATTTAGTGCGAACATTCAAGTTGATCGGCCAGTTAAAGTGATCATTCTAAACGAATCATTGAGTAAAGGCTTAGAAATGAAGCACAATGCATGACATCACACATTTTTTTGGTTATATTGGATTACTTGAACGCTTTTTTGTATCTATTTTTGTCTCAAATTTTGTCACAATATAGAAAATTGAGGCAGTTAAAGTGATAATTCTTAACTGATCATTGGGGCTCATTGAGTAAAGGCTTATAAATGAAGCATAATACATGGCATCACGCAGTTTTGGTTATATTCGATTACCTGAACGCTTTTTTATATCTATTTCTGTCACAATATTGAAAATTGAGCTAGGTTAACTTAGGCATTAGAATCGTGTCATTCGGAGCTCTAAATCAAAAGTTAGTGATGATTTAGTGTGGACATGTCAAGTTGATTGGCCAGTTAAAGTGATCATTCTAAACTGATCATTGGTGCTTATTGAGTAAAGGCTTAGAAGTGAAGAATAAAGTATGACATCACGCAGTTTTGGTTAGATTGGATTACTTGAACGCTTTTTCGTATATATTTTTGTCTCAATATTTATCACAATATAGAAAATTGAGCTAGCTTAACATAGGCATTGGATTCGTCTCATTCTGAGCTCTAAATCAAAAGTTAAGGATGATTTAGCACGGATATGTCAAGTTGATCGGCCAGTTAAAGTCATCATTCTTAAGTGATCATTGGTGCTCATTAAGTAAAGGCTTATAAATGAAACATAATGCATGGTATTACGCAGTTTTGGTTATATTCGATTACTTGAACCCTTTTTTAAATCTATTTTTGTCACAATTTAGAAAATTGAGCTAGTTTAACATATGCATTAGATTCGTGTCATTCTGATCTCTAAATCAAAAGTTAGGGATGATTTGGTGCGGACATGTCAAGTTGCTCGGCCAGTTACAGTGATCATTCTAAACTAATCATTGGTGCTCATTGAGTAAAGGCATAGAAATGAAGCATAATGTATGGCATCACGCAGGTTTGGTTAGATTGGATTACTTGAACGCTTTTTCGTATCTATTTTTGTCTCAAATTTTGTCACAATTTAGAAAATTGAGCTTGCTTAACATAGGCATTGGACTCGTATCATTCTGAGCTCTAAATCAAATGTTAGGGATGATTTGGTGTGGACATGTCAAGTTGATCGTCCAGTTAAAGTGATCATTCTAAACTGATCATTGGTTCCCATTGATTAAAGGCTTAGAAATGAAGCATAATGCATGGCATCACGCAGTTTTGGTTATATTGGATTACTTGAACGATTTTTCGTATCCATTTTTGTCTCAAATTTTGTGACAATATAGAAAATTAAGCTAACTTTTCATGGGAATTGGATTCATGTCGTTCTAAGATTTAAATCAGAGGTTACTGACGATTTAGTGCAGAAATGTCAAAATGATCGCCCTGTTAAAGTGATCATTTTAAACTAAGCATTGGTTCCCAATGATTAAAGGCTTAGAAATGAAGCATAATGCATGGCATCACGCAGTTTTGGCTGTATTGGATTACTTGAACGCTTTTTGTATCTATTTCTATCTCAAATTTTGTCACAATATAGAAAATTGAGCTAGCTTAACGTGGGCATTGGATTCGTGTCATTATGAGCTCTAAATCATAAGTTATAGACAATTTAGTGCGGACATGTCAAGTTGATCGGCAAGTTAAAATGATCATTCTAAACTGATCATTTATGTTTATTGAGTAAAGGCTTATAAATGAAACATAATCATTGCATCATGCAGTTTTGCATATATTGGATTACATGAACTCTTTTTTGTAACTATTTATGTCTCAAATTTTGTCATAATATAGAAAATTGAGCTAGCTTAACGTGGGCATTGGATTCGTGTCATTTTGAGCTCTAAATCATAAGTTATAGTCTATTTAGTGCGGAAATGTCAAGTTGATCGCCAGTTAAAGTGATCATTCTTAACTGATCATTGGTGCTTATTGAGTAAAGGCTTATAAATGAAGCATAATGTGTGGCATCACGCCATTTTGGTTATATTGATTACATGAACAATTTTTTTATATCTATTTCCTTCAAAATATCGAAAATTGAGCTAGCTTAACGTAGGCATTGAATTCCTGTCATTCGGAGCTCTAAATCCAAAGTTAGTGATGATTTTGTGCGGACATGTCAAGTGGATCGGCAAGTTCAAGTAATCATTTTAAACAGATCAGTTGTGCTCATTGAGTAAAAACTTTGAAATGAAGCATAATGCATGGCATCACGCAGTTTTGGTTAGATTGGATTACTTGAATGCTTTTTCATATATATTTTTGTCTCGATTTTTTCTCACAATATAGAAAATTGAGCTAGTTTAACATATGCGTTGGATTCGTGTCATTCTGTGCTCTAAATCAAAAGTTAGCGATTATTTGGTGCGGACATGTCAAGTTGATCTGCCTGTTAAAGTGATCATTCTAAACTGATCATTGGTGTTCATTGAGTAAAGGCTTAGAAATGAAGCATAATGCATGGCATCACGTAATTTTGGTTAGATTGGATTATTTAAACCCTTTTTCGTATATATTTTTGCCTGAAATTTTTCTCACAATATAGAAAATTGAGCTAGCTTAACGCAGGCATTGGATTCGTGTCATTATGAGTTCAAAATCAAAAGTTAGCGATGATTTTGTGCAGACATGTCAATTTGACCATCCAGTTGAATTGATCATTCAAAACTTATCATTGGTGCTCATTGAGTAAAGGCTTAGAAATGAAGCATAATTCATGGCATCACGCAGTTTTAATTAGATTGGATTACTTGAACGCTTTTTCGTATATATTTTTGTCTCAAATTTTTCTCACAAAATAGAAAATTGATGTAGCTTAACGTATGCATTGGATTTGTGTCATTCTGAGCTCAAAATCAAAAGTTAAAGTGATCATTCTTAACTGATCATTCGTGCTCATTGAGTAGAGGCTTAGAAATGAAGCATAATGCATGGCATCATGTAGATTTGGTTAGATTGGATTACTTGAACCCTTTTTCGTATCGATTTTTGTCTCAAATTTTGTCACAATTTAGAAAATTGAGCTAGTTTAACGTATGCATTAGATTCTAGTCATTCAGAGCTCTAAATCAATAGTTAGGGATGATTTAGTGCAGACATCTCAAGTTGATTGGCCAGTTAAAGTGATCATTCTAAACTGATCATTGGTGCTCATTCAGTAAAGGCTTAGAAATGACGCATAATGCATGGCATCACGCAGTTTTGGTTAGATTGGATTACTTGAACGCTTTTTGTATGTATTGTTGTCTCATGTTTTGTGACAATATAGAAAATTGAGCTAGCTTAACGTATGCATCGGATTCGTGTCATTTGGAGCTCTAAATAAAAAGTTAGGGATTATTTGGTACGGACATGTCAAGTTGATCGGCCTGTTAAAGTGATCATTCTAAACTTATCATTGGTGCTCATTGAGTAAAGGCTTAGAATTGAAGCGTAATGAATGGCATCACGCAGCTTTGGTTAGATTGGATTACTTGAACGCTTTTCGTATATAATTTTGTCTCAAATGTTTCTTAATAAATAGAAAATTGAGCTAGTTTAACGTATGCATTGGATTCAAGTCATTCTGTGTTCTAAATCAAAAGTTAGCGGTGATTTGGTGCGGACATGTCAAGTTGATAGGCCAGTTAAAGTGATCATTTCTAACTGATCATTGGTGCTCATCGATTAAAGGCTTAGAAATGAAGCATAAGCGTGACATCACGTAGATTTGGTTAGATTTGATTACTTGAATGCTTTTTCGTATCGATTTTCGTCTTAAATTTTTCTCACATTATTGAAATTTTATCTAGCTTAACGTATGCATTGGATTCGCGTCATCCTGAGCTCTAAATGAAAAGTTAACGATGATTTGGTGCGTACATGTCAAGTTGGTCGTCCAGTTAAAGTGATCAATCTAAAGTGATTATTGGTGGTCATTGAGTAATGGCTTAGAAATGAAGCATAATGCATGGCATCACGCAGATTTGGTTAGATTAGATTACTTGAACGCTTTTTCATATCAAATTGCGTCTCAAATTTTTTCACAATTTAGAAAATTGATCTAGCTTAGCGTATGCATTGCATTCGTGTCATACGGAGCTATAAATCAAAATTTATGGATGATTTAGTGCGGACATGTCAAGTTGATCGGCCAGTTAAAGTGATCATTCTAAACTGATCATTGGTTCCCATTGAGTAAAGGCTTAGAAATGACGCATAATGCATGTCATCACATAGTTTTGGTTATATTGGATTACTTGGATGCTTTTTCATATCTATTTTTGTCTCAAACTTTGTCACAATATAGAAAATTGACCTAACTTTTCATTGGAATTGGATTCGTGTCATTATGAGCTCTAAATCATAAGTTACGGATGATTTAGTGCGGATATGTCATGTTGATCGGCCAGTTAGATTGATTATTCTTAACTGATCATTGGTGCTCATTGATTAAAGGCTTATAAATTAAGCATAATGCATGGCATCACGCAGTTTTGGTTATATTCGATTACTTGAACGCTTTTTTATATCTATTTCTGTCACATTATAGATAATTGAGCTAGCTTAACGTAATCATTGGATTGGTGTCATTATGAGCTCTAAATCAAAAGTTAATAATGATTTAGTGTAGACATCTCAAGTTGATCGGCTAGTTAAAGTGATCATTCTAAACTGATCATTTGTGTTCATTGAGTAAAGGCTTATAAATGAAGCATAATCATTGCATCATGCAGTTTTGCATAGATTGGATTACATGAACTCTTGTTTTTAACTATTTATGTCTCAAATTGTCATAATATAGAAAATTGAGCTAGCTTAACGTGGGCATTGGGTTCATGTCATTATGAGCTCTAAATCATAAGTTACACTCTATTTAGAGCGGAAATATCAAGTTGATCGCCAGTTAAAGTGATCATTCTTAACTGATCATTGATGCTTATAAAGTAAAGGCTTATAAATGAAGCATAATGCGTGGCATCACGCCGTTTTGGTTATATCGATTACATGAACAATTTTTTATATCTATTTCTTTCCGAATATAGAAAATTGAGCTAGCTTAACGTATGCATTGAATTCCCGTCATTCGGAGCTCTAAATCAAAAGTTAGTGATGATTTTGTGCGCACATGTCAATTTGATCGGCAAGTTCAAGTAATCATTTTAAACAAATCAGTTGTGCTCATTGAGTAAAAACTTAGAAATAAAGCATAATGCATGGCATCACGCAGTTTTTGTTAGATTGGATGACTTGAATGCTTTTTCATATATATTTTTGTCTCAATTGTTTCTCACAATATAGAAAATTGAGCTAGTTTAATATATGCATTGGATTCGTGTCATTCTGAGCTCCAAATAAAAAGTTAGCGATGATTTGGTGCGGACATGTCAAGTTGATATGTCTGTTAAAGTGGTCATTCTAAACTGATCATTGGTGTTCATTGAGTAAAGGCTTAGAAATGAAGCATAATGCATGGCATCACGTAATTTTGGTTAGATTGGATTATTTAAACCCTTTTTCGTATATATTTTTGCCTGAAATTTTTCTCACAATATAGAAAATTGAGCTAGCTTAATGTAGGCATTGGATTCGTGTCATTATGAGCTCAAAATGAAAAGTTAGCGATGATTTGGTGGAGACATGTCAATTTGACCATCAAGTTAAATTGATCATTCAAAACTAATCATTGGTGCTCATTGAGTAAAGGCTTAGAAATGAAGCATAATTCATGGCATCACGCAGTTTTAGTTAGATTGGATTACTTGAACGCTTTTTCGTATATAATTTTGTCTCAAATATTTCTCACAAAATAGAAAATTGAGCTAGCTTAACGTATGCATTGGATTTGTGTCATTCTGAGATCAAAATAAAAATTTAAAGTGATCATTCTTAACTGATTATTCGTGCTCATTGAGTAGAGGCTTAGACATGAAGCATAATGCATGGCATCACGTATATTTAGTTAGATTGGATTACTTGAACCCTTTTTCGTATCGATTTTTGTCTCAAATTTTGTCACAATATAGAAAATTGAGCTAGTTTAACGTATGCATTAGATTCTAGTCATTCAGAGCTCTAAATCAATAGTTAGGGATGATTTAGTGCAAACATATCAAGTTGATCGGCCAGTTAAAGTGATCATTCTAAACTGATCATTGGTGCTCATTCAGTAAAGGCTTAGAAATGACACATAATGCATGACATCACGCAGTTTTGGTTAGATTGGATTACTTGAACGCTTTTCCGTATATATTGTTCTCTCATATTTTTTTACATTATAGAAAATTGAGCTAGCTTAACGTATGCATTGGATTCGTGTCATTCGGAGCTCTAAATCAAAAGTTAGGGATTATTTTGTACGGACATGTCAAGTTGATCGGCCTGTTAAAGTGATCATTCGAAACTGATCATTGGTGCTCATTGAGTAAAGGCTTAGAAATGAAGCATAATGAAAGGCATCACGCAGTTTCTGTTAGATTGGATTACTTGGACGCTTTTTCGTATATATTTTCGTCTCAAGTGTTTCTTAATAAATAGAAAATTGAGCTAGTTTAACGTATGCATTGGATTCGAGTCATTCTGAGCTCTAAATCAAAGGTTAGCAGAGATTTGGTGCGGACATGTCAAGTTGATAGGCCAGTTAAAGTGATCATTTCTAACTGATCATTGGTGCTCATCGAGTAAAGGCTTAGAAATGAAGCATAAGCGTGACATCACGTAGATTTGGTTAGATTTGATTACTTGAATGCTTTTTTGTATCGATTTTCGTCTTAAATTTTTCTCACATTATTGAAATTTGATCTAGCTTAACGTATGCATTGGATTCGCGTCATCCTGAGCTCTAAATGAAAAGTTAACGATGATTTGGTGCGTACATGTCAAGTTGGTCGACCAGTTAAAGTGATCAATCTAAAGTGATTATTGGTGGTCATTGAGTAATGGCTTAGAAATGAAGCATAATGCATGGCATCACGCAGATTTGGTTAGATTGGATTACTTGAACGCTTTTTCGTATCAAATTGCGTCTCAAATTTTTTCACAATTTAGAAAATTGATCTAGCTTAGCGTATGCATTGCATTCGTGTCATACGGAGCTATAAATCAAAATTTATGGATGATTTAGTGCGGACATGTCAAGTTGATCGGCCAGTTAAAGTGATCATTCTAAACTGATCATTGGTTCCCATTGAGTAAAGGCTTAGAAATGACGCATAATGCATGTCATCACATAGTTTTGGTTATATTGGATTACTTGGATGCTTTTTCATATCTATTTTTGTCTCAAACTTTGTCACAATATAGAAAATTGACCTAACTTTTCATTGGAATTGGATTCGTGTCATTATGAGCTCTAAATCATAAGTTACGGATGATTTAGTGCGGATATGTCATGTTGATCGGCCAGTTAGATTGATTATTCTTAACTGATCATTGGTGCTCATTGATTAAAGGCTTATAAATTAAGCATAATGCATGGCATCACGCAGTTTTGGTTATATTCGATTACTTGAACGCTTTTTTATATCTATTTCTGTCACATTATAGATAATTGAGCTAGCTTAACGTAGGCATTGGATTGGTGTCATTATGAGTTCTAAATCAAAAGTTAATAATGATTTAGTGTAGACATCTCAAGTTGATCGGCTAGTTAAAGTGATCATTCTAAACTGATCATTTGTGTTCATTGAGTAAAGGCTTATAAATGAAGCATAATCATTGCATCATGCAGTTTTGCATAGATTGGATTACATGAACTCTTGTTTTTAACTATTTATGTCTCAAATTGTCATAATATAGAAAATTGAGCTAGCTTAACGTGGGCATTGGATTCATGTCATTATGAGCTCTAAATCATAAGTTACACTCTATTTAGAGCGGAAATATCAAGTTGATCGCCAGTTAAAGTGATCATTCTTAACTGATCATTGATGCTTATAAAGTAAAGGCTTATAAATGAAGCATAATGCGTGGCATCACGCCGTTTTGGTTATATCGATTACATGAACAATTTTTTATATCTATTTCTTTCCGAATATAGAAAATTGAGCTAGCTTAACGTATGCATTGAATTCCCGTCATTCGGAGCTCTAAATCAAAAGTTAGTGATGATTTTGTGCGCACATGTCAATTTGATCGGCAAGTTCAAGTAATCATTTTAAACAAATCAGTTGTGCTCATTGAGTAAAAACTTAGAAATAAAGCATAATGCATGGCATCACGCAGTTTTTGTTAGATTGGATGACTTGAATGCTTTTTCATATATATTTTTGTCTCAATTTTTTCTCACAATATAGAAAATTGAGCTAGTTTAATATATGCATTGGATTCGTGTCATTCTGAGCTCCAAATAAAAAGTTAGCGATGATTTGGTGCGGACATGTCAAGTTGATATGTCTGTTAAAGTGGTCATTCTAAACTGATCATTGGTGTTCATTGAGTAAAGGCTTAGAAATGAAGCATAATGCATGGCATCACGTAGTTTTGGTTAGATTGGATTATTTGAACTCTTTTTCGTATATATTTTTGCCTGAAATTTTTCTCACAATATAGAAAATTGAGCTAGCTTAATGTAGGCATTGGATTCGTGTCATTATGAGCTCAAAATGAAAAGTTAGCGATGATTTGGTGGAGACATGTCAATTTGACCATCAAGTTAAATTGATCATTCAAAACTAATCATTGGTGCTCATTGAGTAAAGGCTTAGAAATGAAGCATAATTCATGGCATCATGCAGTTTTAGTTAGATTGGATTACTTGAACGCTTTTTCGTATATAATTTTGTCTCAAATATTTCTCACAAAATAGAAAATTGAGCTAGCTTAACGTATGCATTGGATTTGTGTCATTCTGAGATCAAAATAAAAATTTAAAGTGATCATTCTTAACTGATTATTCGTGCTCATTGAGTAGAGGCTTAGACATGAAGCATAATGCATGGCATCACGTATATTTAGTTAGATTGGATTACTTGAACCCTTTTTCGTATCGATTTTTGTCTCAAATTTTGTCACAATATAGAAAATTGAGCTAGTTTAACGTATGCATTAGATTCTAGTCATTCAGAGCTCTAAATCAATAGTTAGGGATGATTTAGTGCAAACATATCAAGTTGATCGGCCAGTTAAAGTGATCATTCTAAACTGATCATTGGTGCTCATTCAGTAAAGGCTTAGAAATGACACATAATGCATGACATCACGCAGTTTTGGTTAGATTGGATTACTTGAACGCTTTTTCGTATATATTGTTCTCTCATATTTTTTTACATTATAGAAAATTAGGCTAGCTTAACGTATGCATTGGATTCGTGTCATTCGGAGCTCTAAATCAAAAGTTAGGGATTATTTTGTACGGACATGTCAAGTTGATCGGCCTGTTAAAGTGATCATTCGAAACTGATCATTGGTGCTCATTGAGTAAAGGCTTAGAAATGAAGCATAATGAAAGGCATCACGCAGTTTCTGTTAGATTGGATTACTTGGACGCTTTTTCGTATATATTTTCGTCTCAAGTGTTTCTTAATAAATAGAAAATTGAGCTAGTTTAACGTATGCATTGGATTCGAGTCATTCTGAGCTCTAAATCAAAGGTTAGCAGAGATTTGGTGCGGACATGTCAAGTTGATAGGCCAGTTAAAGTGATCATGTCTAACTGATCATTGGTGCTCATCGAGTAAAGGCTTAGAAATGAAGCATAAGCGTGACATCACGTAGATTTGGTTAGATTTGATTACTTGAATGCTTTTTCGTATCGATTTTCGTCTTAAATTTTTCTCACATTATTGAAATTTGATCTAGCTTAACGTATGCATTGGATTCGCGTCATCCTGAGCTCTAAATGAAAAGTTAACGATGATTTGGTGCGTACATGTCAAGTTGGTCGACCAGTTAAAGTGATCAATCTAAAGTGATTATTGGTGGTCATTGAGTAATGGCTTAGAAATGAAGCATAATGCATGGCATCACGCAGATTTGGTTAGATTGGATTACTTGAACGCTTTTTCGTATCAAATTGCGTCTCAAATTTTTTCACAATTTAGAAAATTGATCTAGCTTAGCGTATGCATTGCATTCGTGTCATACGGAGCTATAAATCAAAATTTATGGATGATTTAGTGCGGACATGTCAAGTTGATCGGCCAGTTAAAGTGATCATTCTAAACTGATCATTGGTTCCCATTGAGTAAAGGCTTAGAAATGACGCATAATGCATGTCATCACATAGTTTTGGTTATATTGGATTACTTGGATGCTTTTTCATATCTATTTTTGTCTCAAACTTTGTCACAATATAGAAAATTGACCTAACTTTTCATTGGAATTGGATTCGTGTCATTATGAGCTCTAAATCATAAGTTACGGATGATTTAGTGCGGATATGTCATGTTGATCGGCCAGTTAGATTGATTATTCTTAACTGATCATTGGTGCTCATTGATTAAAGGCTTATAAATTAAGCATAATGCATGGCATCACGCAGTTTTGGTTATATTCGATTACTTGAACGCTTTTTTATATCTATTTCTGTCACATTATAGATAATTGAGCTAGCTTAACGTAGGCATTGGATTGGTGTCATTATGAGCTCTAAATCAAAAGTTAATAATGATTTAGTGTAGACATCTCAAGTTGATCGGCTAGTTAAAGTGATCATTCTAAACTGATCATTTGTGTTCATTGAGTAAAGGCTTATAAATGAAGCATAATCATTGCATCATGCAAGTTGCATAGATTGGATTACATGAACTCTTGTTTTTAACTATTTATGTCTCAAATTGTCATAATATAGAAAATTGAGCTAGCTTAACGTGGGCATTGGATTCATGTCATTATGAGCTCTAAATCATAAGTTACACTCTATTTAGAGCGGAAATATCAAGTTGATCGCCAGTTAAAGTGATCATTCTTAACTGATCATTGATGCTTATAAAGTAAAGGCTTATAAATGAAGCATAATGCGTGGCATCACGCCGTTTTGGTTATATCGATTACATGAACAATTTTTTATATCTATTTCTTTCCGAATATAGAAAATTGAGCTAGCTTAACGTATGCATTGAATTCCCGTCATTCGGAGCTCTAAATCAAAAGTTAGTGATGATTTTGTGCGCACATGTCAATTTGATCGGCAAGTTCAAGTAATCATTTTAAACAAATCAGTTGTGCTCATTGAGTAAAAACTTAGAAATAAAGCATAATGCATGGCATCACGCAGTTTTTGTTAGATTGGATGACTTGAATGCTTTTTCATATATATTTTTGTCTCAATTGTTTCTCACAATATAGAAAATTGAGCTAGTTTAATATATGCATTGGATTCGTGTCATTCTGAGCTCCAAATAAAAAGTTAGCGATGATTTGGTGCGGACATGTCAAGTTGATATGTCTGTTAAAGTGGTCATTCTAAACTGATCATTGGTGTTCATTGAGTAAAGGCTTAGAAATGAAGCATAATGCATGGCATCACGTAGTTTGGGTTAGATTGGATTATTTCAACTCTTTTTCGTATATATTTTTGCCTGAAATTTTTCTCACAATATAGAAAATTGAGCTAGCTTAATGTAGGCATTGGATTCGTGTCATTATGAGCTCAAAATGAAAAGTTAGCGATGATTTGGTGGAGACATGTCAATTTGACCATCAAGTTAAATTGATCATTCAAAACTAATCATTGGTGCTCATTGAGTAAAGGCTTAGAAATGAAGCATAATTCATGGCAACACGCAGTTTTAGTTAGATTGGATTACTTGAACGCTTTTTCGTATATAATTTTGTCTCAAATATTTCTCACAAAATAGAAAATTGAGCTAGCTTAACGTATGCATTGGATTTGTGTCATTCTGAGATCAAAATAAAAATTTAAAGTGATCATTCTTAACTGATTATTCGTGCTCATTGAGTAGAGGCTTAGACATGAAGCATAATGCATGGCATCACGTATATTTAGTTAGATTGGATTACTTGAACCCTTTTTCGTATCGATTTTTGTCTCAAATTTTGTCACAATATAGAAAATTGAGATAGTTTAACGTATGCATTAGATTCTAGTCATTCAGAGCTCTAAATCAATAGTTAGGGATGATTTAGTGCAGCCATATCAAGTTGATCGGCAGTTAAAGTGATCATTCTAAACTGATCATTGGTGCTCATTCAGTAAAGGCTTAGAAATGACACATAATGCATGACATCACGCAGTTTTGGTTAGATTGGATTACTTGAACGCTTTTTCGTATATATTGTTCTCTCATATTTTTTTACATTATAGAAAATTAGGCTAGCTTAACGTATGCATTGGATTCGTGTCATTCGGAGCTCTAAATCAAAAGTTAGGGATTATTTTGTACGGACATGTCAAGTTGATCGGCCTGTTAAAGTGATCATTCGAAACTGATCATTGGTGCTCATTGAGTAAAGGCTTAGAAATGAAGCATAATGAAAGGCATCACGCAGTTTCTGTTAGATTGGATTACTTGGACGCTTTTTCGTATATATTTTCGTCTCAAGTGTTTCTTAATAAATAGAAAATTGAGCTAGTTTAACGTATGCATTGGATTCGAGTCATTCTGAGCTCTAAATCAAAGGTTAGCAGAGATTTGGTGCGGACATGTCAAGTTGATAGGCCAGTTAAAGTGATCATTTCTAACTGATCATTGGTGCTCATCGAGTAAAGGCTTAGAAATGAAGCATAAGCGTGACATCACGTAGATTTGGTTAGATTTGATTACTTGAATGCTTTTTCGTATCGATTTTCGTCTTAAATTTTTCTCACATTATTGAAATTTGATCTAGCTTAACGTATGCATTGGATTCGCGTCATCCTGAGCTCTAAATGAAAAGTTAACGATGATTTGGTGCGTACATGTCAAGTTGGTCGACCAGTTAAAGTGATCAATCTAAAGTGATTATTGGTGGTCATTGAGTAATGGCTTAGAAATGAAGCATAATGCATTGCATCACGCAGATTTGGTTAGATTGGATTACTTGAACGCTTTTTCGTATCAAATTGCGTCTCAAATTTTTTCACAATTTAGAAAATTGATCTAGCTTAGCGTATGCATTGCATTCGTGTCATACGGAGCTATAAATCGAAATTTATGGATGATTTAGTGCGGACATGTCAAGTTGATCGGCCAGTTAAAGTGATCATTCTAAACTGATCATTGGTTCCCATTGAGTAAAGGCTTAGAAATGACGCATAATGCATGTCATCACATAGTTTTGGTTATATTGGATTACTTGGATGCTTTTTCATATCTATTTTTGTCTCAAACTTTGTCACAATATAGAAAATTGACCTAACTTTTCATTGGAATTGGATTCGTGTCATTATGAGCTCTAAATCATAAGTTACGGATGATTTAGTGCGGATATGTCATGTTGATCGGCCAGTTAGATTGATTATTCCTAACTGATCATTGCTGCTCATTGAGTCAAGGCTTAGAAATGAAGCATAATGCATGGCATCACGCAGTTTTGGTTATATTCGATTACTTGAACGCTTTTTATATCGATTTTCGTCTTAAATTTTTCTCACAATATTGAAATTTGATCTAGCTTAACGTATGCATTGGATTCGTGTCATCCTGACCTCTAAATCAAAAGTTAACGATGATTTGGTGCGTACATTTCAAGTTTGCCGGCCAGTTAAAGTGATCATTCTAAAGTGATTATTGGTGGTCATTGAGTAAAGGCTTAGAAATGAAGCATAATGCATGGAATCACGGAGATTTGGTAAGATTGGATTACTTGAACGCTTTTTCGTATCAAATTTCGTCTCAAATTTTGTCACAATTTAGAAAATTGATCTAGCTTAACGTATGCATTGGATTCGTGTCATACGGAGCCATAAATCGAAATTTAGGGATGATTTAGTGCGGACATGTCAAGTTGATCGGCCAACTAAAGTGATCATTCTAAACTGATCATTGGTTCCCATTGAGTAAAGGCTTAGAAATGACGCATAATGCATGGCATCACATAGTTTTCGTTATATTGGATTACTTGGACGCTTTTTCATATCTACTTTTGTCTCAAATTTTGATACAATATAGAAAATTGACCAAACTTTTCATTGGAATTGGATTCATGTCATTATGAGCTCTAAGTCATAAGTTACGGACGATTTAGTGCGGATATGCCATGTTGATCAGCCAGTTAAAGTGATTATTCTTAACTGATCATTGGTGCTCATTGATTAAAGGCTTATAAATTAAGCATAATGCATGGCATTATGCAGTTTTGGTTATATTCGATTACTTGAATGCTTTTTTATATCTATTTCTGTCACAATATAGATAATTGAGCTAGCTTAACGTAGGCATTGGATTGGTGTCATTGTGAGCTCTAAATCAAAAGTTAATGATGATTTAGTGCAGACATCTTAAGTTGATCGGCTAGTTAAAGTGATCATTCTAAACTGATCATTTGTGTTCATTGAGTAATGGCTTATATATGAAGCATGATCATTGCATCATGCATTTTTGCATAGATTGGATTACATGAACTCTTTTTGTAACTATTTATGTCTCAAATTTTGTCATAATATAGAAAATTGAGCTAGCTTAACGTGGGCATTGGATTCGTGTCATTATGAGCTCTAAATCATAAGTTACAGTCTATTTAGTGTGGAAATGTCAAGTTTATCGCCAGTTAAAGTGATCATTCTTAACTGATCATTGGTCCTTATTGAGTAAAGGCTTATAAATGAAGCATAATGCGTGGCAACACGCCGTTTTGGTTATATCGATTGCCTGAACAATTTTTTATATCTATTTCTTTCAGAATATAGAAAATTGAGCTAGCTTAACGTATGCATTGAATTCCTGTCATTCGGAGCTCTATATCAAAAGTTAGTGATGATTTTGTGCGGACATGTCAAGTTGATCGGCAAGTTCAAGTAATCATTTTAAATAGATCAGTTGTGCTCATTGAGTAAAAACTTAGAAATGAAGCATAATGCATGGCATCACGCAGTTTTGGTTAGATTGGATTACTTGAATGCTTTTTCATATATATTTTTGTCTCAATTTTTTCTCACAATATAGAAAATTGAGCTAGTTTAACATATGCATTGGATTCGTGTCATTCTGAGCTCTAAATCAAAAGTTAGCGATGATTTGGTGCAGACATGTTGATACAAGCCTTGATTCAAGGATGTATGCGCGTGGGCTGTTTGTAGAAGATTAGGTGAGAAACTCAACCTTAGGCTTCTGGATAGGGGTTTTCTGGTTGGTAAACGGTGGAAGGTTGAAGTGAACCACACGGAGGGTGATGAACCTCGTGATAAATCACAAACTTAGAGCTAGGAGGGCTGGTCTCAACTATGTTCTAAGCGCACAAGTCTCTCTTGAGAGAAAGCTCGTAGGGAAAAGTTCTACTTTATTAATAATCAAAAAGGTTGTCGAACTACAATGCTGGAAGGAGCCTTATTAATATGCTCGACAGCTTGACCTTCTAGGGTCGACTCAAACAAATAAAAGGAAAGTTTACAAAAGTGCACAAAAGGAAAAGATACAAAAGTGCATAACCGAAAAAGGATCTATTCCTAAAATGTTCTTGACTCAAAAATGTAAAGCAACTAGATCCTACCCTGCAAAACAGAAAGAGGCATATATTCAAATGTAAACTTACCTTAACTCACCTCACTGCCAAGAAATGGAAGGTGGCCGTCCTTGTGGCATGCACGCGCCTTGCTCCTAGTCTTCGACTTGGAGTAGGGTTACAAATCTCTGGGCCTTGACCTCTCTTGCCACTAAAGCCCAAGTCTCTGATGTCCCTTGTGTTGTTGAGAAGCTACTGGACTCTTCCTTGTATTTTAGGCCCATTGTCCTTAGTCGAACTTCTTCTAGAAGCTTGTTGACCCATAGGCTGAATTTGTGGAAGAGCACCCTTGATCTGCTTCTTGTTATTGCTCCTTGAGGTACTACTGGTGTTGAGACATCCTCTAAGTGCATGTCCTGGAGCTGGTAGCTCATTTGGTCCGAGTCCTCTTGTGTAGAAGTGGAGGTGCGCGTGTACTTGGCTGGATCGGCTGTACCGGCTGGATTGTGTGTGGTACTGGCTGGAATGACTTCAGGACCGGCCAAGTTGATCCCAGAGTCGGCGGTGTCATCAGGGGGACCGGCGGTGTCATTCACGTCCCCACCAAGTGTGCCGGAAGCTTGGGCCTCTCCGCCGGCGATGTTGACCGGTCTGGTCCTATAGGTCGAGGGTCCGGCGGTACTGTCTGGTCCGGCAGGCGCGCCAGATGGTCCTGCTGTCTCGGGCAAGCTTCCTGGTCGGCCAGTCTGGTCTCCTGGCTGGATGTACGACCTGATGTCCTCATCACATGTCAAGTTGATCGCCAGTTAAAGTGATCATTCTTAACTGATCATTGGTGCTTATTGAGTAAAGGCTTATAAATGAAGCATAATGCGTGGCAACACGCCATTTTGGTTATATCAATTACATGAACAATTTTTTATATCTATTTCTTTCAGAATATAGAAAATTGAGCTAGCTTAACGTAGGCATTGAATTCCTGTAATTCGGAGCTCTAAATCAAAAGTTAGTGATGATTTTGTGCGGACATGTCAAGTTGATCGGCAAATTCAAGTAATTATTTTAAACAGATCAAGTGTGCTCATTGAGTAAAAACTTAGAAATGAAGCATAATGCATGGCATCACGCAGTTTTGGTTAGATTGGACTACTTGAATGCTTTTTCATATATATTTTTTCTCAAATTTTTCTCACAATATAGAAAATTGAGCTAGTTTAACATATGCATTGGATTCGTGTCATTCTGAGCTCTAAATCAAAAGTTAGCGTTGATTTGGTGCGGACATGTCAAGTTGATCTGCGTGTTAAAGTGATCATTCTAAACTGATCATTGGTGTTCATTGAGTAAAGGCTTAGAAATGAAGCATAATGCATGGCATCACGTAGTTTGGGTTAGATTGGATTATTTCAACTCTTTTTCGTATATATTTTTGCCTGAAATTTTTCTCACAATATAGAAAATTGAGCTAGCTTAATGTAGGCATTGGATTCGTGTCATTATGAGCTCAAAATCAAAAGTTAGCGATGATTTGGTGCAGACATGTCAATTTGACCATCCAGTTAAACTGATCATTCAAAACTAATCATTGGTGCTCATTGAGTAAAGGCTTAGAAATGAAGCATAATTCATGGCATCACGCAGTTTTAGTTAGATTGGATTAGTTGAACACTTTTTCGTATATATTTTTGTCTCAAATTTTTCTCACAAAATAGAAAATTGAGCTAGCTTAACGTATGCTTTGGATTTGTGTCATTCTGAGCTGAAAATCAAAAGTTAAAATGATCGTTCTTAACTGATCATTCGTGCTCATTGAGTAGAGGCTTTGAAATGAAGCATAATGCATGGCATCATGCTTATTTGGTTAGATTGGATTACTTGAACCCTTTTCCGTATCGATTTTTGTCTCAAATTTTGTCACAATTTAGAAAATTGAGCTAGTTTAACGTATGCATTGGATTCTAGTCATTCAAAGCTCTAAATCAATAGTTAGGGATGATTTAGTGGAGACATCTCAAGTTGATCGGCCAGTTAAAGTGATCGGTCTAAAGTGATCATTGGTGCTCATTCAGTAAAGGCTTAGAAATGAAGCATAATGAATGGCATCACGTAGTTTTAGTTAGATTGGATTACTTGGACGCTTTTTCGTATATATTTTTGTCTCAAATGTTTCTTAATAAATAGAAAATTGAGCTCGTTTAACGTATGCATTGGATTCGAGTCATTCTGAGCTCTAAATCAAAAGTTAGCGGAGATTTGGTGCGGACATGTGAAGTTGATCGGCCAGTTAAAGTGATCATTCCAAACTGATCATTGGTGCTCATTGAGTAAAGGCTTAGAAATGAAGCATAATGCATGACATCAGGTAGATTTGGTTAGATTGGATTACTTGAATGCTTTTTCGTATCGATTTTCGTCTTAAATTCTTCTCAGAATATTGAAATTTGATCTAGCTTAACGTATGCATTGGATTCGTGTCATCCTGAGCTCTAAATCAAAAGTTAACGATGATTTAGTGCGTACATGTCAAGTTGGTCAGCCAGTTAAAGTGATCATTCTAAAGTGATTATTGGTGGTCATTGAGTAAAGGCTTAGAAATGAAGCATATTGCATGGCATCACGCAGATTTGGTTAGATTGGATTACCTGAGCGCTTTTTCGTATCAAATTTCGTCTCAAATTTTATCACAATTTAGAAAATTGATCTAGCTTAACATATGCATTGGATTTGTGTCATACGGAGCTATAAATCGAAATTTAGGAATGATTTAGTGCGGACATGTCAAGTTGATCGGCTAGTTAAAGGGATCATTCTAAACTGATCATTGGTTCCCATTAAGTAAAGGCTTAGAAATGACGCATAATGCATGGCATCACATAGTTTTGGTTATATTGGATTACTTGGACGCTTTTTCATATCTATTTTTGTCTCAAATTTTGTCACAATATAGAAAATTGACCAAACTTTTCATTGGAACTGGATTCGTGTCAGTATGAGCTCTAAATCATAAGTTACGGACGATTTAGTGCGGATATGTCATGTTGATCGGCCAGTTAAAGTGATTATTCTTAACTGATCATTGGTGCTCATTGATTAAAGGCTTATAAATTAAGCATAATGCATGGCATCATGCAGTTTTGGTTATATTCGATTACCTGAACGCTTTTTTATATCTATTTCTGTCACAATATAGATAATTGAGCTAGCTTAATGTAGGCATTGGATTGGTGTCATTATGAACTCTAAATCAAAAGTTAATGATGATTTAGTGCAGACATCTCAAGTTGATCAGCTAGTTAAAGTGATCATTCTAAACTGATCATTTGTGTTCATTGAGTAAAGGCTTATAAATGAAGCATAATCATTGCATCATGCAGTTTTGCATAGATTGGATTACATGAACTCTTTTTGTAACTATTTATGTCTCAAATTTTGTCATAATATAGAAAATTGAGCTAGCTTAACGTGGGCATTGGATTCGTGTCATTATGAGCTCTAAATCATAAGTTACAGTCTATTTAGTGCGGAAATGTCAAGTTGATCGCCAGTTAAAGTGATCATTCTTAACTGATCATTGGTGCTTATTGAGTAAAGGCTTATAAATGAAGCACAATGTGTGGCAACACGCCGTTTTGGTTATATCGATTACATGAACAATTTTTTATATCTATTTCTTTCAGAATATAGAAAATTGAGCTAGCTTAACGTAGGCATTGAATTCATGTAATTCGGTGCTCTAAATCAAAAGTTAGTGATGATTTTGTGCGGACATGTCAAGTTGATCGGCAAGTTCAAGTAATCATTTTAAACAGATCAGTTTTGCTCATTGAGTAAAAACTTAGAAATGAAGCATAATGCATGGCATCACGCAGTTTTGGTTAGATTGGATTACTTGAATGCTTTTTCATATATATTTTTGTCTCAATTTTTTCTCACAATATAGAAAATTGAGCTAGTTTAACATATGCATTGGATTCGTGTCATTCTGAGCTCTAAATCAAAAGTTAGCGATGATTTGGTGCAGACATGTCAAGTTGATTTGCCTGTTAAAGTGATCATTCTAAACTGATCATTGGTGTTCATTGAGTAAAGGCTTAGAAGTGATGCATAATTCATGGCATCACGCAGTTTTAGTTAGATTGGATACTTGAATGCTTTTTCGTATATATTTTTATCTCAAATTTTTCTCACAAAATAGAAAATTGAGCTAGCTTAACGTATCCATTGGATTTGTGTCATTCTGAGCTCAAAATCCAAAGTAAAAGTGATCATTCTTAACTGATCATTCGTGCTCATTGAGTAGAGGCTTTGAAATGAAGCATAATACATGGCATCACGCAGATTTGGTTAGATTGGATTACTTGAACCCTTTTTTGTATCGATTTTTGTCTCAAATTTTGTCACAATATAGAAAATTGAGCTAGTTTAACGTATGCATTGGATTCTAGTCGTTTAGAGCTCTAAATCAATAGTTAGGGATGATTAAGTGCAAACATCTCAAATTGATCGGCCAGTTAAAGTGATCATTTGTGCTCATTCAGTAAAGGCTTAGAAATGACGCATAACGCACTTTTGGTTAGATTGGATTACTTGAACGCTTTTTCGTATATATTGTTGTCTCATATTTTGCTACAATATAGAAAATTGAGCTAGCTTAACGTATGCATTGGATTCGTGTCATTCGGAGCTCTAAATCAAAAGTTAGGGATTATTTGGTACGGACATGTCAAGTTGATCGGCCTGTTAAAGTGATCATGCTAAACTGATCATTGGTGCTCATTGAGTAAAGGCTTAGAAATGAACCATAATGAATGGCATCACGCATTTTTGGTTAGATTGGATTACTTGGACGCTTTTTCGTATATATTTTTGTCCCAAATGTTTCTTAATAAATAGAAAATTGAGCTAGTTTAATGTATGCATTGGATTCGAGTCATTCTGAGCACTAAATCAAAAGTTAGCGGAGATTTGGTGCGGACATGTCAACTTGATAGGCCAGTTAAAGTGATCATTCCTAATTGATCATTGGTGCTCATTGAGTAAAGGCTTAGAAATTAAGCATAATGAATGGCATCACGCAGTTTTGGTTAGATTGGATTACTTGGACGCTTTTTCGTATATATTTTTGTCCCAAATGTTTCTTAATAAATAGAAAATTGAGCTAGTTTAATGTATGCATTGGATTCGAGTCATTCTGAGCACTAAATCAAAAGTTAGCGGAGATTTGGTGCGGACATGTCAAGTTGATAGGCCAGTTAAAGTGATCATTCCTAATTGATCATTGGTGCTCATTGAGTAAAGGCTTAGAAATTAAGCATAATGAATGGCATCACGCAGTTTTGGTTAGATTGGATTACTTGGACGCTTTTTCGTATATATTTTTGTCTCAAATATTTCTTAATAAATAAAAAATTGAGCTAGTTTAACGTATGCATTGGATTCGAGTCATTCTGAGCTCTAAATCAAAAGTTAGCGGAGATTTGGTGCGGACATGTGAAGTTGATCGGCCAGTTAAAGTGATCATTCCAAACTGATCATTGGTGCTCATTGAGTAAAGGCTTAAAAATGAAGCATAATGCATGACATCAGGTAGATTTGGTTAGATTGGATTACTTGAATGCTTTTTCGTATCGATTTTCATCTTAAATTTTTCTCACAATATTGAAATTTGATCTAGCTTAACGTATGCATTGGATTCGTGTCATCCTGAGCTCTAAATCAAAAGTTAATGATGATTTAGTGCATACATGTCAAGTTGGTCGGCCAGTTAAAGTGATCATTCTAAAGTGATTATTGGTGGTCATTGAGTAAAGGCTTAGAAATGAAGCATAATGCATGGCATCACACAGATTTGGTTAGATTGGATTACATGAACGCTTTTTCGTATCAAATTTCGTCTCAAATTTTGTCACAATTTAGAAAATTGATCTAGCTTAACGTATGCATTGGATTCATGTCATACGGAGCTATAAATCGAAATTTAGGGATGATTTAGTGCGGACATGTCAAGTTGATCGGCCAGTTAAAGGGATCATTCTAAACTGATCATTGGTTCCCATTGAGTAAAGGCTTAGAAATGACGCATAAGGCATGGCATCACATAGTTTTGGTTATATTGGATTACTTGGATGCTTTTCATATCTATTTTGTCTCAAATTTTGTCACAATATAGAAAATTGACCTAACCTTTCATTGGAACTGGATTCGTGTTATTATGTGCTCTAAATCATAAGTTACAGACGATTTAGTGCGGATATGTCATGTTGATCGGCCAGTTAAAGTGATTATTCTTAACTGATTATTGGTGCTCATTGATTAAAGGCTTATAAATTAAGCACAATGCATGGCATCATGCAGTTTTGGTTATATTCGATTACCTGAACGCTTTTTTATATCTATTTCTGTCAAAATATAGATAATTGAGCTAGCTTAACGTAGGCATTGGATTGGTATCATTATGAAATCTAAATCAAAAGTTAATGATGATTTAGTGCAGACATCTCAAGTTGATCGGCTAGTTAAAGTGATCATTTTGTACTTATCATTTGTGTTCATTGAGTAATGGCTTATAAATGAAGCATGATCATTGCATCATGCATTTTTGCATAGATTGGATTACATGAACTCTTTTTGTAACTATTTATGTCTCAAATTTTGTCATAATATAGAAAATTGAGCTAGCTTAACGTGGGCATTGGATTTGTGTCATTATGAGCTCTAAATCATAAGTTACAGTCTATTTAGTGTGGAAAAGACAAGTTTATCGCCAGTTAAAGTGATCATTCTTAACTGATCATTGGTCCTTATTGAGTAAAGGCTTATAAATGAAGCATAATGCGTGGCAACACGCCGTTTTGGTTATATCGATTGCCCGAACAATTTTTTATATCTATTTCTTTCAGAATATAGAAAATGGAGCTAGCTTAACGTATGCATTGAATTCCTGTCATTCGGAGCTCTATATCAAAAGTTAGTGATGATTTTGTGCGGACATGTCAAGTTGATCGGCAAGTTCAAGTAATCATTTTAAATAGATCAGTTGTGCTCATTGAGTAAAAACTTAGAAATGAAGCATAATGCATGGCATCACGCAGTTTTGGTTAGATTGGATTACTTGAATGCTTTTTCATATATATTTTTGTCTCAATTTTTTCTCACAATATAGAAAATTGAGCTAGTTTAACATATGCATTGGATTCGTGTCATTCTGAGCTCTAAATCAAAAGTTAGCGATGATTTGGTGCAGACATGTTGATACAAGCCTTGATTCAAGGATGTATGCGCGTGGGCTGTTTGTAGAAGATTAGGTGAGAAACTCAACCTTAGGCTTCTGGATAGGGGTTTTCTGGTTGGTAAACGATGGAAGGGTGAAGTGAACCACACGAGGGGTGATGAACCTCGTGATAAATCACAAACTTAGAGCTAGGAGGGCTGGTCTCAACTAGGTTCTAAGCGCACAAGTCTCTTTTGAGAGAAAGCTTGTAGGAAAAAGTTCTACTTTATTAATAATCAAAAGGTTGTCGAACTACAATGCTGGAAGGAGCCTTATTAATATGCTCGACAGCTTGACCTTCTAGGGTCGACTCAAACAAATAAAAGGAAAGTTTACAAAAGTGCACAAAAGGAAAAGATACAAAAGTGCATAACCAAAAAAGGATCTATTCCTAAAATGTTTTTGACTCAAAAATGTAAAGCAACTAGATCCTACCCTGCAAAACAGAAAGAGGCATATATTTGAATGTAAACTTACCTTAACTCACCTCACGGCCAAGAAATGGAAGGTGCCGTCCTTGTGGCATGCACGCGCCTTGCTCCTAGTCTTGGACTTGGAGTAGGGTTACAAATCTCTGGGCCCTGACCTCTCTTGCCACTAAAGCCCAAGTCTCTGATGTCCCTTGTGTTGTTGAGAAGCTATTGGACTCTTCCTTGTATTTTGGCCCATTGTCCTTAGTCGATCTTCTTCTAGAAGCTTGTTGACCCATAGGCTGAATTTGTGGAAGAGCGCCCTTGATCTGCTTCTTGTCATTGCTCCTTGAGGTACCACTGGTGTTGAGACTTCCTCTAAGTGCATGTCCTGGAGCTGGTAGCTCATTTGGTCCGAGTCCTCTTGTGTAGAAGTGGAAGTGCGCGTGTACTCGGCTGGATGGCCTGTACCGGCTGGATGGCCTGTACCGGCTGGATTGTGCGCGGTACTGGCCGGAATGACTTCAGGACCGGCCAAGTTGATCCCAGAGTCGGCGGTGTCATCAGGGGGACCGGCGGTGTCATTCACGTCCCCAACAAGTGTGCCGGAAGCTTGGGCCTCTCCGCCGGCGATGTTGACCGGTCTGGTCCTATAGGTCGAGGGTCCGGCGGTACTGTCTGGTCCGGCAGGCGCGCCAGATGGTCCTGCTGTCTCAGGCAAGCTTCCTGGTCGGCCAGTCTGGTCTCCTGGCTGGATGTACGACCTGATGTCCTCATCACATGTCAAGTTGATTTGCCTGTTAAAGTGATCATTCTAAACTGATCATTGGTGTTCATTGAGTAAAGGCTTAGAAATGAAGCATAATGAATGACATCACGAAGTTTTTGTTAGATTGGATTACTTGAACGCTTTTTCCTATATATTTTTGTCTCTAATTTTTCTTAATAAATGGAAATTTGAGATAGTTTAACGTATGCATTGGATTCGAGTCATTCTGAGCTCCAAATCAAAAGTTAGCGGTGATTTGGTGCGGACATGTCAAGTTGATAGGCCAGTTAAAGTGATTATTCTTAACTGATCATTGCTGCTCATTGAGTAAAGGCTTATAAATGAAGCATAATGCATGACATCACGTAGATTTGGTTAGATTGGATTACTTGAACGCTTTTTCGTATCGATTTTCATCTTAAATTTTCTCACAATATAGAAAATTGATGTAGCTTAACGTATGCATTGGATTCGTGTCATTCTGAGCTCTAAATCAAAAGTTAACGATGATTTGGTGCGTACATGTCAAGTTGGTCTGCCAGTTAAAGTGATCATTCTAAAGTGGTTATTGGTTGTCATTGACTAAAGGCTTAGAAATGAAGTATAATGCATGGCATCACGAAGATTTTGTTAGATTGGATTACTTGATCGCTTTTTCGTATCAAATTTCGTCTTAAATTTTTTCACAATTTAGAAAATTGATCTAGCTTAACGTATCGATTGGATTCGTGTCATTCGGAGCTATAAATCAAAATTTAGGGATGATTTAGTGCGGACATGTCAAGTTGATCGGATAGTTAAAGTGATCATTCTAAACTGATCATTGGTTCCCATTGAGTAAAGGCTTAGAAATGAGGCATAATGCATGGCATCACATAGTTTTGGTTATATTTTTGTTTCAAATTTTGTCACAATATAGAAAATTGAGCTAACTTTTCATTGGAATTGGATTCATGTCATTATGAGCTCTAAATCATAAGTTACGGATGATTTAGTGCGGATATGTCATGTTGATCGGCCAACTAAAGTGATTATTCTTAACTGATCATTGGTGCTCATTGATTAAAGGCTTATAAATTAAGCATAATGCATGGAATCACGCAGTTTTGGTTATATTCGATTACTTGAACGCTTTTTATATCTATTTCTGTCACAATATAGATAATTGAGCTAGCTTAATGTAGGCATTGGATTCGTGTCATTATGAGCTGTAAATCAAAAGTTAATGATGATTTAGTGCAGACATCTCAAGAGTATCGCCCAGTTAAAGTGATCATTCTAAAGTGATTATTGGTGCTGATTGAGTAAAGGCTTAGAAATGAAGCATATTGCATGGCATCACGAAGTTTTGGCTAGATTGGATTACTTGAACACTTTTTTGTATCTATATACGTCTCAAATTTTGTCAAAATATGTAAAGTTGAGCTAGCTTAACGTGGTCATTTGATTCGGCTCACTCTGAGCTCTAAATCAGAAATAACGGACGATTTAGTGTGGGCATGTCAAGTTGATCGGCCAGTTAAAGTGATTTTTCTAAACTTATCATTGGTGCTCATTGAGTAAAGGCATATAAATGAAGGATAATGTATGACATCACGCAGTTCAGGTAAGATTGGATTACATGGATGCTTTGTTGTATCTATTTCTATCTAAAATTTTTTTGGAATATAGAAAATTGATCTAGCTTAACGTAGGGATTTGGTTCGTGTCATTCTGAGCTCTGAATAAAAAGTTACGAACGATTTAGTGCGGACATTTCAATTTGATCACCCAGTTAAATTAATCATTCTAAACTAATCATTGGTGCTCATTGATTAAAGGCTTATAAATGAAACATAATGCATGACATGACGTAGTTTTGGAAAGACTTGCTGAAGCAATTTTAGTCTTAAATTTTATCACAATATAAAAAATTGAACTGGCTTAACGTGGACATTGGATTCGTGTCATTATGAGCTCTACATCAAAAGTTACGGACGATTTATTGCGGAAATGTCAAGTTAATCGGCCATTTAAAGTGATCATTATAAACTGGTCATTGGTGCTCATTGAGTAAAGGTATACAAATGAAGCAAAATGCATGGCATCACGCAGTTTTTTCTAGCTTAGATTACTTGAACACTTTTCGTATCTATTTCTATCTCAAATTTTGTCACAATATAGAAAATTGAACTAGCTTAACGCGGGCATTGGATTCCTGTCATTATGAGTTATAAATCAAAAGTTATGGACGAATTGGTGCAGACATGTCAAGTGTATCGCCCAGTTAAAGTGATCTTCATGTCATTATATGTTATAAAATACAAGTTACTGACGATTTAGTGGAGACATGTCAAGTTGATCGCCGAGTTAAATTGATCGTTCTAAACTCATCATTGGTGCTCAGTGAGAAAAGGCTTATGAATGAAACATAATGCATGGCATCACGCAGTTTTGGATAGATTGGATTAGTTGAACGCTTTTTTCATATCAATTTCTTTCTCAAATTTCATCACAATATAGAAAATTTAGCTAGCTTAATGTTGCCATTGGATTCGTGCCATTCTGAGCTCTAAATCAAAAGTTACGAATGATTTAGTGCATACATGTCATGTTGATCGGCCATTTAAACTTATCATTCTAAATTGATCATTGATGCTCACTGAGTTAAGGCTTATAAATCAAGCATAATGCATGACATCACATAGTTCGGGATAGATTGGATTACTTGGACGCTTTGTCTTATCTATTTCTGTCTCAAATTTTGTTATAATATTGAATTGAGTTAGCTTAACATGGGCATTGGATTTGTGTCATTCTGAGCTCTAAATCATAAGTTACCGAAAATTTAATGTGGATCTGTCAAGTTGATCGGCCAGTTAAAGTGATCATTCTTAACTGATCTTTGGTGGTCATTGAGTAAATGCTTATAAATGAAGCATAATGTATGCCATCACGCATTTTTGACTAGATTGGATTACTTGAACGCTTTTTTGTATCTGTTTCTATCTCAGAATGTGTCACAATATAGAAAATTGAGCTAGCTTAACATGGGCATTGGGTTCGTGTCATTCTGACCTCTAAATCAAAACTTAGGGATGCTTTTGTGCGGAAATGTCTAGTTGTTCGGCCAATTAAAGTCATCATTCTAAACTGATCATCGGTGCTCATTGAGTAAAGGATTATAAATAAAGCATAATGCATGGCATCACGCAGTTTTGGCTAGATTGATTTACTTGAATGCTTTTTCGTATTAATTTTTTATCCCAATTTTTCTCACAATATAGAAAATTGAGATAACTTAACGTGGGCATTGGATTCGTGTTATTCTGAGCTCTAAATAAAAAGTTACGAACGATTTAGTGCAGACATGACAAGTTGATCACCTAGTTAAAGTGATCATTCTAAACTGATCATTGGTGTTCATTAAGTAAACGCTTATAAATGAAGCAAAAAGCATGGGATCACACAGTTTGGGATAGATTGGATTACTTGGACGCTTTGTCGTAACTAGTTGTGTCTCAAATTTTTTCACAATGAAGGAAATTGAGCTAGCTTAACCTGGGCATTGGATTTGTGTCATTCTAAACTCTAAAATATAAGTTAAGGACGATTTAGTGCATACATATCAAGTTGATCAGCCAGTTAAAATGATCATTCTAAACTAATCATTGTTGCTCATTAAGTAAACACTTATAAATGAAGCATAAAGCTTGGCATCACGTAGTTTGGGATAGATTGAATTACTTGGACACTTTGTCGTATCTAGTTCTGTTGCAAATTTTTTCACAATATAAAAGATTAAGCTAGATTAACTTGGGCATTGGTTCGTGTCATCCTGAGTTCTAAATTAAAAGTTACGGACGATTTAGTGCAGACATGTCAAATCGATCACCTAGTTAAAGTGATCATTCTAAACTGATCAGTGGTGCTCATTAGATAAACGCTTATAAATGAAGCATTAAGCTTGGGATAACACAATTCGGGATAGATTGGATTACTTGGATGCTTTGTCGGATCTAGTTTTGTCTCAAATTTTGTCATAATATGAAAATTTGAGCTAGCTTAACGTGGGTAATGGATTTCTGTCATTCTGTCCCATAAATCAAAACTTATAGACGATTGAGTGTATTAATGTTAAGTTTATCGGCCAATCAAAGTTATCATTCTAAAATGATCATTGGTGTTCATTGACTAAAAGCTTATAAATGAAGCAAAATGCATGGCATCATGCAGTTTTGGTTAGCTTGGATTTCTTGAACGCTTTTTCGTTTCTGTTTCTATCTCGAATTTTGTCATAATATAGAAAATTGATCTAGCTTAACAAGGGCATTGGATTCGTGTCACTATGAGCTATAAATCAAAAGTTATGGACGATTTAGTGCAGACATGTCAAGATGATCGCCCAGTTACATTGATCATTCTAAACTGATCATTGGTGCTAATTGAGTAAAGGCTTATAAATCAAGAATAATGCATGGCATTACGCAGTTTTGGCTAGATTGGATTACTAGAATGCTTTTTCGTATCTGTTTCTGTCTCCAATTTTGCCACATTATAGAAAATTTAGGTAGCTTAACGTGGGCATTGGATTTCTGTCATTCTGAGCTCTGAATTAATAGTTACGCACGATTTAGTGCGATATGACATGTTCATCGGCCAATTAAAGTGATCATTCTAAACTGATCATTGGTGCTCATTGAGTAAAGGCTTATAAATGAAGCATAATGCATGACATAATGCAGTTCGGGATGAATTGGATTACATGGATGCTTTGGCTTATCTATTTCTCTCTCAAAGTTTATCATAATATAGAAAATTAAGCTCGCTTAACATTGGCATTGGATTCTTGTCATTCTGAGATCTGACATATTAGATATGGACGATTTAGTACGGACATGTCAAGTTGATCAGCCACTTAAACTGATCATTGGTGCTCATTATGTAAACGCTTATTAATGAAGCATAAATTATGGCATCACATAGTTTGGGATATATTGAATTAGTTGGACTCTTTGTCGTATCTAGTTCTATCTCAAATTTTTTCACAATATAAAAGATTGAGCTAGCTCAACGTGGCCATTGGTTCGTGTCATCCTGAGCTATAAATCAAAAGTTATCGACAATTTAGTGCGGACATGTCAAGTTGATCGCCAAGTTACAGTGATCATTCTAAACTGATCATTGGTGCTCATTGAGTAAGGGCTTATAAATGAAGCAAAATGCATGGCATCACACGGTTTTGGATAGCTTGGATTACTTGAACGCTTTTTCGTATATAGTATCAAATTTTGTCACAATATAGAAAATTGAGCTAGCTAAACGTAGGCATTTGATTCATGTCATTCTTAGCACTAAATAAAAAGTTAGGGACGATTTGGTGCGGACATATCAAATTGATAGGCCAGTTGAAGTGATCATTCTAAACTGATCATTGGTGTTCATTGAGTAAATGCTTAGAAATGAAGCATAATGAATGGCATCATGCAGTTTTGGTTAGATTGGATTACTTGAAAACTTTCTTGTATCGACTTTCGTCTCAAATTTTGTCACAATTTAGAAAGTTGAGCTAGCTTAACGTAGGCATTGGATTCGTGTCATTCTGAGCACGAAATCAAAAGTTAGGGATGATTTAGTGCGGACATGCCAAGTTGATCGGCCAGATAAAGGTATCATTCTAAACTAATCATTGGTTCCCATTGAGTAAATGCTTAGAAATGAAGCATAATGCATGGCATCATGCAGTTTTGGTTATATTGCATTACTTGAACGCGTTTTCGTATCTACTTTTGTCTCAAATTTTGTCACAGTATAGAAAATTGAGCTAACATATCATCGGCATTGGATTCGTGTCATTATGAGCTCTAAATCATAAGTTACTGACGATTTAGTGCGGACATGTCAAGTTAATCGGCCAGTTAAAGTGATCATTCTAAACTGATCATTTGTGTTCATTGAGTAAAGGCTTATAAATGAAGCATAATGCACTGCATCATGCAAGTTTGCATAGATTGTATTACTTGAAAGCTTTTTTTTATCTATTTCGGTCTCAAATTTCGTCTTAATATATAAAATTGAGCTAGCTTAACGTGGGCGTTGTATTTGTGCCATTCTGAGCTCTAAGTCAAAAGTTACAAACGATTTCATGCGGACATGTCAAATTGATCGGCAAGTTAAAGTGATCATTCTAAACGGATCAATGGTGCTCATTGAGTAAATGCTTATAAATGAAGCATAATGCATGACATCACGCAGTTCGGGATAGATTGGATTACTTGGACGCTTTGTGGTATCTATTTTTGCTCCACATTTTGTCTCAATATAGAAAATTGAGCTAGCTTGAAATGGGCATTGGATTCATGTTATTCTGAACTCTATCAAAAGTTATGGACGATTTAGTGCGGAAGTGTCAAGTTGATCGCCTACATAAGTGATCATTCTAAATTGATCATTGGTGCTCATTTAGTAAAGGCTTATAAATGAAGCATAATTGATGACATCACGTAGTTATGGACAGATTGGATTACTTGGACTCTTTGTCGTATCTATTTCTGTCTCAAATTTTGTCACAATATGGAAACTTGAGCTACCTTAACATGGGCATTGGATTTGTGTCTTTCTGAGCTCTAAATCAAAAAATACAGATGATTTAATTACTTGAACACTTTTTTACATCTAATTTATATCAAATTTTTTCAAAATATAGAAAGTTGAGCTACGTTAAAGTGGTCATTGGATTCGGGTCACTCTGAGCTCTAATTAGAAGTTATGGACGATTTAGTGCGGGCATGTCAAGTTGATCGGCCAGTTAAAGTGAATTTTCTAAACTTATCATTGGTGCTCATTGAGTAAAGGCATATAAATGAAGCTTAATGTTTGACATCATGCAGTTCAGGTTAGACTCGATTACATGGACGCTTTGTTGTATCTATTTCTATCTAAAAAAATTTCGCAATATAGAAAATTGACCTAGCTTAATGTAGGGATTTGTTTGTATCATTCTGAGCTCTAAATCAAAAGTTACAAACGATTTAGTGCGGACATGTCAGGTTGATCACCCTGTTAAATTGATCATTCTAAACTGATCATTGGTGCTCATTGATTAAAGGCTTATAAATGAAGCATAATGCATGACATGACGAGTTTTGGAAAGACTTGCTGAAGCAATTTTAGTCTTAAATTTTTTCACAATATAAAAAAAATTGAGCTAGATTAACGTGGACATTGGATTTTTGTCATTCTGAGCTCTACATGAAAAGTTATGAATGATTTAGTGCAGAAATGTCAAGATAATCGGCCAGTTAAAGTGATCATTCTAAACTGATCATTGGTGCTCATTAAGTAAAGGTATACAAATGAAGCAAAATGCATGGCATCACGCAGTTTTGTCTACCTTAGATTACTTGAACGCTTTTTCGTATCTATTTCTATCTCAAATTTTGTCACAATATATAAAATTGAACTAGCTTAACGCGGGCATTGGATTCCTGTCATTATGAGCTATAAATCAAAAGTTATGGGCGATTTGGTGCAAACATGTCAAGTGTATCACTCAGTTAAATTGATCATTGTAATCTGATTTTCATGACATTATATGCTATAAATCAAAAGTTATGGACAATTTAGTGGAGACATGTCAAATGGATCTTCCAGTTAAATTAATCATTCTAAACTCATCATTGGTGCTCAGTGAGAAAAGGCTTATAAATGAAACATAATGCATAGCATCACGCAGTTTTGGATATATTGGATTAGTTGAACGCTTTTTCATATCAATTTCTATCTCAAATTTCGTCGCAATATAGAAAATTTAGCTAGCTTAACGTGGCCATTGGATTCATGTCATTCAGAGCTGTAAATCAAAAGTTACGGATGATTTAGTGTAGACATGTCAAGTTGATCGGCCAATTAAACTGATCATTCTAAACTGATCATTGGTGCTCATTGAGTTAAGGCTTATCAACGAAGCATATTGCATGACATCACAAAGCTCGGGATAGATTGGATTACTTAGATGCTTTGTCTTATCTATTTCTATCTCAATTTTGTTACAATATTGATTTGAGTTAGCTTAACATGGACATTGGATTCGTGTCATTCTGAGCTCTAAATCATAAGTTACGGAGAATTTAGTGCGGATATGTAAAGTTGATCGGCCTGTTAAAGTGATCATTCTTAACTGATCATTGGTGGTCATTGAGTAAAGGCTTATAAATTAAGCATAATGTATGGCATCACGCATTTTTGGCTAGATTGGATTACTTCAACGCTTTTTGAATCTGCTTCTGTCTCAGAATGTGTCACAATATAGAAAATTGAGCTAGCTTAACGTGGGCATTGGATTCGTGTCATTCAGAGCTCTAAATCAAAAGTTAGGGACGATTTAGTGCGGACATGTCTAGTTGATCGGACAGTTAAAGTGATCATTCTGAACTGATCATTGGTGCTCATTGAGTAAAGGATTATAAATGAAGCATAATGCATGGCATCACGCAGTTTTGGCTAGATTGATTTACTTGAATGCTTTTTCATATTTATTTTTGTCCCAAATTTTGCCACAATATAGAAAATTGAGACACCTTAACGTGGGCATTGGATTCGTGTTATTCTGTGCTCTAACTAAAAAGTTACGAACGATTTAGTGTAGACATGACAAGTTGATCACCTAGTTAAAGTGATCATTCTAAACTGATCATTGGTGCTCATTAAGTAAACGCTTATAAATGAACCAAAAAGAATGGGATCACGCAGTTTGGGATAGATTGGATTACTTGAACGCTTTGGCATAACTAGTTGTGTCTCAAATTTGGTCACAATGTAGAAAATATAGCTAGTTAACCAGGGCATTGGATTTGTTTCATTCTAAACTCTAAAATATAAGTTAAGGACGTTTTAGTGCAGACATGTCAAGTTGATCGGCGAGTTAAAGTGATCATTCTAAACTGATCATTGTTGCTCATTAAGTAAACACTTATAAATGAAGCATAAAGCATGGCATCACGTAGTTTGGGATAGATTGAATTACTTGGACACTTTGTCGTATCTAGTTCTCTCCCAAATTTTTCACAATATAAAAGATTGAGCTAGATTAACGTGGGCATTGGTTCGTGTCATCCTGAGCTCTAAATAAAAAGTTACGGATGATTTAGTGCTGACATGTCAAATCGATCGCCTAGTTAAAGTGATCATTCTAAACTGATCACTGGTGCTCACTAGATAAATGCTTATAAATGAAGCATTAAGCATGGGATAATACAGTTTGGGATAGATTGGATTACTTGGATGCTTTGTCAGATCTAGTTTTGTCTCAACTTTGGTAATAATATGAAAACTTGAGCTAGCTTAACGTGGGTAATGGATTTGTGTCATTCTGAACCATAAATCAAAACTTATAGATGATTTATTGCAGAAATGTTAAGTTTATCGGCCAATTAAATTTATCATTCTAAACTGATCATTGGTGTTCATTGAGTAAAAGGCTTATAAATGAAGCATAATGCATGACATCACGTAGTTTTGGCTAGATTGGATTACTGGAATACTTTTTCGTATCTGTTTCCGTCTAAAATTTTACCACAATATAGAAAATTTATCTAGCTCAACGTGGGCATTGGATTTGTATCATTCTGAGCTCTAAATTAAAAGTTACGAACGATTTAGTGCGGCATGTCATGTTCATCGGCCAAATAAAGTGATCATTCTAAACTGATCATGGGTGCTCATTGAGTAAAGGCTTATAAATGACATCACGAAGTTTGGGATAGATTGGATTACATGGACGCTTTGGCTTATCTATTTTTGTCTCAAAGTTTATCACAATATAGAAAATTGAGCTCGCTTAACATTGCATTGGATTCTTGTCATTATGAGATCTAAAATATAAGATACAGACGATTTAGAACGGAAATGTCAAGTTGATCAGCCACTTAAAGTGATCATTCTAAATTGATCATTGGTGCTCATTATGTAAAAGCTTATAAATGAAGAATAAAGCATGGCATCACGTAGTTTGGGATAGATTGAATTACTTGGACTCTTTTTCGTATCTAGTTCTATCTCAAATTTTTTCACAATATAAAAGATTGAGCTACCTCAACGTGGCCATTGGTTCATGTCATCCTGAGCTCTAAATCAAAAGTTACCGACAATTTAGTGCGGACATGTCAAGTTGATCGGCATGTTATAGTGATCATTCTAAACTGATCATTGGTGCTCATTGAGTAAAGGCTTATAAACAAAGCAAAATGCATGGCATCACACGATTATGGATAGCTTGGATTACTTGATCGCTTTTTCGTATCTATTTCATTCTCAATTTTTTTCACAATATAAAAAATTGAGCTAGCTTAATGTGGTCAATTGATTTGTGTTATTCGGATCTCTAAATCAAAAGTTTCAGACGACTTAATGCAGACATGTCAAATCGATCGCTTAGTTAAAGTGATCATTCTAAACTGATCATTGGTGCTCATTAAGTAAAGGCTAATAAATGAAGAAAAATACATGGCATCACCCACTTTTCGCTAGATTGGATTACTTGAACATTTTTTCGTATCTATTTCAGTCTCAAATTTTGTCACAATATAGAAAATTGAGCTAGCTTAACGTGGGCATAGGATTCCTTTCATTAAAAGCTATAATTCAAAAGTTATAGACGATTTAGTGAAGACATGTCAAGTTGTTTGCCTAGATAAATTGATCATTCTAAACTGATCATTGGTGCTCGTTGAGTAAAGGTTTATAAATGAAGCAAAATGCGTGGCATCACGCAGTATTGGCTAGCTTGGATTACTTGAGCACTTTGTTGTACCTGTTTCTATACCAAATTTTGTCACAATATAAAACATTTAGACGTGGACATTGGATTCATGTCATTATGAGCTGTAAATCAAAAGTTTTGGACGATTTAGGGCAAACATGTCAAGTTGATCGCCCAGTTAAATTGATCATTCTAAAATGATCATTGGTGCTCATTTAGTAAAGGCTTATAAATGAAGCATAAAGCATGGGATCACACAGTATTGGCTTTTTCGTATCTAGTTATGTCTGAGATTTTGTCACAATATAGAAAATTTAGCTAGATTATCGTGGGCAGTGGATTCGTGTCATTCGGGGCTCTAAATCAAAAGTTACAAACGATTTAGTGTTGAGATGGCAAGTTGATCAACTAGTTAAAGTTATCATTCTAAACTGACCATTTTAAATTGATCATTGGTGCTCATTGAGTAAAGGCTTATAAACTGCATGGCATCACGCAGTTTGGCTAGCTTGGATTACTTGAACGCTCTTTTTAATCTATTTCTGTCTCAAATTTTGTCACAATACCGAAAATTGAGCTAGCTTAATGTGGACACTAGATTCGTGTCATTATGAGCTATAAATCAAAAGTTATGGACGATTTTGTGCTCATTGAGTAAAGGCTTATAAATGAAGCATAATGCATTGCATCATGCAAGTTTGCATAGATTGGATTACTTGAACTCTTTTTCGTATATATTGTTGTCTCATATTTTATGACAATATAGAAAATTGAGCTAGCTTAACGTATGCATTGGATTCGTGTCATTCGAAGCTCTAAATCAAAAGTAAGGGAAATTTCGTACGGACATGTCAAATTGATCAGCCTGTTAAAGTGATCATTCTAAACTGTTCATTGGTGCTCATTGAGTAATGGCTTAGAAATGAAGCATAATGAATGGCATCACGCAGTTTTGGTTAGATTGGATTGCTTGAACGCTTTTTCGTATATATTTTTGTCTCAAATTTTTCTTAATAAATAGAAAATTGAGATAGTTTAACATATGCATTGGATTTGAGTCATTCTGAGCTCTAAATCAAAAGTTAGCGGTGATTTGGAGCGGACATGTCAAGTTGATAGGCCAGTTAAAGTGATCATTCTTAACTGATCATTGGTGCTCATTGAGTAAAGGCTTAGAAATGAAGCATAATGCATGACATCACGTAGATTTGGTTAGATTGGATTACTTGAACGCTTTTTCGTAACGAATTTCGTCTTAAATTTTTCTCACAATATAGAAAATTGATCTAGCTTAACGTATGCATTGGATTCGTCTCATTCTGAGCTCTAAATCAAAAGTTAACGATGATTTGGTGCGTACATGTCACGTTGGTCGACCAGTTAAAGTTAACATTCTAAAGTGATTATTGGTGGTCATTGAGTAAAGGCTTAGAAATGAAGCAGCATGCATGGCATCACGCAGATTTGGTTTGATTGGATTACTTGAACACTTTTTCGTATCAAATTTCGTCTCAAATTTTGTCACAATTTAGAAAATTGATCTAGCTTAACGTATGCATTGGATTCGTGTCATTCGGAGCTATAAATCAAAATTTAGGGATGATTTAGTGCGGACATGTCAAGGTTATCGGCCAGTTAAAGTGATCATTCTAAACTGATCATTGGTTCTCATTGAGTAAAGGCTTAGAAATGAAGCATAATGCATGGCATAACATAGTTTTGGTTATATTGGATTACTTGGACGCTTTTTCATATCTATTTTTGTTTCAAATTTTGTCACAATATAGAAAATTGAGCTAACTTTTCATGGGAATTGGATTTGTGTCATTATGAGCTCTAAATCATAAGTTACTGACGATTTAGTGCGGATATGTCATGTTGATCGGGAAGTTAAAGTGATTATTCTTAACTGATCATTGGTGCTCATTGATTAAAGGCTTATAAATTAAGCATAATGCATGGCATCACGCAGTTTTGGTTATATTCGATTACTTGAACGCTTTTTATATCTATTTCTGTCACAATATAGATAATTGAGCTCGCTTAACGTAGGCATTGGATTCGTGTCATTCTGAGCTCGAAATCAAAAGTAAGGGATGATTTGGTGCGGACATGTCAAGTTGATCGGCCAGTTAAAGTTGTGATTCTAAACTAATCATTGGTTCCCATTGAGTAAAAGTTTAGAAATGAAGCATAATGCATGGCATCACGCAGTTTTGGTTATATTGGATTACTTGAACGTGTTTTCGTATCTATTTTTGTCTCCAATTTGTCACAATGTAGAAAATTGAGCTAACATATCATCTGCATTGGATTCGTGTTATTACGAGCTCTAAATCATAAGTTACAGACAATTTAGTGCGCACATGTCAAGTTGATCGGCCAGTTAAAGTGAACATTTTAAACTGATTATTTGTGCTCATTGAGTAAAGGTTTATAAATAAAGCATAATGCAATGCATCATGCAAGTTTGCATAGATAGGATTACTTGACAGCTTTTTTGTATCGATTTCTATGTCAAATTTCGTCACAATATATAAAATTCAGCTAGTTTAACGTGTGATTTGGATTTGTGTCATTTTGAGATCTAAATCAAAAGTTACAAACGATTTAATGCGGACATGTTAAATTGATCGACTAGTTAAAGTGATCATTCTAAACTGTTCAATGGTGCTCATTGAGTAAAGGCTTATAAATGAAGCATAATGCATGACATCACACAGTTCCGGATAGATTGGATTAATTGGACGCTTTGTCGTATCTATTTCTGTCTCAAATTTTATCTCAATATAGAAAATTGAGCTAGCTTAACATGGGTATTGGATTTGTGTTATTCTGAACTCTAAATCAAAAGTTCCGGACGATTTAGTGCGGAAGTATCAGGTTGATCGCGTACATAAAGTGATCATTCTAAACTGATCATTGGTGCTCATTGAGTAATGGCTTACAAATGAAGCATAATGCATGGTATCCCACAGTTTTGGCTAGATTGGATTACTTCTACGCTTTTTTGTATCTATTTCTATCTCAAATTTTGTCGCAATGTAGAAAATTGAGCTAGGTTAACGTGGGCATTGGATTCGTGTCATTCTAAGTTCTAAATCAAATGTTGGGGACGATTTTATGTGGACATGTCAAGTTGATCGTCTAGTTAAAGTGATCATTCTAAACTGATCATTGGTTCCCATTGAGTATATGCTTATAAATGAAGCGTTATGCATGGCATCACGCAGTTCGGGATAGATTGGATTACATGGACGCATTTTCATGTCTATTTCTGTCTCAAATTTTGAAAAATATAGAAAATTGAGATAGCTTAACGTGTGCATTGGATTCGTGTGATTCTGAGCTCTAAATCAAAAGTTTCGGACAAGTTAGTGCGGACATGTCAAGTTGATTGGCCAGTTAAATTGATCATTCTAAATTGATCTTTGGTGCTCATTGAGTAAATGCTTAAAAATGAAGCATAAAAAATTACATCAAGCAGATCAGGATAGATTGGATTATTTGGACACTTTGTCGTATCTATTTATGACTCAAATTTTGTCAGATTATAGAAAAATTGAGCTACATTAACGTAGGCACTGGATCATGTGATTCAGAGCTCTAAATCAAAAGTTACAGAGGATTTAGTGCGGACATGTCATGTTGATCTGATAGTTAAAGTGATCATTCTAAATGAAGCAAAATACATGGCATCACGCAGTTTTGGCTACATTGGATTACTTGAATGCTTTTGTGTATCTATTTCTGTCTCCAAATTTTTCACAGTATTGAAAATTGAACTAGGTCAATGTGGACATTGGATTTGTGTCATTATGAGCTATAAATCAAAAGTTATTCAAGATTTAGTGCAAACATGTCAAGTTGATCGCCCAGGTAAATTGATCATTATAAAATGATCATTAGTGCTCATTGAGTAAACACTTATAAATAAAACATAAAGCATGGGATCATGCAGTTTTGGCTAGATTGGATTACTTGAATGGTTTTTCATGTCTAGTTATGTCTCAAATTTTGTCACAATATAGAAAATTTAGCTAGCTTATCGTGGGCATTAGATTCGTGTTATTCTGAGCTCTAAATCAAAAGTTATGGACAATTTAGTGCAAACATGTCAAGTGTATCAGCTAGTTAAAGTTATAATTCTAAAGTGATCAATGGTGCTCATTGAGTAAAGGCTTATGAATGAAGCAAAATACTTGGATTACTTGAACACTTTTTCGTATCTACTTATATCTCACATTTTGTCACAATATGGAAAATTAAGCTAGCTTAATGTGAGCACTGGATTCTTGTCATTATGAGCTATAAATAAAAAATTATGGATTATTTAGTGCAGATATGTAAAGTTGATCGCATAGTTAAATTGATCATTCTAAACTGATCGTTAGTGCTCATTGAGTAAAGGCTTATAAACAAAGCATAATGCATCCCATCATGCAGTTTTCGCTAGATTGGATTACTTGAAAATTTTTCGTATATATTTGTATCTCAAATTTTCTCACAATATAAAAAATTGAACTAACTTAACATGGGCATTGGATTCGAGTTATTCTAAGCTCTAAATCAAAATTACGGATAATTTATTGCGGACATATAAATTTGATCGGCTAGTTAAACTGATCATTCTAAACTGATCGTTGGTGCTCTTTGAGTAAAGGCTTATACATGAAGCATAATGCATGGCATCACGTAGTTTTGGCTAGATTGGATTACTTGAATACTTATTCGTATCTATTTCTGTCTCAAATTTTGTGACAATATAGAAAATTGAGCTAGCTTAACCTGGGCATTGGATTCATGTCATAATGAGCTATAATCAAAAGTTATGAATGATTTAGTGCAGACATGTCAAATTGATCGCCCTGTTAAATTGATTATTCTAAACTGATCATTGGTGCTCATTGAATAAATGCTAATAAATGAAGCATAATGCATGGCACCACACAGTTTTGGATGCTTTGTCTTCTCTATTTCTGTCTCCAATTTTGTTAAAATATAGAAAATTTATCTAGCCTAACGTGGGCATTGGATTCGTGTCATTCTGAGCTCTAAAGTAAAAGTTACGAACGATTTATTGCAGAAATGTCAAGTTGATCGGCCAGTTAATACAATTATTCTAAACTGATCATTGGTGTCATTGAGTAAAGGCTTATAAATGAAGCATAATGCATGGCATCCGACATTTTTGGATGGATTGGATTAATTGGATGATTTATCTTCTCTATTTATTAATGAAATTTATTTAAGATATAGTAAATTTATCTAGCTTAACATGGGCATTGGATTCGTGCTATTCTGAGCTTAAAATCAAAAGTTACTGACGATTTAGTGCGTAAATGTCAAGTTCATCGGCCAGTTAATATCATTATTTTAAATTGATTATTGGTGCTGATTGAGAAAAGCTTATAAATGAATCATAATGCATGACATCACAAAGTTTTGGTTAGATTGAAATACTTGGACGCTTTGACGTATATATATATATATATATATCTCAAATTTTGTTACAATATTGAAAATTGAGCTAGATTAACTTGGTCATTGGATTTGTGTCATTCAGAGCTCTAAATCAAAAGTTACGGATGATTTAGTGCGGAAATGTCAAGTTGATCGGCCAGTTAACATGATTACTCTAAACTAATCAATGGTGCTGATTTAGTAAAAGCTAATAAATGAAGCATTAAGCATGGCATCACCGAGTTTGGGATAGATTGGATTACTTGGACACTTTGTTGTCTCTATTTCTGTCTTAAATTTTGCAAAATATAGAAAATTTAGCTAGCTTAACGTGGACATTGGATAGGTATCGTTCTGAGCTCTAAATCAAATGTTAGATTTAGTGCGGACGTGTCAAGATGATCGGCCAGTTAAGATAATTATTCTAAACTCATCAATGGTGCTGATTGAGTAAAGGCTTATAAATGAAGCATAATGCTTGACATCACATAGTTTGGGGTAGATTGGATTACTTGGACGCTTTGTTTTATCTAGCTCTATCTCAAATTTTGTCACAATATAGAAAAATGAGCTAGCTTAACGTGGGCATTGGATTTGTGTCATTCTCAGCTCAAAAGAAAAAGTTACGTACGATTTAGTGCAGACATGTCAAGTTGATCGGCCAGTTAATATGATCATTCTAAACTGATCACTAGTGCTCATTGAGTAAAGCTTTATAAATGAAGCATAATGCATGCCATTGCGTAGTTTGGAATATATTGGATTATTTGGAAGCTTTTTAGTGTCAAAAATTTTGTCACAACATAGAAAATTGAATTAGGCATTGGATTCATATCATTCTGAGCTCTAAATCAAGAGTTACGGACGATTTAGTGTGGACAAGTCAAGTTGATCGGCTAGTTAAAGTGATCATTCTAAACTGATAATTGGTGCTCATTACGTAAAAGCTTATAATTGAAGTATAAAGCATGGCATCACCCAGTTTGGGATAGATTGGATTACTTGGACGCTTTGTCGTCTCTTTTTCTGTCTCAAATTTTGTTAAAACATAGAAAATCTATCTAGCTTAACGTGGGTACTGAATTCATGTCGTTCTTAGCCCAAAATCAAAACTTACAGACGATTTAATGTGGACATGTCAAGGTCATCGACCAGTGTATATGATTATTCTAAACTGATCATTGGGGCTCATTCAGTAGAGGCTTAAAAATCAAGCATAATGCATGGCACCACACAGTTTTAGATAGATTGGATTACTTGGAAGCTTTGTCGTCTCTATATTGTGCAAAATATAAAAAATTTAGCTAGCTTAACGTGGCTATTGGATTTGTGTCATTACTAGCTCTAAATCAAAAGTTACAGACGATTTAGTGCGGACATGTTAAGTTGATCGGTCATTTAAAGTGATCATGAGAAACTAATCATTGGTGTTCCTTAAGTAAAGGCTTATAAATTAAGTATAAAGAATGACAACATGAAGTTTTGGATAGATTGGATGATGTGGATGCTTTGTCGTCTCTATTTCTTTCTCAAATTTTGTGACAAAGTAGAAAATTGAGCTAGCGTAATGTGGGCATTCGATCAGTGTAATTCTGAAGTCTAAATTAAAAGTTACGGACGATTAAGTGCAGACAGGACAACTTGATCGGCAAGTTAAAGTGATAATTATAAACTGATCATTGGTGCTCATTGAGCAAAGGTTTATAAATGAAGCATAATGCATGGCATCACACAATTTTGGATAGATTGGATTACTTGGACACTTTGTAGTCTGTAGCTGTGTCTCAAATTTTGTCACAATATAGAAAATTGAGCTACCTCAACATGGGCATTGGCTTCGTGTCATTTTGAGCTCTAAATCAAAAGTTACGGAAGATTTAGTGCGGACATGACAAGTTGATCGGCCAGTTAATATGATTACTTGAATGCTTTTTCGTATCAACTTTCATCTCAAATTTTGTCACAATTTATAAAGTAGAGCTAGCTTAACGTAGGCATTGGATTCTTGTCATTCTGAGCACGAAATCAAAAGTTAGGGATGATTTGGTGCGGACATGCCAAATTGATCGGCCAGTTAAAGTTATCATTCTAAACTGATCATTGGTTCCCATTGAGTAAAGGCTTAGAAATGAAGCATTATGCATGGCATCACACAGTTCTAAAGTGATCATTGGTGCTCATTGACTAAAAGCTTATAAATGAAGCAAAATGCATGGCATCATGTAGTTTTGGTTAGCTTGGATTACTTGAACGCTTATTCGTATCTGTTTCTCTCTCAAATTTTGTCATAATATAGAAAATTGAGCTAGCTTAACAAGGTCATTGGATTCTTGTCATTGTGAGCTATAAATCAAAAGTTATGGACGATTTAGTACAGATATGTCAAGATGATCGCACAATTAAATTGATCATTCTAAACTGATCATTGGTGCTAATTTAGTAAAGGCTTATAAATCAAGCATAATGCATGGCATCACGCAGTTTTGGCTAGATTGGATTACTGGGACACTTTTTCGTATCTGTTTCCGTCTAAAATTTTACCACAATATAGAAAATTTATCTAGTTTAACGTGGGCATTGGATTTGTGTCATTCTGAGATTTAAATTAAAATTTACGGACGATTTAGTGCGGCATGTCATGTTCATCGGCCAATTAAAGTGATCATTCTAAACTGATCATTCGTGCTCATTGAGTAAAGGCTTATAAATAAAGCATAATGCATGACATCACACATTCGGGATAGATTGGACTACATGGATTCTTTGGATTATCTATTTCTGTCTCAAAGTTTATCACAATATAGAAAATTGAGCTCGCTTAACATTGGCATTTGATTCTTTTCATTCTGAGATCTAAAATATAAGATACGGACGATGTAGTACGGATATGTCAAGTTTATCAGCCACTTAAAGTGATCATTCTAAACTGATCATTGGTACTCACTATGTAAACGCTTATAAATGAAGCATAAAGCATGGCATCACGTAGTTTGGGATAGATTGAATTACTTGGACTCTTTGTCGTATCTAGTTCTATCTCAAAGTTTTTCACAATATAAAAGATTGAGCTAGCTCAACGTGGCCATTGATTCGTGTCATCCTGAGCTCTATATCAAAAGTTACCGACAATTTAGTGCGGACATGTCAAGTTGATCGGCAAGTTACACTGATCATTCTAAACTAATCATTGGTGCTGATTGAGTAAACGCTTATAAACGAAGCAAAATGCAAGGCATCACATGGTTTTGGATAGCTTGGATTACTTGATCACTTTTTCGTATCTATTTCAATCTCAAATTTTGTCACAAGATAGAAAATTGAGCTAGCTTAACGTGGTCAATTGATTCGTGTTATTCGGATCTCTAAATCAAAAGTTTCAGACGACTTAATGCAGACATGTCAAATCGATCGCTTAGTGAAAGGGATCATTCTAAACAGGTAATTGGTGTTCATTAAGTAAAGGCTAATAAATGAAGAAAAATACATGCCATCACCCACTTTTCGCTAGATTGGATTACTTGAACAATTTTTTGAATTTATTTCAGTCTCATATTTTATCACAGTATAGAAAATTGAGCTACTTTAACATGGGCATAGGATTCATTTCATTAAAAGCTATAATTCAAAAGTTATGGACGATTTAGTGAGCTAGCTTAACGTGGTCAATTGATTCGTGTTATTCAGATCTCTAAATCAAAAGTTTCAGACGACTTAATGCAGACATGTCAAATCGATCGCTTAGTGAAAGTGATCATTCTAAACTGATAAGTGGTGCTCATTAAGTAAAGACTAATAAATGAAGAAAAATAAATGGCATCACCCACTTTTCGCTAGATTAGATTACTTGAACATTTTTTTGAATCTATTTCAGTCTCATATTTTGTCACAATATAGAAAATTGAGCTACTTTAACGTGGGCATAGGATTCATTTCATTAAAAGCTATAATTCAAAAGTAATGGACGATTTAGTGAAGAGATGTCAAGTTGATAGCCTAGATAAATTGATCATTCTAAACTGATCATTGGTGCTCGTTGAGTAAAGGTTTATAAATGAAGCAAAATGCATCGCATCACGCAGTATTGGCTAGCTTGGATTACTTGAGCGCTTTGTTGTACCTGTTTCTATCTCAAATTTTGTTACAATTTAAAAAATTTAGATGTGGACATTGGATTCGTGTCATTATGAGCTGTAAATCAAAAGTTTTAAACGATTTAGTGCAACCATGTCGCCCAGTTAAACTGATCATTCTAAAATGATCATTGGTGCTCATTTAGAAAACGCTTATAAATGAAGCATAAAGCATGGGATCACACAGTTTTGGCTAGATTTGATTACTTGAACGCTTTTTCGTATCTAGTTGTGTCTGAATTTTGTCACAATATAGAAACTTTAGCTAGATTATCGCGGGCATTGGATTTGTGTCATTCGGGGCTCTAAATCAAAAGTTACAAACGATTTAATGCTGAGATGGCAAGTTGATCAACTAGTTAAAGTTATCATTCTAAACTGATCATTGGTGCTCATTGAGTAAAGGCTTACAAACTGCATGGCATCACGCAATTTTGGCTAGCTTGGATTACTTGAACGCTCTTTTGAATCTATTTCTGTCTCAAATTTTTTCACAATACAGAAAATTGAGCTAGCTTAATGTGGGCATTGGATTCATGTCATTATGAGCTATAAATCAAAAGTTATGGACGATTTTGTGCAGACATGTCAAGTTGATCGCTCAATTAAATTGATCATTCTAAACTGATCATTGGTGGTAATTGAGTAAAGGCTTATAAATGAAACATAATGCATGGGGGCATTATGCAGTTTTGGGTATATTGGATTACTTGAACACTTTTTCGTATCTATTTCTTTCTCATATTTAGTCACAATAGAGAAAATTTAAATAACGTAACATGGGCATTGGATTCGTGTTATTCTAAGCTCTAAATCAAAAGTTATGGACGAGTTAGTGCGGACATATCAAGTTGATCGGTCTGTTAAAGTGATCACTCTAAACAAATCATTGGTGCTCATTCAGTAAAGCCTTATAAATGAAACATAATTTACGGCATCATGCAGTCTTGGTTAGATTGGATTACTTGAAGACCTTTTCGTATCTATTTCTTTCTCAAATTTTTTCACAATATTGAAAATTGAGCTAGTTTAACGTGGGCATTGGAGTTGTGTCAGTTTGAGGTCTAAATCATTAGTTACGGCCAATTTAACGCGGACATGTCAAGTTGATCGTCCAGTTGAAGTGATCATTCTAAACTGATCTATGGTCCTCATTGAGTAAAGGCTTATACCTGAAGCTTAATGCATGGCATCACGATATTCGGGATAGATTGGATTACGTGAACGCTTTTTCGTATCTATATCAGTCTCAAATTTTGTCAAAATATAGAAAATTTAGCTAGATTAACGTGGGCATTGGATTCGTGTCATTCAGAGCTCGAAATCTAAAGTTAGGGACGATTTAGTGTGGACATGTCTAGTTGATAGGCCACTTAAAGTGATTATTCTAAACTGATCATTGGTGCTCATTGAGTAAAGGCTTATAAATAAAGCATAATGCATGGCAACCCACAGTTTTGGCTAGCTTGGATTACTTGAACGCTTTTCGTATCTATTTCTGTCTCAAATTTTGTCCTACACTAGAAAATTGAGCTAGCTCAACGTGGACGTTGGATTCGTGTCATTATGAGCCATAAATCAAAACCTATGGATGATTTAGTGCAGATATGACAAGTTGAACGCTCAGTTACATTGATCATTCTAAACTGATCATTGGTGCACGTTGAGTAAAGGTTTATAAATGAAGCAAAATGCATGGCATCACGCAGTATTGGCTAGCTTGGATTACTTGAGTGCTTTTTTGTACCTGTTTCTATCTCAAATTTTGTCACAATTTAAAAAATTTAGATGTGGACATTGGATTCGTGTCATTATGAGCTGTAAATCAAAAGTTTTAAACGATTTTGTGCAAACATGTCGCCCAGTTAAATTGATCATTCTAAAATGATCATTGTTGCTCATTTAGTAAACGCTTATAAATGAAGCATAAAGCATGGGATCACACAGTTTTGGCTAGATTTGATTACTTGAACGCTTTTTCGTATCTAGTTGTGTCTGAATTTTGTCACAATATAGAAACTTTAGCTAGATTATCGTGGGCATTGGATTTGTGTCATTCGGGGCTCTAAATCAAAAGTTACAAACGATTTAGTGCTGAGATGGCAAGTTGATCAACTAGTTAAAGTTATCATTCTAAACTGATCATTGGTGCTCATTGAGTAAAGGCTTACAAACTGCATGGCATCACACAGTTTTGGCTAGCTTGGATTACTTGAACGCTCTTTTGAATCTATTTCTGTCTCAAATTTTTTCACAATAAAGAAAATTGAGCTAGCTTAATGTGGGCATTGAATTCGTGTCATTATGAGCTATAAATCAAAAGTTATGGACAATTTTATGCAGACATGTCAAGTTGATCGCTCAATTAAATTGATCATTTTAAACTGATCATTGGTAGTAATTGAGTAAAGGCTTATAAATGCAACATAATGCATGGGGGCATCATGCAGTTTTGGGTATATTGGATTACTTGAACGCTTTTTCGTATCTATTTCTTTCTCATATTTAGTCACAATAGAGAAAATTTAACTAACGTAACATGGGCATTGGATTCGTGTTATTCTAAGCTCTAAATCAAAAGTTATGGACGAGTAAGTGCGGACATGTCAAGTTGATCGGTCTGTTAAAATGATCATTCTAAACCAATCATTGGTGCTCATTCAGTAAAGCCTTATAAATGAAACATAATTTATGGCATCATGCAGTCTTGGTTAGATTGGATTACTTGAAGACCTTTTCGTATCTATTTCTTTCTCAAATTTTGTCAAAATATTGAAAATTGAGCTAGTTTAACGTGGGCATTGGATTTGTGTCAGTTTGAGGTCTAAATCATAAGTTACGGACGATTTAACGCGGACATGTCAAGTTGATCGGCCAGTTGAAGTGATCATTCTAAACTGATCTATGGTCCTCATTGAGTAAAGGCTTATACCTGAAGCATAATGCTTGGCATCACGATATTCGGGATAGATTGGATTGCGTGAACGCTTTGTCGTATCTATATCAGTCTCAAATTTTGTCCAAATATAGAAAATTTAGCTAGATTAACGTGGGCATTGGATTCGTGTCATTCAGAGCTCAAAATCTAAAGTTAGGGACGATTTAGTGTGGACATGTCTAGTTGATAGGCCACTTAAAGTGATTATTCTAAACTGATCATTGGTGCTCATTGAGTAAAGGCTTATAAATAAAGCATAATGCATGGCAACCCGCAGTTTTGGCTTCCTTGGATTACTTGAACGCTTTTCGTATCTATTTCTGTCTCAAATTTTGTCCTACACTAGAAAATTGAGCTAGCTCAACGTGGACAATGGATTCGTGTCATTATGAGCCATAAATCAAAAGCTATGGATGATTTAGTGCAGATATGTCAAGTTGAACGCTCAGTTACATTGATCATTCTAAACTGATCATTGGTGCTCATTATGAAGCATAATGCATGGTATCACGCAGATTTGGCCAGATTGGATTACTTGAACGCTTTTTCGTATCTGTTTCTGTCTCAAATTTTGTCAAAATATAGACAATCTAGTTAGCTTAAAGTAGGCATTGCATTCATGTCGTTCTGAGCTCTAAATCAAAAGTTACGGACAATTTAGTGTGGACATGTCAAGGTTATCGGCCAGTTAAAGTGATTATTCTAAACTTATCATTGGTGCTCTTTGAGTAAATGCTTATGCAAGATATCAAGCAATTTGGGATAGATTGGATTACTTGGATGCTTTGTCGTATCTATTTCTATCTCAAATTTCGTCGTAATATAGAAAATTGAGTTCGTGTGCATTGGATTCGTTTCATTCTGAGCTCTAAATCAAAAGTTAGGAACGATTTAGTGTGGACATGTCAAGTTGAACGGCCAGTTAAAGTGATCATTCTAAACTGGTCATTTAAAGAATTATAAATGCAGCATAATGCATGGAATCACACAGTTTGGGATAGGTTGGATTACATGGATGCTTTTTTGTGTCTATTTCTATCTCAAATTTTGTAAAAATATAGAAAATTGAGCTTTTTTAATGTGGGCAGTGGATTCGTGTCATACTGAGCTCTAAATCAAATGTTACGGACAATTTAGTGCGGACATATCAAGGTTATCGGCCAGTTAATGTGATCATTTTAAATTGATCATTGGTGCTCATTGAGTAAAGGTTTATAAATTAAGCATAATAAATGACATCAAGCAGTTTGAGATAAATTGGAATTCTTGGACGCTTTGTCGTATCTATTTATGACTCAAATTTTGTAACAATATAGAAAATTGAGCTAGCTTAACATGGGCAATGGTTCATGTGATTTTGAGCTCTAAATCTAAAGTTACGGACGATTTAGTGCGGACATGTCAAGTTGATCGGCCTGTTAAAGTGATCATTCTAAAGTGATCATTGGTGCTCATTCAGTAAAGGTTTATAAATGAAGCATAATGCATGACATCAAGCAGTTCGAGATATATTGGATTACTTGGACGCTTTGTCGTATCTAAATTTTCTAAAAATATAGAAAATTGAGCTATTTTAACGTGGGCAGTGGATTCATGTCATTCTGAGCTCTAAATCAAATGTTAAAGACAATTTAGTGCAGACATGTCAAGGTTATCGGCCAGTTAATGTGACCATTTTAAATTGATCATGGGTGCTCATTGAGTAAATGCTTATAAATGAAGCAAAATAAATGACATCAAGCAGTTTGGGATAAATTGGAATACTTGGACGCTTTGTCGTATCTATTTATGACTCAAATTTTGTCACAATATAGAAAACTGAGCTAGCTTAACGTGGGCAATGGTTTGTGTGATTTTGAGCTCCAAATCTAAAGTTACGGACGATTTAGTGCGGACATGTCAAGTTAATCGGCCTGTTAAAGTGATCATTCTAAACTAATCATTGGTGCTCATTGAGTAAAGGCTTATAAATGAAGCATAATGCATGACATCAAGCAGTTCAAGACAGATTGGATTATTTGGACGCTTTGTCGTATCTATTTATTTCTCAAATTTTATCAAAATATAGAAAATTGAGCTAGCTTAAGATGGGCATTGGATTGGTGTTATTATGAACTTTAAATCAAAAGTTACAGACAATTTAGTGCGAAAATTTCAAGTTGATAGCCTAGTTAAAGTGATCATTCTAAACTGATCGTTGGTGCTGACTGAGTAAAGACTTATAAATGAAGTTAAATGCATGGCATCCCACTGTTTTGGCTAGCTTGGATTACTTGAACGCTTTTCGTATCTATTTATGTCTCAAATTTTGTCCTAATCTAGAAAATTGAGCTAGCTCAACGTGGAAATTGGATTCGTGTCATTATGAGCTATAAATCAAAAGCTATGGACGATTTAATGTAGACATGTCAACTTGATCGCTCAGTTACATTGATCATTCTAAACTGATCATTGGTGCTCATTAAGTAAAGTCTTATAAATGAAGCATAATGCATGGCATCATGCAGATTTGGCTAGATTAGATTACTTGAATGCTTTTTCGTATCTGTTTCAGTCTCAAATTTTGTCACAATATAGAAAATTGAGCTACCTTAACATGGGCATTGGATTCGTGTCATTTTGAGCTCTAAATCAAAAGTTACGGAAGATTTAGTGCGGACATGCCAAGTTGATCGGCCAGTTAATATGATTTTTCTAAACTGATCATTGGTGCTTATTGAGTAAAGGCTTATAAATTAAGCACAATGCATGGAATCACACAGTTTAGGATGGATTGGATTACCTGGACGCTTTGTCGTCTCTATTTCTATCTCAGATTTTGAAAAATATATAAAATTTAGTGCGGACATGTCAACGTGGGCATTAGATTTGGATCATTCTGTGCTCAAAATAAAAAGTTATGGACGATAGCGTGCGGACATATCAAGTTGATCGGCCAGTAATATGATTGTTCTAAACTGATCATCAGTGCTCATTGAGTAAAGGCTTATAAATCAAGCATAATGCATGGCATCACGTAATTTTGGATAGATTGGAATACTTGGACGATTTTTCATCTATATTTCTGTCTCAAATTTTGTTAAAATACAGAAAATTTATCTAGATTAACGTGGGCATTGGATTCGTGTCATTTTAACCTCAAAATTAAAAGTTACTAACGATCTACTGCGGACATGTCAAGTTCATCGGCCAGTTAAAATGATTATTCTAAATTGATCATTGGTGCTCATTGAGTAAATGCTTATAAATGAGTCATAATGAATGACATCAAAGAATTTGGGATAGATTGGATTACTTCGACGCTTTGTCATATCTATTTTTCTCTCAAATTTTGTTAAAATATTGAAAATTGAGCTAGCTTAACGTGGGCATTGGATTCGTGTCATTCTAAGCTCAAATCAAAAGTTACGGATTATTTATAATGGCAATATCAAGTTGATCGGCCAGTTAATATGATTATTCTAAACTGATCATTATTACTCATTGCGTAAAGCCTTGTAAATGAAGCATAATGCATATAATTACAAAATTTTGGATAGATTGGGTTACTTGGAAACTTTTTTGTATCTATTTCTGTCTCAAATTTGTCACAATATAAAAAATTGAGCTAGTTTATCGTGTGCATCAGATTCGTCTCATTTTGAGCTCTAATCAAAAGTTACGGACGATTTAGTGCGGACATGTTAAGTTGATCGGCCAGTTAATATGAGCATTCTAAACTGGTCATTAGTGCTCATTGAGTAAAGCTTATAAATGAAGCATAATGCATGGCATGACGCACTTTGGGATAGATTGGATTATTTGGATGCTTTGTGTATCTGGTTCTATCTCAAACTTTGTAAGAATATAGAAAATTAAGCTAGCTTAACAGGGGCATTGGATTCGGGTCATTCTGAGCTCTAAATCAAAAGTTACAGACAATTTAGTGTGGAAATGTCAAGTTGACTGGCCAGTTAATATGATTTTTCTAAACTGATCATTGGTGTTCATTGAGCAAAGGCTTATAAATGAAGCATAATGCATGGCATCACACATTTTTGGATAAATTGGATTACTTGGATGCTTTGTTGTCTCTATTTTTGTCTCAAATTTTGTAAAATATAGAAAATTAAGCTAGCTTAACGTGGGCATTAAATTCGTGTGTTTCTTAGCTCTAAATAAAAAGTTACAGACGATTTTGTGCGAACATATCAAGTTGATTGGCCTGTTAATATGGTCATTCCAAACTGATCATTGGTGCTCATTGAGTAAAGGCTTATAAATGAAGCATCATGCATGGAATTACGTAGTTTGGGATAGATTGAATTATTTGGACGCGTTCTCATATCTAGTACTGTCTCGAATTTTGTAACAATATAGAAAATTGAGCTAGATTAACATGGGCCTTTGATTCGTGTCCTTCTAAGCTCAAAATCAAAACTTACGAACGATTTAGTGCGGACATGTCAAGTTGACCGGCCAGTTAATACGGTTTTTCTAAACTGATCATTAGCGCTCATTGATTAAAGGCTTATAAATGAAGCATAATGCATGGCATTACACATTTTTGGATATATTGGATTACTTTGACACTTTGTCTTATGTATTTCTGTTTCAAATTTGCGTAAATATCAAAAATTGATCGAGCTTAATGTGGGCATTGGATTCGTGTCATTCTTAGCTCTAAATCAAAAGTTACGGATGATTTAGCGAGGAGATGTCAAGTTGATTGGCCAGTTAAAGTGATCATTCAAAACTGATCGTTGGTGCTCATTGAGTAAAGGCTTATAAATGAAGCATAATGCATGGCATCACACAGTTTTGGATACATTGGATTACTTGGACGCTTCGTCATATCTATTTCTGTCTCAAAATTTCTAAAAGTATAAAAATTGAGCTAGCTTAACATGGGCATTGGATTCGTGTCATTCTGTGCTCTAAATCAGAACTTAAATACGATTTAGTGTGGATATGTCAAGTTCATCGCCAAGTTAAAGTGATCATTCTGAAATGATTGTTGGTGCTCATTGACTAAACGATTATAAATGAAGCATAATGCATGGCATCACACAGCTTTGGATACAATGGATTGCTTGGACACTTTGTTGTATCCATTTTTGTCTCAAATTTTGTCGAAATATAGAAAATTGAGCTAGCTTAACATGGACATTGGATTCGTATCATTCTGAGCTCTAAATCAAAAGTTAACAATGATTTAGTGCGAACATATCAAGTTGATCAGCTAGTTAAAATGATCATTCTAAAATGATAATTGATGCTCATTAAGTAAATGCTTAAAAATGAAGCCTAAGGCATGGCATCATGCAGTTTGGGATATATTGGATTACATGGACGCTTTGTCCTCTCTACTTCTATCTCAAATTTTGTCAAAATATAGAAAATTTATCTAGCTTAACTTGGGCATTGGATTCGTGTCATTCTGAGCTTTAAATCAAAAGTTACGAACGACTTAGTGCGGACATGTCAAGTGGTTCGGCCAGTTAAAGTGATCATTCTAATCTGATCATTGGTGCTCATTAAATAGATGCTTGTAAATGACGCATAAAGCATGGCATCAAGCAGTTTGGATAGATTGGATTACTTGGACGCTTTGTCGCCTCCATTTCTATCTCAAATTTTTTTCAAAATATAGAAAACTGAGCTAGCTTAACGTGGGCATTGGATTCGTGTCATTCTGAGCTCTAAATCAAAAGTTACGGATGATTTTGTGTGGACATGTCAAGTTGATCGGCCAGTTAAACTGATCATTCTAAACTGATCATTGGTGCTCATTAAGGAAAGGCTTCTAAATATTGCATAAAGAATGGCATCACGCAGCTAGGGGTATATTGGATTACTTGGACGCTTTGTTGTCTCTATTTCTATCACAAATTATGTCAAAATAAAGAAAATTTAGCAAGCTTAACGTGGGCATTGGATTCGTGTCATTTTGAGCTCTAAATCAAAAGTTACGGACAATTTAGTACATACATGTCAAGTTGATCAGCCAGTTAATATGATCATTCTACACTGATCATTGGTGCTCATTGAGTAAAGGCTTATAAATGAAGCATAATGCATGGTAGCACGTGGTTAGGGATAGTTTGGATTATTTGGACGCTTTTTCATATTTGGTTCTGCCTCAAATTTTTTACTAATATAGAAACTTGAGCTAGCTTAGCGTGGGCATTGAATTCGTGTCATTCTGTGCTCAAAATCAAAAGTTATGGACGATTTAGTGTGGACATGTCAAGTTGATCGGCCAGTTAAAGTGATCATTCTAAACTGATAATTGGTGCTCATTGAGTAAAGGTTTATAGGTGAAACATAATGCATGGCATCACGCTGTTAGGGATAAATTGGATGATTTGGATGCTTTTTTGTATCTGGTTCTTTCTAAATTGAACTAGTTTAACGTGGGTATTGGATTCGTGTCATTTTGAGCAATAAATCAAAAGTTCTGGACGACTTAGTGCAGACATGTCAAATTGATCGGGCAGTTAAAATGATCATTTTAAACCGATCATTGGTGGTCATTGATTAAAAGCTTATAAATGAACAAAAATGCATGGCATCACGCAGTTTGGGATGGATTAGATTACTTGGATGCTTTTTCTTATCTAGGTATGTCACAAATTTTGTCACAATGAAGAAAATTGAGCTAGCTTAAGGTGAGCATTGGATTGGTGTCACTCTGAGCTCTAAATCAAAAGTTAAAAACGATTTAGTGTTGACATGTCAAATTCATCGGCAAGTTAAAGTGATCATTCTGAAATGATTGTTGGTGCTCATTGAGTAAGCGCAATAAATGAAGCATAATACATGGCATTACACAGCTTTGGATACATTGGATTGCTTGGACGTTTTGTTGTATATATTTCGGGCATTGGATTTGTGTGATTCTGAGGACCAACTAAAAAGTTACAGACGATTTAATGCGGACATGTCAAGTTGATCGGCCAGTTACAGTGATCATTCTTCTTATCATTGATGCTCATTGAGTAAATGCTTATAAATGAAGCATAATGTGTGGCATCATGCAGTTTGGGATAGATTGGATTACTTGGACTATTTGTTGTATCTATTTTTGTCTCAAATTTTGTCACGATATAGAAAATTGAGCTAGCTTAACGTGGGTTTTGGATTCGTGTCATTCGGGGTTCTAAATCATAAGTTACGGACGATTTAGTGCGGACATATCAAGTTGATCGACCAGTTAAGGTGATCATTCTAAACTGTTCATTGGTGCTCATTAAGTAAACGCTTATAAATGAAGCATAAAGCATGGTATCACACAGTTCGGGATAGATTGGATTACTTGGACGCTTTGTCATATCTTATTCTGTCTCAAATTTTGTCTCAATATTAAATATTGAGCTAGCTTAACATGGGCATTGGATTCGTGTCATTCTGAGCTCTAAATCCAAAGTTACAGACGATTTAATGCGTACATATCAAGTTGATCGGCTAGTTAAAATGATCTTGCTTAACTGATCATTGTTGCTCGTTGAGTAAATCGTAATAAATAAAGCATAATGCGTGGCATCATGCTGTTTGAGATAGATTGGATTACTTGGATACTTTTTCATATCTATTTTCGTCTCAAATTTTGTCACAATATAGCAAATTGAGCTAGATTAATGTGGACATTGAATTCGTGTCATTCGGAGCTCTAAATCATAAGTTACATACGATTTAGTGCGGACATGTGAAGTTGATCGGCCAGTTATGGTGATCATTCTAAACTCTTCATTTGTGCTCATTAAGTAAACGCTTATAAATAAAACATAAAGCTTGGCATCACGCAGTTTGGGATAGATTGGATGACTTGGACGCTTTGTCTTATCTAGTTCTTTTTCAAAATTTGACACAATATAAAAAATTGAGGTAGCTTAACATGAACATGTGATTTTTGTTATTCTGAGCTCAAAATCAAAAGTTACGGACGATATAGTGCGGTCATGTCAAGTTGATCGGCCAGTTAAAGTGATCTTTCTTAACTGATCATTTGTGCTCATTGAGTAAAGGTTTGTAAATGAAGCATAATGCATGGTATCACGCGGTTCAAGATAGATTGGATTACTTGGACGCTTTGCCTTATCTAGTTCTTTCTCAAATTTTGTAACAATATAAAAAATTTATCTAGCTTAACGTGGGCATTGGATTCGTGTCATTCTAACCTCTAAATCAAAAGTTAAGGACGATTTAGTGTGGACGTGGCAAGTTGGTCGGCCAATTATAGTTATCATTCTAAACTGATCATTGGTTCTCATTGAGTAAAGTCTTATAAATGAAGCATAATGCATGGCATCACGCAGTTTTGGCTAGATTGGATTACTTGCACGCTTTTTTGTATCTGTTTTTGTCTCAAATTTTGTAACAATATAGAAAATTGAGTTAGCTTATCATGGGCTTTGGATTTGTATCATTCTAAGGTCTAAATCAAAAGTTACAGACAATTTAGTGCAGACATGTCAAGTTGATTGGCCTCTTAAAGTGATCATTCTAAACTGATTATTAGTGCTCATTGAGTAAAGGTTTTTAAATGAAGCATAATCCATGGCATCACACAGTTTTTGCGACATTGGATTAATTGGAGGCTTTTTCGTATCTATTTTTGTCTCAAATTTTGTCACAATATAGAAAATTGAACTAGCTTACCGTGGGCATTAGATCCGTGTCATTCTGATCTCTAAATAATAAGTTACGTATGATTCAGAGCGGACATGTCAAGTTGATCGGGCAGTAAAAGTGAACTGATCATTGGTGCTCATTAAGTAAACGCTTATAAATGAAGTATAAAGCATGGCATCACGCAGGCTAAGATAGATTGGATTTCTTGGACGCTTTGTCGTATCTAGTTATGTCTCAAAGTTTTGCACAATATAAAAAATTGATCTAGCTTAACATGGGCATTGGATTCGTGTCATTCTAAGCTCTAAATCAAAACTTACGGATGATTTACTACGGACATGTCAAGTTGATCGGACCGTTAAAGTGATCATACTAAACTGATCATTGGTGCTCATTGAGTAAAGGCTTATAAATGAAGCATAAAGCATGGCATCACGCAGTTTTGGAAAGATTAGATTACCAGGATACTTTTTCGTATCTGTTTCTGTCTCAAATTTTGTCATAACATAAGAAATTGAGCTAGCTTAACGTGGGCATTGAATTCGTGTCATTCTGAGGTCTATATCAAAAGTTATGAACGATTTAGTGCACAGATGTCAAGTTGACCGGCCAGTTAAATTGATCATTCCAAACTGATCATTGGTGTTTATTGAGTAAAGGCTTATAAATGAAGCATAATGCATGACATCACGCAGTCCGGGATATATTGGATTAATTGGACGATTTTTCATATCTATTACTGTCTCGAATTTTGTCACAGCATAGAAAATTGAGTTAGCTTAACGTGGGCATTGGATTCGTGTCATTCTAATGTCTAAATCAAAAGTTACGGACGATTCAGTGCGGACATGTCAAGTTAGTCGGCCAGTTAAAATGATCATTCTTCTGATCATTGATTCTCATTGAGTAAATGCTTATAAATGAAGCATAATGTGTGGCATCATGCAGTTTGTGATAGATTAGATTACTTGCCGCATTTTTGTATTTATTTTTATCTCAATTTTGTCACAATATAGAAATTTGAGCTAGCTTATGTGAGCATTGGATTCGTGTCATTCTGAGCTCTAAATCCTAAGTTACTGACAATTCAGAGCGGACATGTCAAGTTGATCGGTCAGTTAAAGTGATCATCTATACTGATCATTGGTGGTTATTAAGTAAACGCTTATAAATGAAGCATAAGGTATGGCATCATGCATTTTTAGGAGATTGGATTGCCTAGATGATTTTTTGTATCTCTAGCTTAACGTGGGCATTGGATTCGTTTCATTCTAAGCTCTTAATCAAAAGTTATGGACAATTTAGTGCAGCTTGTCAAGTTGATCAGCCAGCTAAAGTGATCATCTAGACTGATCATTGGTGGTCATTAAGTAAACACTTATAAATGAAGCATAAGGCATGGCATCACGCATTTTGAGTAGATTGGATTACTTAGATGATTTTTTGTTTCTCTAGCTTAACGTGGGCATTAGATTCATGTCATTCTAGGGTATTAATCAAAAGTTATGAACGATTTATGTCAGACATGTCAAGTTGATCAGCCAGTTAATGTGATCATTCTAAACTGATCATTGGTGCTTATTGAGTAAAAGCTTATACATGAATCACAATGCATGACATCATGTAGTTTTGGCTAGATTTGATTACTTGGATGCTTTTTCGTATCTATTTCTATCTCAAACTTTGTCACAATATAAAATATTGAGCAAGCTTAACGTGTGCATTGGATTCGTGTCATTATGAGCTATAAAACAAAAGTTACGGATGATTTTGTGGCGACATGTCAAGTTGATCGGCCAGTTAAATTCAGCATTCCAAACTGATAATTGGTGCTCATTTAGTAAAGGCTGATAAATGAAGCATAATGAATGACATCTTGTAGTTTTGGACAGATTTGATAACTTGGAGGACTTTTCAAAGCAGATTTATTCTTAAATTTTATCACAATATAGAAAATTGAGCTACCTTAACGTGGCCATTGGATTCGTGTCATTCTGAGCTCTAAATCAAAAGTTACGGACGATTTAATGGGGATATGTCAAGTTGATCGGCAGGTTAAAATTATCATTCTAAATTGATTATTGGTGCTCATTGAGTAAAAGGTTATAAATGAACAATAATGCATGGCATCACGGAAATTGGGATAGATTGGATTACTTGAACGCTTTGTTGAATCTATTTCTATCTCAAATTTTGCCACAATATAGATAATTGAGCTTGCTTAACGTGGGCATTGGATTCATGTCATTCTGAGGTCTAAATCAAAAGTTACAGATGATTTAGTGCGGACATGTCAAGTTGATCGGCTAGTTGAAATGATCATTCTTTTGATAATTGGTGCTCATTGAGTAAATGCTTATAAATAAAGCATAATGCGTAGCATCATGCAGTTTGAGATAGATTGGATGACTTGGATGCTTTGTTGTATCTACTTTTGTCTCACATTTTGTCATAATATAGCAAACTGAGCTAGCTTAACGTGGGCATTGGATTCGTGTCATTCGGATCTCTAAATCATAAGTTACGGACGATTTAGTGCGGACATATCAAGTTGATCGACCAGTTAAGGTGATCATTCTAAACTGATCACTGGTTCTCATTAAGAAAATGCTTATAAATGAAGCATAAAACATGACATCACAAAGTTTGGAATAGGTTGGATTACTTGGACGCTTTGTCGTATCTAGTTTTGTCTACAATTTTGCCACAATATAAAAAATTAAGCTAGCTTAACGAGGGCATTGGATTCGTGTCATTCTGAGCTCTAAATCAAAAGTTACGAACGATTTAGTACGGACATGTCAAGTTGTTCGGCCAGTTAAAATGACCTTTTGAACTGATCATTGGTGCTCATTGAGTAAAGGCTTATAAATGAAGCATAATGGATGACATCACGTAGTGTGGAATAGATTCGATTACTTGGTCGCTTTGTCGTATCTAGTTCTGTCTCAAATTTTACCACAATATAAAAAATTGAGCTAGCTTAACGTGGACATTGGATTCGTGTCATTCTAAGCTCAAAATCAAAACTTATGAACAATTTAGTGCAGACATGTCAAGTTTATCGGCCAGTTAAAATATTCTTTTTTAATTGATCATTGGTGGTCATTGAGTAAAGGCTTATAAATGAATCATAATGCATGGCATCACGCAGTTTTGGCAAGATTAGATTAATTGGACGCTTTTTCATATATATTCTTGTCTCAAATTTTGTCACAATATAGAAAATTTAGCTAGTTTAATGTGGGCATTGGATTCATGTCATTCGGAGGTCGAAATTAAAAGTTATGGACGATTTAGTGCAAAAATGTCAAGTTGATCGGCCAATTAAATTGATCATTCCCAACTGATCATTGGTGTTCATTGAGTAAAGATTTATAAATGAAGCATAATGCGTGGCATCACGCAGTTTGGGATAGATTGGATTTCTTGGACACTTTGTTGTATCTAGTTCTGTCTCAAATTTTGCCACGATATAAAAAATTGAGTTAGCTTAACGTGGGTATTGGATTCGTGTTTTTCCGAGCTCTAAATCAAAAGTTACAAACGATTTAGTGGAGACCTGTCAAATTGATCGGCCCGTTAAAATGACCTTTTTAACTCATCATTGGTGCTCATTGAGTAAAGGTTTATAAATGAACCATAATGGATGGCATCTCGTAGTTTGGAATAGATTGGATTACTTGGTCGCTTTGTCGTATCTAATTCTGTCTCAAATTTTGCCACAACATAAAAAATTGAGCTAGCTTAACGTGGACATTGGATTCGTGTCATTCTGAGCTCTAAATTAAAAGTTACGAACGATTTAGTGTGGACATATCAAGTTGATCGGCCAGTTAAAATAATCTTTTCTAACTGATCATTGGTGCTCATTGAGTAAAGGCCTATGAATGAAGTATAATGCATGGCATTACGGAGTTTTGGCAAGATAAGATTACTTGGATGCTTTTTCGTGTTTATTACTGTCCCAAATTTTGTCATAATATAGAAAATTGAGCTCGTTTAACGTGGGCATTGGATTCGTGTCATTCGGAGGTCTAAATCAAAAGATATTGACGATTTAGTGCACAAATGTCAAGTTGATTAGCCAGTTAAATTGATCATTCCAAACTGATCATTGGTGTTCATTGAGTAAAGGTTTACAAATAAAGCATAATTCATGGCATCACGTAGTTCGGGATAGATTGGATTACTTGGAGGATTTGTCATATCTATTTCTGTCTCAAATTTTTTCACAATATAGAAAATTGAGCTAATTGGCCAGTTGGATTCGTGTCATTCTAAATCAATATAGAAAATTGAGCAATATAGAAAATTTTTTCACAATAACGTGGTCATTGGATTCGTGTCATTCTAAGGTCTAAATCAAAAGTTACGGACGATTTAGTGTGGACATGTCAAGCTAATTGGCCAGTTGAAATGATCATTCTTCTGATCATTGATGCTCATTGAGTAACTGCTTATAAATGAAGCCTAATGTCATCATGCAGATTATGATAGATTGGATTACTTGTACGCTTTGTCATATCTATTTCTTTGTCAAATTTTGTCATAATATAAAAAATTGAGCTAGCTTACGTCGGCATTGGATTCGTGTCATTATGAGCTCTAAATCATAAGTTACTAACAATTCAGAGCGGACACGTCAAGTTGATCGGCCAATTTAAGTGATCATCTACACTGATCATTGTTGGTCATTAATTTAACGCTTATAAATGAAGCATAAGCCATGGCATCACGCATTTTGACTAGATTGGATTACGTAGACAATTTTTTGGTATCTCTAGCTTACCGTGGGAATTGGATTCATGTCATTCTAAGGTCTTAATCAAAAGTTATGGACAATTTAGTGTAGACATGTCAAATTGATCGACTAGTTAAAGTGATCATTCTAAACTGATCATTGGTGCTCATTGATAAAAGGCTTATAAATGAAGTATAATGCATGGCATCACACAGCTTCAGCTAGATTAGATTACTTGGATGCTTTTTCGTATCTATTTCTGTCTACAAATTTCTCACAATATAAAAAAGTGAGCAAGCTTAACGTGAGCATTGGATTCGTGTCATTATGAGCTATAAAACAAAAGTTATAGACGATTTTATGCAGACATGTCAAGTTGATCGGCCAGTTAAATTGATCATTCCACACTGATAATTGGTGCTCATTGACTAAAGGCTAATAAATGAACCATAATGTATGACATCTCGTAGATTTGGACAGATTTGATAACTTGGAGGACTTGTCAAAGCAATTTTAGTCTTATATTTTATCGCAATATAGAATATTGTGGAACCCTACAGTGGCCATTGGATTTGTGTCATTTTGAGCTCTAAATCAAAAGTTACGGACGATTCAATGCGGATATGTCATGTTGATCGGCAAGTTAAAATGATCATTCTAAACTGATCATTGGTGCTCATTGATTAAAAGCTTAGAAAGGAAGAATAATGCATGGAATCACGCAAATCGGGATAGATTGGATTACTTGGACGCTTTTTGGTATCTATTTCTGTCTCAAATTTTGTCACAATATAGATAATTAAGCTACCTTAACGTGGGCATTGGATTCGTGTCATTATGAGGTCGAAATAAAAAATTACAAACAATTTAGTGTGGACATGTCAAGTTTATTGGCTAGTTAAAATGATCATTCTTCTGATCATTGGTGCTCATTGAGTAAATGCTTATAAATGAAGCTGAATGCGTGGCGTCATGCAGTTTGAAATACATTGGATTACTTAGACGCTTTTTTGTATCTACTTTTGTCTCACATTTTTTCACAATATAGCAAACTGTGCTGGCTTAACGTGGGCATTGGATTCGTGTCATTCTGATCTCTAAATCATAAGTTACAGAAGATTTAATGCGGACACAAGTTGATCGGTCATTTAAGGTGATCATTCTAAACTGATCATTGGTGCTCATTAAGTAAACTCTTATAAATGAAACACAAAGCATGACATCACGCAGTTTGGAATAGATTGGATCACTTGGACGATTTGTCGCATCTAATTATGTCTCAAATTATGCCACAATTTAAAAAATTGAGCTAGATTAACGTGGGCATTGGATTCGTGTCATTCTGAGCTCTAAATCAAAATTTACGGACGATTTAGAGCGGAGATGTCAAGTTGATCGATCTGCTAAAACTATATTTTTAACTGATCATTGGTTCTCATTGAGTAAAGACTTATAAATGAAACATAATGCATGGCATCACGAGGTTCGGGATAGATTGGATTACTTGGACGATATGTCGTATCTATTTCTGTCTCAAATTTTGTCAGAATATAGAAAATTGAGCTAGATTAACGTGGGCATTGGATTTGTATCATTCGGAGGTCTAAATCTAAAGTTACGGACGATTTAGTGCAGACATGTCAAGTTGATCGGCCTGTTAAAGTGATCATTCTAAATTGATCATTAGTGCTCATTGAGTAAAGGTTTTTAAATGAAATATAATCCATGTCATCACACAGTTTTTGCTAAATTGGATTAATTGGAGGCTTTTTCGTATCAATTTTTGTCTCAAATTTTGTCACAATATAGAAAGTTGAACTAGTTTAACGTGGGCATTGGATCCGTGTCATTTTGATCTCTAAATAATAAGTTACGGATGATTCAGACCGTACTTGTCAAGTTGATCGGCCAGTAAAAGTGAACTGATCATTGGTAATCATTAAGTAAATGCTTATAAATGAAGCATAAAGCATGGCATCACGCTGTCTGAGATAGATTGGATTACTTGAACGCTTTGTCGTATCTAGTTATATCTCAAATTTTGGCACAATATAAAAAATTGCTTTAGCTTCACATGGGCATTCGTGTCATTCTAAGCTCTAAATCAAAACTTACGGATGATTTACAACGGACATATCAAGTTGATCGGACACTTAAAGTGATCATACTAAACTGATCATTGGTGCTCATTGAGTAAAGGCTTATAAATGAAGCATAATGCATGGCATCACGCAGTTTTGGTAAGATTAGATTACCTGGATACTTTTTCGTATCTATTTCTGTCTCAGATTTTGTCATAACATAAGATATTGAGCTAGTTTAACGGGGGCATTGCATTCGTGTTATTCTGAGGTCTATATCAAAAGTTATGAAATTTGGTGCATAGATGTCAAGTTGATCGGCAAGTTAATTAGTCACAAAATTTTGTGACTGATTTGTGATTATGGGATTTGCAACCACATATGTAGTTGAACCACAGTTGCAAAATTTGTTACGGAAATTCAGTGGCAAAGTAGTCGCAAAAATAATCACCACCAATTGGTTGCAAATCAGTCGAAAAATGAATCACTATTACCATGGTCGCAAATCAGTCGTAAATTTGCGACTACATATTTTTGCGACTATGATTTTGCGACTACTTATGGTGGTCGCAAAGTAGTCACAATTTTGAGTTTTGCGACCACTTTGCGACCATTTCTGTGATCGCAAAATGGATGTTTTCTTGTAATGATGACATCACGCAGTTTGGAATAGATTGGATTACTTGGACGATTTGCCGTATCTAGTTCTATCTCAAATTTTGCCACAATATATAAAATTGAGCTAGCTTAACGTGGGCATTGGATTCGTGTCATTCTGAGCTCTAAATCAAAAGTTACGGAAGATTTACTACGGAGATGTCAAGTTGATCGACCTGCTAAAATTATCTTTTTTAACTGATCATTGGTGCTCATTGAGTAAAGACTTATAAATGAAACATAATGCATGGCATCATGAAGTTCGGGATAGATTGGATTACTTGGACGCTTTGTCGTATCTATTTATGTCTCAAATTTTGTCACAATATAGAAAATTGAGCTAGCTTAACGATGGCATTGGATTTTTGTCATTTTGAGGTATTAATCAAATGATATGGACGATTTAGTGTACACATGTCAAGTTGATCGGCCAGTTAAATTGATCATTACAAATTGATCATTACAAACTGATCATTGTTATTCATTGAGTAAAGGCTTATAAATGAAGCATAATGCATGCCATCACGCAGTTGGGATAGATTGGATTACTTAGACGTTTTGTCATATCTATTTCTGTCTGAAATTTTGTCATAATATAGAAAATTGAGCTAGCTTAACGTGGGTATTGGATTCGTGTCATTCTGAGGTCTAAACTAAAAGTTTTGGACGATTTAGTGCGGACAAGTCAAGGTTATCGGCTTCTTAAAATGATCATTCTTCTGATCATTGGTGCTCATTGAGTAAATGCTTAAAAATGAAGCATAATGCGTGGCACAATGTAGTTTGAGATAGATTGGATTACTTGGACGCTTTTTTGTATCTACTTTTGTCTCACATTTTGTCACAAATATAGCAAACTGAGCTAGCTTAACGTGGGCATTGGATTCGTGTCATTCTGGTCTCTTAATCATAAGTTACGGACGATTAAGTGCGGACATATCAAGTTGATCGGCCAGTTAAGGTGATAATTCTAAACTGATCATTCGTGCTCATGAAGTAAACGCTTATAAATGAAGTATAAAGCATGACATCACGCAGTTTAGAATAGAATGGATTACTTGGATGCTTTGTCGTATCTAGCTATGTCTCAAATTTTGCCACAATATATAAAATTGAGTTAGCTTAACGTTGCATTGGATTCGTGTCATTCTGAGCTCTAAATCAAAAGTTATGGACGATTTAGTGAAGAAATGTCAAGTTGTTCAGCCAGTTAAAATGATCTTTTTGAAATGATTATTGTTGCTCATTGAGTAAAGGCTTATAAATGAAGTATAATGCATGGCATCACGCAGTTTTGGCAAGATTAGATTACTTGAATGCTTTTTCGTATATATTCCTGTTTCAAATTTTGTCATAATATAAAAAATTAAGCTAGTTTAACGTGGGCATTGGATTTGTGTCATTCGGAGGTCTAAATCAAAAGTTATGGACGATTTAGGGCACAAATGTCAAGTTGATGGACTAGTTAAATTTATCATTCCAAACTGATCATTGGTGTTCATTGAGTAAAGACTTATAAATGAAGCGTAATGCATGGCATCACGCAGTTCGGGATAGATTGGATTACTTGAACAATTTTTCATATTTATTTCTATATCAAATTTTGTCCCAATACAGGAAATTGAGCTAGCTTAGCGTGGGTATTGGATTCGTGTCATTCTAAGGTCTAATCAAAAGTTATGGACGATTTAGTGCGGACATGTCAAGTTAATCTGATAGTTAAAATGATCATTCTTCTGATCATTGATGCTCATTATAAATGACGCATAATGTGTGGCATCATGCAGTTTGGGATAGATTGGATTACTTGTATGCTTTCTCGTATCTATTTCTGTCTCAAATTTTGTCACAATATAAAAATTTGAGCTAGCTTACGTGATCATTGGATTCGTATCATTATGAGATCTAAATCCTAAGTTACTGATGATTCAGAGCAGATATGTCAAGTTGATCGGCCAGTTAAAGTGATCATCTAGACTGATCATTGGTGGTCATTGAGTAAAGGCTTATAAATGAAGTATAATGCATGGCATCATGCAGTTTCGGCTAGATTTGATTACTTGGATGCTTTTCGTATATATTTCTTTCTACAATTTTGTCACAATATAAAAAATTGAGCAAGCTTAACATGCGCATTGAATTCGTGTCATTTTGAGCTCTAAAATAAAAGTTACGGACGATTATGCAGATATGTCAAGTTGATCGGCCAGTTAAATTGATCATTCCACACTGATAATTGGTGCTCATTGACTAAAGGCTGATAAATGAACCATAATGCATGACATCTCATAGTTTTAGACAGATTTGATAACTTGGAGGACTTGTAAAAGCAATTTTAGTATTAAATTTTATCGAAATATAGAAAATTGTGGTAACTTAATGTGGCCATTGGATTCGTGTTATTCTGAGCTGTAAATCAAAAGTTACCGACGATTTAATGCGAATATGTCAAGTTGATCGGCAAGTTAAAATGATCATTCTAAAATGATCATTGGTGCTCATTAAGTAAAAGTTTATAAATGAAGAATAGTGCATGGCATCACGAAAATCGGGATAGATTGGATTACTTGGACGCTTTGTGGTACCTGTTTCTATCTCAAATTTTGTCTAAATATAGATAATTGAGCTAGCTTAACGTGGGCATTGGATTCGTGTCATTATGTGGTCTAAATCAAAAGTTAAAAACGATTTAGTACGGACATGTGAAGTTGATCGGCTAGTTAAATCGATGATTCTTCTGATCATTGGTGCTAATTGAGTAAATGCTTATAAATGAAGCAGAATGCGTGGCATTATTCAGTTGGAGATAGATTGGATTACTTGGACGCTTTGTTGTATCTACGTTTGTCTCACATTTTGTCACAATATAGCAAACTGAGCTAGCTTCACGTTGGCATTAGATTCATGTCATTTTGATCTCTAAATCATAAGTTACGGACGATTTAGTGCATACACAAGTTGATCGGCCAGTTAAGGTGATCATTCTAAACTGATCATTGGTGCTCATTAAGTAAATGCTTATAAATGAAGCATAAAGCATGACATCACGCAGTTTGGAATAGATTGGATTACTTGGACTTTTTGTCGTATCTAGTTCTGTAACAATATAAAAATTGAGCTAGCTAAGCATGGGCATTGGATTCGTGTTATTCTGAGCTCTAAATCAAAATTTACAAACGATTTAGTGCAGAAATGTTAAGTTGATCAATCAGTTAAAATGATATTTTTTAACAGATCATTGCTGCTCATTGAGTAAAGGCTTATAAATGAAGCATAATACATGGCATCACGAGGTTCGGGATAGATTGGATTACTAGAACGCTTTGTCGTATCTATTTCTCTCTCAAACTTTGTCACAATATAGAAAATTGAGCAAGCTTAACGTGGAAATTGGATTCGTGTCATTCTGAGGTCTAAATCAAAAGTTGTGGACGATTTAGTGCAAACATGTTAAGTTTATCGGCCAGTTAAATGGATCATTGTTGTTAATTGAGTAAAGGCTTATAACTGAAGCATAATGAATGGCATCATGCAGTTCGGGATAGATTAGATTACTTGGATGCATTTTCATATCTATTTATGTCTTAAATTTTGTCACAATATAGAAAATTGAGCTAGTTTAACGTGGGCATTGGATTCGTGTCTTTCTAAGGTCTAAATCACAAGTTATGGACGATTTAGTGCGGACATGTCAAGTTGATCGGCAAGTTAAAATGATCATTCTTCTGATCATTTATGCTCATTGAGTAAATGCTTATAAATGAAGCATAATGTGTGGCATCATGCCGTTTGGGATAGATTGGATTACAAGGTCACTTTGTCGTATCTATTTTTATCTCAATTTTTGTCACAATATAGAAATTCGAGCTATCTTAATGTTAGCATTGGATTCGTGTCATTGTGAGCTCTAAATCATAAGTTACAAACGATTCAGGGCGGACATTTCAAATTGATCGGCCAGTTAAAGTGATCATCTAAACTGATCATTGGTGATCATTAAGTAAACATTTATAAATGAAGCGTAAGGCATGGCATCTTGCATTTTTACTAGATTGGATTACTTGGATGATTTTTTGTATCTCTAGCTTAACGTGGGCATTGGATTCGTTTCATTCTGAGCTCTTAATCAAACGTTATGGACGATTTAGTGCAGACGTGTCAAGGCTATCGGCCAGTTCAAGTGATCATTCTAAATTGATCATTGCTGCTCATTGATTAAAGGCTTATAAATGAAGCATAATGCATGGCAGCATGCTGTTTTGGATGATTTTCGTATCCATTTCTATCTCAAATTTTGTCACAATATAAAAAATTGAGCTACCTTAATGTGCACAATGGATTCGTGTCGTTATGAGCTATAAAACAAAAGCTACGGACGATTTTGTGCAGATGTTAAGTTGATCGGCCAGTTAAATTTATCATTTCAAACTGATCATTGGTTCTCATTGAATAAAGGCTTATAAATGAAGAATAATGAATGACATCACGTAGTTTTGGACAGATTTGATAACTTGGAGGACTTGTCAAAGCAATTTTAGTGTTAAACTTTATCAAAAAATAGAAAATTGAGCTACCTTAACATGGCCATTGGATTCGTGTCGTTCTGAGCTCTAAATCAAAAGGTACGGACAATTTAATGCGGATATGACAAGTTGATTGGCTATTTAAAATAATCATTTCAAACTGATCATTGGTACTCATTGATTAAAAGCTTATAAATGAAGAATAATGCATAGCATCACGCAAATCGGGATAGATTGGATTCGTGTCATTTTGAGCTATAAATCATAAGTTACTGATGATTCAGAGTGGACATGTCGAGTTGATCGGCTAGTTAAAGTGATAATCTAAACTGATCATTGGTGAACATTAAGTAAACGCTTATAAATGAAGCATAGGGCATGGCATCACACATTTTTACTAGATTGGATTACTTGGACGATTTTTTTTGTATCTCTAGCTTAATGTGGGCATTGGATTCGTTTCATTCTAAGCTCTTAATCAAAAGTTATGGACGATTTAGTGCAGATGTGTCAAGTTGAACGGATAGTTAAAGTGATCATTCTAAACTAATCATTGCTACTCATTGAGTAAAGTCTTATAAATGAAGCATAATGCATGGTATCATGCAGTTTTGGCTAGATTTGATTACTTTGATGCTTTTTCCTATCCATTTCTATCTCAAAATTTGTCACATTATAAAAAATTGATCTAGCTTAATGTGACCATTGGATTCATTTCCTTCTGAGCTCTAAATCATAGGTTACAGATGATTCGGAGTGGTCATGTCAAGTTGATCAGCCAATTAAAGTGATCATTCTAAACTGATCCTTTGTGCTCATTGAGTAAAGGCTTATAAAAGAAGCATATTGCATGGTATCTTACAGTTTTGGATAGATTTGATTATCTGTACGCTTTGTCCTATCTATTTCTGTCTCAAATTTTTTTGAAATATAGAAAATTGAGTTAGCTTAACGTTGGCATTGGATTCGTGTCATTCTAAGGTCTAAATGAAAAGTTACAGATTATTTAGTACAGACATGTCAAATTGATCGGACAATTAAAGTGATCATTCTAAACTGATCATTGGTGATCTTTAAGTAAATGCTTATAAATGAAGCATAAAGCATGGAATCACGGTGTTTGGGATAGATTGGATTGCTTATAAATGAAGCATAATGTGTGGCATCATGCAGTTTGGGATAGATTGGATACTTGGAAACTTTGTCGTATCTATTTCTGTCTCAAATTTTGCCACAATATAGAAATTTGAGCTAGCTTAATGTGAGCATTGGATTTGTGTCATTTTGAGCTCTAAATCATAAGTTATTGACGATACAGAGTGGACATGTTAAGTTGATCGGCTAGTTAAAGTGATCATCTAAACTGATCATTGGTGTTTATTAAGTAAACACTTATAAATGAAGCATAAGGCAAGGCATAACGGATTTTTACTAGATTGGATTACTTGGACGATTTTTCTTATCTCTAGCTAAACGTGGGCATTGGATTCGTTTCATTCAAAAGTTATTGACGATTTAGTACAAACGTGTCAAGTTGATCGGCCAGTTAAAGTTATCATTCTAAATTGATCATTGCTGATCATTGAGTAAAGGCTTATAAATGAAGCATAATGCATGGCATCGTGCAGTTTGGGATAGATTGGATTACTTAGATGCTTTCTGAATCAAATTTTGTCATATGTATTTCTGAATCAAATTTTGTCACAATATAGAAAATTGAGCTAGTTTAACGTGGACATTGGATTTGTATCATTCTGAGGTATAAATCAAAAGTTACGGACAATTTAATGTGAACATGTCAAGTTGATCGGCCAGTTAAAATGATCATTCTAAATTGATCATTGGTGCTTTTTAAGTATAAGCTTATAAATGATGCATAAAGCATGGAATCACACTGTTTGGGATAGATTGGATTATATAGAGGCTTTGTCGTCTCTATTTTTGTCTCAAATTTTGTTAAAATACAGAAAATTTAGCTAGCTTAACGTGGGCTTTGGATTCGTGTCATTCTTAGCTCTAAATCAAAAAATACAGACAATTTAGTGCGGACATCTCAAGTTGATCGGCCAGTTAATATGATCATTCGTATGATCATTGGTGCTCATTGAGTAAACGCTTATAAAAGAAGCATAATAAATGGCATCACACAATTTTGGCTAGATTTGATTCCTTGGATGCTTTTTCGTATGTATTTCTATCTAAAATTTTGTCACAATATAAAACATTAATCAAGCTTAATGTGCGCATTGATTCGTGTTTGTATGAGCTATAAAACAAAACTTACAAATGATTTTGTGCTGACATGCCAAGTTGATCGGCCTGTTAAATTGATCATTCCAAACTGATAATTGATGCTCATTGAGTAAATGTTGATAAATGAAGCATAATGCATGACATCTCATAGTTTTGGAAAGATTTGATAACTTGCAGGACTTGTCAAAACAATTTTAGTCTTAAATTTTACCACAATATAGAAAAGTGAGCTAACTTAACGTGGCTATTGGATTCATGTCATTCTGATCTCTAAATCAAAAGTTACGCACGATTTAATGCGGATATGTCAAGTTGATGGACAAGTTAAAATGATCATTCTAAACTGATCATTGGTACTCATTGAGTAAAAGCTTATAAATGAAGAATAATGCATGGCATCACGCAAATCGGGGTAGATTGGATTAGTTGGACGCGTTGTCGTATCAATTTTGCTCAAATTTTGTCACAATATAGATAATTGAGCTAGCTTAACGTGGGCATTGGATTCGTGTCATTCTGAGTTCTAACTCAAAAGTTACAGACGATTTGTGCTGCATATCAAGTTGATTGGCTAGTCCAAATGATCATTCTTCTGATAATTGGTGCTCATTGTGTAAATGCTTATAAATTAGGCATAATGTGTGGCATCATGCAGTTTAAGATACATTGGATTACTTGGACGCTTTGTTGTATCTACTTTTGTCTCACATTTTGTAAAAATATAGCAAACTGAGCTAGCTTAATGTGGGCATTGGATTCGTGTCATTCTGATCTCTAAATCATAAGTTACGGACGATTTAGTGCGTACATATCAAGTTGATCGGGCAGTTATGGTGATCATTCTAAACTGATAATTGGTGCTCATTAAGTAAACATTTATAAATGAAGCATAAAGCATGACATAACACAGTTTGGAATAGATTGATTACTTGGATGCTTTGTCATATCTAGTTTTGTCTCAAATTTTGTCACAATATAATAATTGAGCAAGCTTAACGTGGACACTGGATTCGTGTCATTCTGAGCTCTAAATCAAAAGTTACGGATGATTTAGTGCGGACATGTCAAGTTCATCAGCCTGTTAAAATTATCTTTTTTAACTGATCATTGGTGCTCATTGAGTAAAGGCTTATAAATGAATCATAACGCATGGCATCACGAGGTTCAGGATAGATTGGATTACTTGGACTCTTTGTTGTATCTATTTTTGTCTCAAATTTTGTCCCAATATTGAAAATTGATCTAGCTTAATGTAGGCATTGGATTCGTGTCATTCTTAGGTCGAAATCAAATTTTATGGACGATTTAGTGCCCACATGTCAAGTTTATCGGCCAGTTAAATTGATCATTCCAAACTGATCATTGTTGTTCATTGAGTAAAGGCTTATAAATAAAGCATAATGCATGACATCACACAGTTTGGGATAGATTGGATTACTTAGACGCTTTTTCATATCTATTTCTATCTCAAGTTTTGTCACAATATAGAAAATTGAGCTAGCTTAACGTGGGCATTGGATTCCTATCATTCTAAGGTCTAAATCAAAAGTTATGGATGATTTAGCGCATACATGTCAAGTTGATCGGCCTGTTAAAATAATCATTCTTCTGATCATTGATGCTCATTGAGTAAATACTTATAAATGAATAATAATGTGTGGCATAATGCAGTTTGGGATAGATTGGATTACTTGGAAAGTTTGTCGTATCTATTTTTGTCTCAAATTTTGTCACAATATAGAAATTTGTGCTAGCTTAACATGAGCATTGTATTCGTGTCATTCTGTGCTCTAAATGATAAGTTACTGACGATTCAGAGCGGACATGTCAAGTTGATCGGCTAGTTAAAGTGATCATCTAAACTAATCATTGAGGTCATTAAGTAAACGCTTATAAATGAAGCATAAGGTGTGGCATCACGCATTTTTACTAGATTGGATTAGTTGGACAATTTTTTGAATCTCTAGCTTAACGTGGGCATTGGATTCATTTCATTCTAAGCTCTTAATCAAAAGCTATGGACGATTTAGTGCTAACTTGTCAAGTTGATCGGCCAGTTAAAGTGATCATTCTAAACTGATCATTGCTTCTCGTTGAGTAAAGGTTTATAAATGAAGCATATTGCATGGCATCACTCAGTTTTGGCTAGATTTGATTACTTGGATACTTTTTTGTATCCATGTCTATCTCAAATTTTGTCACATTATAAAAAATTGGGCTAGCTTAACGTGCACATTGGATTTGTGTCGTTATGAGCTATTAAACAAAAGTTACGTACCATTTTGTGCATACATGTCAAGTTGATCGTCCAGTTAAATTGATCATTCCAAACTGATCATTGGTGCTCATTGAGTAAAGGCCTATAAATGAAGAGTAATGCATGGCATCACGTAGTTTTGGACAGATTTGATAACTTGGACGGACGATTTAGTGTGGATTTATCAAATTGATCGGCCAGTTAAAATAATCTTTCTTTACTTATCATTATTGCTCATTGAGTAAAGGCTTTTAAATGAAGCATAATGCATGGCATCACGAGGTTCGGGATAGATTGGATTACTTGGATGCTTTGTCGTATCTATTTATTTCTCAGATTTGGTTACAATATAGAAAATTGCGCTAGCCTAACGTGAGCATTGGATTTGTGTCTTTCTGAGCTCTAAATCATAAGTTATGGACGATTCAGAGCGGACATGTCAAGTTGATTGGCCAGTTAAAGTAATCATTATAAACAGATCATTTGTGCACATTAAGTAAAAGCTTATAAACAAAGCATAAAGCATGGCATCACGTATTCTGGGATAGATTGGATACCTTGGATGCCTTGTCTTATCTAGTTGTATCTCAAATTTTGTCACAATATAAAAAATTGAGTTAGGATAATGTGGGCATTGGATTCGTGTCATTTTGAGCTTTAAATCAAAAGTTACTGACGATTTAGTGCGGACATGTCAAGTTAATCGGCCAGTTAAAATGATCTTTCTTTTCTAGTCATTGGTGCTCATTGAATAAAGGCTTATAAATGAAGCATAATGCATGGCATCACACAGTTTGGTATAGATTGGATTACTAAGATGCTTTTCGTATCTATTTCTATCTCAAATTTTGTCACAATATAGAAAATTTAGCTACCTTAACGTGAGCATTGGATTCGTGTCATTCTAAGGTCTAGAGCATAAGTAACGGATTATTCTAAACTGATCATTGGCGCTTGTTGAGTAAAGGCTTCTAAATGAAGCATAATCCATGGCATCACACAGTTTTGGATATGCTGGATTACTTGTACGCTTTGTCGTATCTGTTTATGTCTCAAATTTTGTTACAATATAGAAATTAAGCTAGATTAACTTGGGCATTGGATTCGTGTCATTTTGAGCTATAAAACAAAAGTTATGGACGATTTAGTGCAGACATGTCAAGTTGATCGGCCAGTTAATATGATTATTACAAACTGATCATTGGCCCTCATTGAGTAAAGGCTTCTAAATGAATTATAAATCATGGCATCACACAGCTTGGGATAGATTGGATTACTTGGATGCTTTGTTGTTCCTATTTTTGTCTTAAAATTTTCAAAATATTGAAAATTTAGGTAGCTTAATGTGGGTATTGGATTTGTGTCATTCTTAGCTCTAAATCAAAAGTTTCGGACGATTTAGCGCGGACATGTCAAGTTTATCGGCCAGTTAATATGATTATTCTAAACTGATTATTGGTGTTCATTGAGTAAAGGCTTATAAACGAAGCATAATGCAAGGCATCGTGGAGTTTGAAATAGATTGAATTATTTGGACACTTTGTCGTATCTAGTTATATCTCAACTTTTCTTTTGATATAGAAAATTGAGCTAGAATAACATGGGCATTGGATACGTGTAATTCTGAGCTCAAAATCAAAAGTTACGGGCGATTTATTGCGTACATGTCAAGTTGATCGACCAGTTAATATGATTATTCTAAACTGATCATTGGTGCTCATTGAGTAAAGGGTTATAAATGAAGCATAATGCATGGCATCATAGAGTTTTAGATAGATTGGAGTACTTGGCGGTTTGTCGTCTCTATTTCTGTCTCAAATTTTGATAACATATTGAATATTTATCTAGTTTAACATGGGCATTGGATTCGTGTCATTTTGAGCTCAAAATCAAAAGTTACGGAGGATTTAGTGCGGACAGGTCAAATTGATCATTAATATGATTTTTCTGAGCTGATCATTTGTGCCAATTGAGTAAATGCTTATAAATGAAGCATAATGCATGGCATATTACAGTTTTGGATAGATTGGATTAGCTGGACCCTTTGTCGTATCTATTTCGTTCTCTAATTTTGTTACAATATAGAAAATTGAGCTAGTTTAACTTGGGCATTGGATTCGTGTCATTCTAAGCTCTAAATCAAAAGTTACGGACCATTTAATTAGAGCGGACATGTCAAGTTGATCGGCCTGTTAAAGTGATTATTCTAAACTGATCATTGGTGCTCTTTAAGTAAAGACTTATAAATGAGGCATAAATCATGGAATCATGCAGTTTGGGATAGATTGGATTGTATGAGGCTTTGTCGTCTCTATTTCGGTCTTAAATTTTGTCAAAATATGTAATAGCTAGCGTAACGTGAGCGTTGGATTCGTGTAATTCTTAGCTTTAAATGTAAAGTTACGGACGATTTATTGCGTACATGTCAAGTTGATCGGACAGTTAATATGATTATTCTAAACTGATCATTGGTGTTCATTGAGTAAAGGCTTATAAATGAAGCATAATGCTGGGCATCGTAGAGCTTGAGATAGATTGAATTATTTGGACGCTTTGTCGTATCTAGTTATGTTTCAAATGTTTTTACGACATAGAAAATTGAGCTACAATAAGGTGGGCATTGGATATGTGTCATACTGAGCACAATATCAAAAATTATAGATGATTTAGTGCGTACATGTCAAGTCAATCAGACAATCAATATGATTATTCTGAACTGATCATTGGTGATTATTCAGTAAAGGCTTATAAATGAAGCATAATGCATGGCATCACACAGTTTTGGATAGATTGGATTACTTGGTGCTTTGTCATCTCTATTGCTGTTTCAAATTTTGTTAAAATATAGAAAATTTATCTAGTTTAACATGGGCATTGGATTCGTGTTATTCGGAGGTCAAACTAAAAATGTACGGACGATTTAGTGCAGATATGTCAAGTTGATCGGCTAGTTAATATGATTATTCTAAACTTATAATTGGCGCTCATTGAGTAAAGGCTTCTAATAAATCATAATCTATGGCATCATACAATTTTGGATAGATTGGCTTACTTGGACTCATTTTCATATCAATTGCTGTCTCAAATTTTCTTAGCATATAGAAAATTGAGCTAGCTTAACTTGGGCATTGGATTAGTGTCATTCTGAGCTGTAAATCAAAAGTTACGGACTATTTAGTGCGGACATCAAGTTGATTGGCCAGTTAAAGTGATCATTCTAAATTGATGCTCATTGACTAAAGGCTTATAAATGAAGCATAAAGCATGGATAACGCAGTTTTGGACAGATTGGATTACTTGAATGCTTTGTCATCTCTATTTCTATCTCAAATTTTCTCACAATATAGAAAATTGAGAAAGCTTAACGTGGGCATTGGATGCGTTTCATTCTGAGCTATAAATCAAGAGTTACGGACGATTTGTTGCAGATAAGTCAAGTTGATCGGCTAGTTAAAGTGATCATTCTAAGCTGATCATTGGTGCCCATTAAGTAAAAGCTTATAAATGAAATAAATCATGACATCACAGAATTTGGGATAGATTGGATTACTTGGAAGCTTTGTCGTCTCTCTTTCTGTCTCAAATTTTGCAATATATATAAAATTTAGCTATCTTAACGTGGGCAATTGATTCGTGTCATTCCGAGCTCTAATTCAAAAGTAATGGACGATTTAGTGTGGACATGTCAAGTTGATCGGCCAGTTAATATGATTATTCTAAACTGAACATTCACGCTCATTGAGTAAAGGCTTCTAAAAGAAGCATAATCCATGGCAACACACAGTTATGGAAATACTAGATTACTTGGACGCTTTGTCGTCTCTATTTCGGTCTCAAATTTTGTTAAAATATAGAAAATTAAGCTAGCTTAACTTGGGCATTGGATTAGTGTCGTTCTGAGATCTAAATCAAAATTTACGGACGATTTAGTGCGAACATGTCAAGTTGATCGGCCATTTAATATGATTATTCTAAACTGATCATTGGTGCTCATTTAGTAAAGGCGTCTAAATGAAGTATAAATAATGGCATCACACAATTTTAGATAGATTGATTATTTGGCGCTTTGCCATCTCTATTGCTGTCTCAAATTTTGTTAAAATATAGAACATTTATCTAGCTTAACATGGACATTGGATTCGTGTAATTCTGAGCTCATAATCAAAAGTTACGAACGATTTAGTGTGGACATGTCAAGTTGATCGGCCAGGTAATATGATTATTCTAAACTAATTATTGGCGCTCATTGAGTAAAGGCTTCTAAATGAAGCATAATCCATGGCATAACACAGTTTTTGATATACTGGATTACTTGGACGCTTTGTCATATCTATTTCTGTCTCAAATTTTGTTACAATATAGAAAATTAAGCTATCTTAACTTGGGCATTGGATTCGTGTAATTTTGAGCTCTAAATCAAAAGTGACGGACCATTTAGTGCGGACATGTCAAGTTGATCGGCCAGTTAATATGATTATTCTAAACTAATCATTGGCGCTTATTGAGTAAAGGCTTCAAAATGAAGCATAATCCATGGCATCACACAGTTTTGAATATACTGGATTACTTGGACGCTTTGTCGTATCTATTTATGTCTCAAATTTTGTTACAATATAAAAAATTAAGCTAGCTTAACTTGGGCATTGGATTCGTGTCATTTTGAGCTCTAAATCAAACGTTACGGACGATTTAGTGCAGACATGTCAAGTTGATCGGCCAGTTAATATGATTATTCTAAACTGATCATTGGCGCTCATTGAGTAAAGGCTTCTAAATGAAGCATAGTCCATGGGATCACAAAGTGTTGGATATTTTGGATTACTTAGACGCGTTGTCATATCTATTTCTGTCTCAAATTTTGTTACAATATAGAAAATTTGGCTAGCTTAACTTCGGCATTGGATTCGTGTCATTCAGAGCTCTAAATCAAAAGTTACTGACGATTTAGTGCGGACATATCAAGTTGATCGGCAAGTTAAAGTGATCATTCTAAGCTGATCATTGGTGCTCATTGAGTAAAGGCTTATAAATGAAGCATAAAGCATAGATAACGCAGTTTGGGATATATTGGATTACTTGAACGCTTTGTCCTCTCTATTTCTGTCTCAAATTTTCTCAGAATATAGAAAATTGAGAAAGCTTAACGTGGGCAGTGCATGCGTTTCATTGTGAGCCCTAAATCAAGAGTTACGGATGATTTGTTGTGGATAAGTCAAGTTGATCGGCTAGTTAAAGTGATCATTCTAAACTGATCATTGGTGCCTATTAAGTAAAAGCTTATAAATGAAATAAATCATGGCATCATACAGTTTGGGATAGATTGGATTACTTGGAGGCTTTGTCGTCTCTCCTTCTGTCTCAAATATTGCAAAATATATAAAATTTAGCTAGTTTAACGTGGACAATTGATTCGTGTCATTCAGAGCTCTAAATCAAAAGTTATGGACGATTAAATGCGGACATGTCAAGTTGATTGACCAGTTAATACGATTATTCTAAACTGATCATTGGCGCTCATTGAGTAAAGGCTTCTAAATGAAGCATAATCCATGACATCACACAATTTTGGATATACTGTATTACTTGGACCCTTTGTCATCTCTATTTCAGTCTCAAATTTTGTCAAAATATAGAACATTAAGCTAGCTTAAGTTAGGCATTGGATTCGTGTCATTCTTAGCTCTAAATCAAAAGTTATGGACGCTTTAGCGTAGACGTGTCAAGTTGATCGTCCAGTTAAAGTTATCATTCTAAACTGATCATTGGTGCTCATTGAGTAAAGGCTTATAAATGAAGCATAAAGCATGGATAACGCAGTTTGGGATAGATTGGATTACTTGAACGCTTTGTCCTCTATATTTCTGTCTCAAATTTTCTCACAATATAGAAAATTGAGAAAGCTTAACGTGGGTAGTGGATGCGTTTCATTCTGAGCTCTAAATCAAGAGTTACAGATGATTTGTTGCGGATAAGTCAAGTTGTTCAGCTAGTTAAAGTTGATCAGCTAGTTAAAGTGATCATTCTAAACTGATCATTGGTGCCCATTAAGTAAAAGCTTATAAATGAAATAAATCATGGCATCACACAGTTTGGGATATATTGGAGGCTTTTTCGTCTCTCTTCCTGTCTCAAATTTTGCAAAATATGTAAAATTTAGCTACTTTAACGTGGGCAATTGATTCGTGTCATTCTGAGCTCTAAATCAAAAGTTACGGATGATTTAGTGCGAACATGTCAAGTTGATTGGCAAGTTAATATGATTATTCTAAACTGATCATTGATGCTCATTGAGTAAAGGCTTCTAAATGAAGCATAATCCATGGCATCACACAGTTTTGGATATACTGGATTACTTGGACCCTTTGTCATCTCTATTTTGGTCTCAAATTTTGTTACAATTTAAAAAATTAAGCTAGCTTAACTTAGGCATTGGATTCGTGTCATTCTTAGCTCTAAATCACAACTTACGGACGATTTAGTGCGGACATGTCAAGTTGATCGGCCAGTTAATATGATTATTCAAAATTGATCATTGGCACTCATTGAGTAAAGGCTTCTAAATGAAGCATAATCCATGGCATCACACAGTGTTGGATATAATGGATTACTTAGATGCTTTGTCGTAACTATTTCTGTCTCAAATTTTGATACAATATAGAAAATTTAGCTAGCTTAACTTTGGCATTGGATTCGTGTCATTCGGAGCTCTAAATCAAAAGTTACGGATGATTTAGTGCAGACATATCAAGTTGATCGGCCAGTTAATGTGGTTATTCTATACTGATCATTTGCGTATATTGAGTAAAGGATTCTAAATGAAGCAAAATGCATGGCATCACATAGTGTTGGATATATTAGATTACGTAGACGCTTTGCCGTATCTATTTCTGTCTCAAATTTTGTTACAATATAGAAAATTTAGCTAGCTTAACTTTTGCATTGGATTTGTGTCATTCTGAGCTCTAAATCAAAAGTTACGGACGATTTAGTGCGGACATATCAAGTTGATCGGCCAGTTAAAGTGATCATTCTAAACTGATCATTGGTGCTCATTGAGTAAAGGTTTATAAATGAAGTATAAAGCCTGGATAACGGAGTTTGGGATAGACTGGATTACTTGGACGCTTCGTCGTCTCTCTTTCTGCCTCAAATTTCTCAGAATATAGAAAATCGAGAAAGCTTAAACGTGGGAATTGGATGCGTTTCATTCGAAGCTCTAAATCAAGATTACAGATGATTTGTTGCGGATAAGTCTAGTTTATCAGCTAGTTAAAGTGATCATTCTAAACGTATCATTGGAGTCCATTAAGTAAAAGCTTATAAATGAAGTATAAAGCATGGATCACGTAGTTTGGGATAGATTGGATTACTAGGACGCTTTGTCGTCTCTCTTTTTGTCTCAAATTTTTCAAAATACATAAACTTTAGCTAGTTTAATGTGGGCAATAGATTCGTGCCATTCCAAGCTCTAAATCAAAAGTTACAAACGATTTAGTGTGGGCATGACAAGTTGATTGGCCAGTTAAAGAGATCATTTTAAACTGATCACTGGTGCTCATTGAGTAAAGGCTTATAAATGAAGCATAAAGCACGGATCACGTAGTTTGGGATAGATTGGATTACTTGTATGCTTTGTCGTTGCTATTTGTATCTCAAATTTTGACAAAATATAGAAAATTGAGAAAGCTTAACGTGGGCATTGGATTCTTGTCATTCTTAGCTCTAAATCAAGAGTTACGGATGATTGCATGCATACATGTCAAGTTGATTGGCCAGTTAATATGATTATTCTAAACTAATCATTGGTGCTCATTGAGTAAAAGCTTATAAATGAAGCATAATGCATGGCATCATACAGTTTTGGATTGATTGGATTACTTGACGTTTTGTCATCTCTATTGCTGTCTCATATTTTGAACAGTATAGAAAAGTGAGCTAGCTTAATGTGGGCATTGGATTCGTGTCATTCTGAGCTTAAAATCAAAAGTTACGGATGATTGAGTGCGGACATGTCAACTTTATCGGCTAGTTAATATCATTATTCTAAACTGATCATTGGTGCTCATTGAGTAAAGGCTTATAAATGAAGCATAATGCATGTCATCACATAGTTTTTGATATATTGGATTACCTGGACGCTTTGTCATCTCTATTTCTTGTAACGATATAGACAATCTAGAAAGCTTAATAAGGGCATTGGATTCGTGTCATTATGAGATCTATATCAAAAGTTACGGAAGATTTAGTGCGGACGAGTCAAGTTGATCGGCTAGTTAAAGTGATCATTCTAAACTGATCATTGGTGCTCATTAAGTAAAAGATTATAGATGAAGCATAAAGCATGGCATCACGCAGTTAGGGATAAATTGGATTACTTAGGCGCTTTGTCCACTCTATTTCTGTCTCAAATTTTGTCAAAATATAGAAAATTTAGCAAGGTTAACGTGGGGATTGGATTCGTGTCATTTTGAGCTCAAAATCAAACGTTACAGACGATTTAGTATGGACATGTCAACTTGGTCGGCCAGTTAATATGATTATTCTAAACTCATCATTGGTGCTTATTGAGTAAAGGCTTATAAACGAAGCATATTGCATGGCATCACACAGTTTCGGATAGATTGGATTACTTGGATGCTTTGTCTTATCTAATTTTGTGTCAAATTTTGTTTAAATATAGAAAATTGTGCTAGCTTAACGTGGGGCATTGGATTCGTGTCATTCGGAGCTCAAAATCAAAAGTTACGGACGATTTAGTGCGGGCATGTCAAGTTCATTGGCAAGTTAATATGATTATTCTAAACTGATCATTGGTGCTCATTGAGTAAAGGCTTCTAAATGAAGCATAATCCATGGCATCACACAGTTTTGGATATACTGGATTACTTGGACCCTTTGTCATCTCTATTTTGGTCTCAAATTTTGTTACAATTTAAAAAATTAAGCTAGCTTAACTTAGGCATTGGATTCGTGTCATTCTTAGCTCTAAATCAAAACTTACGGACGATTTAGTGCGGACATGTCAAGTTGATCGGCCAGTTAATATGATTATTCGAAACTGATCATTGGCACTCATTGAGTAAAGGCTTCTAAATGAAGCATAATCCATGGCATCACACAGTGTTGGATATAATGGAATAGTTAGACGCTTTGTCGTAACTATTTCTGTCTCAAATTTTGATACAATATAGAAAATTTAGCTAGCTTAACTTTGGCATTGGATTCGTGTCATTCGGAGCTCTAAATCAAAAGTTACAGACAATTTAGTGCAGACATTTCAAGTTGATCGGCCAGTTAATGTGAGTATTCTAAACTGATCATTTGCGTTCATTGAGTAAAGGCTTCTAAATGAAGCAAAATGCAGGGCATCACACAGTGTTGGATATATTAGATTACTTAGACGCTTTGTCGTATCTATTTCTGTCTCAAATTTTGTTACAATATAGAAAATTTAGCTAGCTTAACTTTTGCATTGGATTTGTGTCATTCTGAGCTCTAAATCAAAAGTTACGGACGATTTAGTGCGGACATATCAAGTTGATCGGCCAGTTAAAGTGATCATTCTAAACTGATCATTGGTGCTCATTGAGTAAAGGTTTATAAATGAAGCATAAAGCCTGGATAACGGAGTTTGGGATAGACTGGATTACTTGGACGCTTCGTCGTCTCTATTTCTGCCTCAAATTTCTCAGAATATAGAAAATCAAGAAAGCTTAAACGTGGGAATTGGATGCGTTTCATTCGAAGCTCTAAATCAAGATTACAGACGATTTGTTGCGGATAAGTCTAGTTTATCGGCTAGTTAAAGTGATCATTCTAAACGTATCATTGGAGTCCATTAAGTAAAAGCTTATAAATGAAGTATAAAGCATGGATCACGTAGTTTGGGATAGATTGGATTACTAGGACGCTTTGTCGTCTCTCTTTTTGTCTCAAATTTTTCAAAATACATAAACTTTAGCTAGTTTTATGTGGGCAATAGATTCGTGCCATTCTAAGCTCTAAATCAAAAGTTACAGACGATTTAGTGTGGTCATGACAAGTTGATCGGCCAGTTAAAGAGATCATTTTAAACTGATCACTGGTGCTCATTGAGTAAAGGCTTATAAATGAAGCATAAAGCACGGATCACGTAGTTTGGGATAGATTGGATTACTTGTATGCTTTGTCGTTGCTATTTGTATCTCAAATTTTGACACAATATAGAAAATCGAGAAAGCTTAACGTGGGCATTGGATTCATGTCATTCTTAGCTCTAAATCAAGAGTTACGGATGATTTCATGCATACATGTCAAGTTGATTGGCCAGTTAATATGATTATTCTAAACTAATCATTGGTGCTCATTGAGTAAAAGCTTATAAATGAAGCATAATGCATGGCATCATACAGCTTTGGATTGATTGGATTACTTGACGTTTTGTCATCTCTATTGCTGTCTCATATTTTGAACACTATAGAAAAGTGAGCTAGCTTAATGTGGGCATTGGATTCGTGTCATTCTGAGCTTAAAATCAAAAGTTACGGACGATTGAGTGCGGACATGTCAACTTTATCGGCTAGTTAATATCATTATTCTAAACTGATCATTGGTGCTCATTGAGTAAAGGCTTATAAATGAAGCATAATGCATGTCATCACATAGTTTTTGATATATTGGATTACCTGGACGCTTTGTCGTCTCTATTTCTTGTAACGATATAGACAATCTAGAAAGCTTAATGAGGGCATTGGATTCGTGTCATTATGAGATCTATATCAAAAGTTACGGACGATTTAGTGCGGACGAGTCAAGTTGATCGGCTAGTTAAAGTGATCATTCTAAACTGATCATTGGTGCTCATTAAGTAAAAGATTATAGATGAAGCATAAAGCATGGCATCACGCAGTTAGGGATAAATTGGATTACTTAGGCGCTTTGTCCACTCTATTTCTGTCTCAAATTTTGCAAAATATAGAAAATTTAGCTAGCTTAACGTGGGCAACGGATTCGTGTTATTCTAAGCTCTTAGTCAAAAGTTAGAGACGATTTAGTGTGGACTTGTCAAGTTGATCGGCCAATTTTTATGATTATTCTGAATTGATCATTGGTGGTCATTGAGTAAAGGCTAATAAACAAAACATAATGCATGGCATCGTGCAGTTCGGGATAGATTACATTTGTCGTATCTAATTTTGCCTTAAATTTTGTTACAATATAGAAAATTGAGCGAGCTTAAAGTGGCCAATGGATTCGTTTCATTTTGAGCTCAAAATACAACGTTACAGACAATTTAGTGCGAACAAGTCAAGTTGATCGGACAGTTAAAAAGATTATTCTAAGCTGATCATTGGTGATTATTGAGAAAAGGCTTATAAATGAAGCATAATGCATCGGATCACACACTTTCGGATATATTGGATTACTCGGACGCTTTGTCGTATCTATTCCTGTCTCAAATTTTTTTACAATATAGCAAATTAAGCTAGCTTTACGTGTGCATTGGATTTGAGTCATTCTAAGATTTAAATCAAAAGTGACGGAAGATTTAATGCGTACATGTCAACTTGATCGGCCAATTAATATCATTGTTCTAAACTGATCATTGGTGCTCATTGAGTCAAGGCTTACAAATGAAGCATAATACATGGCATCACACAGTTATATATAGATTGAATTATTAGGACGCTTTGTCGTCTCTATTTCTGTCTCAAATTCTATCAAAATATATAAAATTTTGCTAGGTTAACGTGGGGATTGGATTCGTGTCGTTATGAGCTCAAAATCAAAGGTTACAGACGATTTAGTGCGTACATGTCAAGTTGATCGGCCAGTTTATATGATTATTCTAAACTGAACATTGGTGCTCATTAAGTAAAAGCTTAGAAATGAAGCATAATGCATGGCATCACACAGTTTTGGATAGATTGGATTAATTGGACGCTTTGCCGTACTATTTCGGTATTTTGTTACAATATAGAAAATTGAGCTAGCTTGACTTCGGCATTGGATTCGTGTCATTCTGAGCTCCAAATCAAAAGTTACGGATGATTTAGTGTGGATATGATAAGTTGATCGGCCAATTAAAAGGATTATTCTAAACTTATCATTGGTGCTCAATGAGTAAAGGCTTATAAATGAAGCATAAAACATGGATCATGCAGTTTGGGAAAGATTGGATTACTTGGACGCTTTGTCGTCTCTATTTCTATCTCAAATTTTGTCACAATATTGAAAATCGAGAAAGCTTAACGTGGGCATTAGATTCATGTCAATGTGAGCCCTAAATCAAAAGTAATGGACAATTTAGTGTAGACATGTTAAATTGGTCGGCCAATTAAAGTGATCATTCGAAAAAGATCATTGGTGCTCATCGAGTTAAGGCTTATAGTTGAAGCATAAAATATGGATCACACAATTTAGGATAGTTTGGAATACTCTGACGCTTTGTCATCTCTATTTCTCTCTCGAATTTTGTCACATAATAGAAAATCGAGAAAGCTTAACATGGGCATTGGATTTGTGTCATTCTGAGCTCTAAATCAAGAGTTACAGACGATTTAGTGCGGACAAGTCAAGTTGATCGGCTAGTTAAATTGATCATTCTAAACTGATCATTGGTGCTAATTAAGTAAAAGCTTATTAATGAAGTATAAAGGATGGCATCACGGTTTGGGATAGATTGGATTACTTGGACACTTTGTCTTATCTATTTTTGTATCAAATTTTGCAAAATATAAAAAATTTAGCCAGATTAACGTGGGCATCGGAATCGTGTCAGTCTAATCTCTAAATCAAAAGTTACAGACGATTTAGTGCGGACATGTCAAGTTGATCGGTCTGTTAATATGATTATTGTAAACTGATCATTGGTGCTTATTTCGTAAAGGCTTATAAATGAATCATAATGCATGGCATCACACACACTACAAGAAAACATTAACATTTCCGATGGCATTTCCGACGGACAAAAAACCGTCGGCCTTTTCCGACGACTTTACGACGGATAAGCGACGAATACCCAAGGGAATTAAAACCGTCGGAGCTCCGTCGGTAATTTCCGACGCCGTAGAGATTGTCAGTAAATCGATGGTGAAAACTGACGATAACCCGTTGCGTTTCCGACGGTATCCTAATCGTCGGGATATCCTCTTGAAATCGTCGGAATATTACCGATGGCTTCAGATACGTCGGTAATATTCCGACGAGTTCGTGACGGATTATGTGTTTTATAGCCCGTCGGGAATCCGTCGGCAGAAGTCGTTGGAAACCCATCGGAACTATCCGACCATTGTCGGATACAGTCGGCAATCCGTTGGAAATATACGTACCCTGTTAAAATTTTGTGTTTATCCGTCGATAGTCAGACATCCGTCGGAAATCCGTCGGTTTATTTTGATAAGATTTATTCACAATACGTGAATATCCGGTTGTGGTTGGTAACCGTCGGAATTCCGTCGGAAATAGAGAATATTCTGAAGAATAATGTTTTTACAGTTCGTAATTATCTGTTAATAATTCTTAATAATCTGTTAAAAAATCGTGATAATATCTTTTTTCAGTATAAATAAGCTATGATCTTTCAAAATTTTAACAGAACCAAAATTTTTTAAAAAATGTGTTCTTCGGGTTCTTTTGAGTATTTTCGATCGTGGATGGATAAACTTCGATATGATTCAACCACGGGGGAATTGACTGATGAATTTGCGCAAGGTGTTGAAGAGTTCATGACATTTGCATCAAAGAATAGCATGACATCGGAATACGGTAAAATGTATTGTCCGTGTATTAAATGTCGAAATCATAGATTAATCTCTGTTAGAGAAGTACGTAATCATTTGTATAGGAATGGATTTATGCCGGGTTACAAAATTTGGTATTCACATGGAGAAACTGATGCAACGATGCAATATTATGGTAGTACTTCAAAAAAAGATAGATAATACTAATGTTAGGGTAGAGGAACCGGCATCAGAAGTTGATATAAACGGAGGTACTATTCAGATGGTGAATGATGCATTTCGTGAACAAAAAAAATCGTACATCGAAGATATTAGTAGAATAGAGGAACCTAATATGGAAGCCCGGAAATTTTTTGATATGTTAGATGCATCCAAGCAGCCTTTGTATAAAGGATGTAGAGATGGATTATCGCCTTTATCTGCTGCAAGCAGGTTGATGACGATAAAGACGGATTTCAACTTGCCTGAAGATTGTGTGAATGCGATAGCTGATTTTGTTAGAGATATATTACCTGAAGATAATATTGCACCTGCTTCATATTACGAGGTTCAAAAACTTGTATCTGGTCTTGGATTGCCATATCAGATGATCGATGTATGTATTGACAATTGCATGATCTATTGGAGAAATGATGAAAATCGCATGAAGTGCCGATTTTGTCACAAACCTCGATTTCAAGAGACAAGCGGTAGAGTACCTATTCCGCATAAACGGATGTGGTATTTGCCATTAATAGAGAGGTTAAAGAGGTTATATCAATCTGAACACACGGCAAAAGCTATGAGATGGCATGCAGAACATAATTCGAATGGAGAAATTGTGCATCCCTCGGATGCAGAAGCATGGAAACATTTTCAACAGGTTTATCCTAGTTTTGCATATGAGCCTAGAAACGTATACCTCGGGTTATCTACAGATGGATTCAATCCTTTTGGGAAGCATGGGAGGCAATACTCGTTGTGACCAGTTATCGTTACACCTTACAATTTGCCTCCTTCTTTGTGCATGAAACGAGAGTTTTTATTTATAACAATTCTTGTCCCTGGCCCAGGGCATCCTAAGCGATCGCTTGATATTTTCTTGCAGCCACTAATTCATGAGTTAAAAATATTATGGGAAAATGGTGTCGAAGCATTCGATGTTTCCAACCAACAGAACTTCTTGATGCGAGCTGTACTTATGTGGACGATAAGTGATTTTCCACCATATGGTATGTTATCAGGATGGTCGACGCATGGAAGATTAGCATGCCCATATTGTCAAGATAATACTGATGCGTTCCAACTGAAACACGGACGAAAGACTAGTTGGTTCGATTGTCATCGTCGATTTCTACCACAAGATCATCCATATCGCCGGAGCACGACATTGTTTAGGAAAAACAAAAAAAATTTTGATGCTCCACCTCCTATTTTTGACGGGAATTATATGTTGACTCAACTTAGAGATTTTGGTGCTGAGAGAACGGCTTCTTGTGGAGGTAACGGACATTACCCTGTTGATGGTTGTGGCGAATACCATAATTGGCACAAGAAGAGTATTTTTTGGGATTTACCATATTTGAAGGACCATTTGTTGCGCCATAATCTAGATGTTATGCACATTGAGAAGAATTTTTTCGACAACATAATGAATACCGTTCTAAATGTGCAAGGAAAAACAAAAGATAATTTGAAAGCTAGATTGGATTTGCCGGATATTTGTTCTCGGAAGGAACTACATGTAATGTCAAATGGAAAATCATTGTCTCCCGCATTCCGGTTAGATGCGCATGCAAAAGATGAATTCTTTGACTGGATTAAGCATAGTGTCAAATTTCCAGATGGATATGCATCTAATCGTCGTAATTGTGTCGATACTATTGAAGGAAAATTTTCAGGGATGAAAAGTCATGATTGTCATGTTGTCATGCAAAGATTATTCCCATTTGCCTTTAGCGATCGACTGCCTAAAAACGTCCACGGAGCAATTGCAGGTACGACGTTAAATTTACATTATTATATATATAATAATATTTTCATATATTATATGATATTAAAATATATTTTTTATGTAGGGATTGGTGCTTTTTTCCGAGATTTATGTACAAGATCACTTACTGTAGACGATATCCGAAATTTGGAGGGAAAAATACTGGTTCTCATTTGTAACCTGGAGAAAATATTTCCACCAGCATTTTTTGATGTTATGAAGCATCTTCCTATTCACCTCCCTAGAGAAGCAGCCATTGGAGGACCTGTTCAGTACAGATGGATGTATCCTTTTGAGAGATATATGTTCCACCTAAAGAAAAAAGTTAAAAATCTTGCCAGGGTTGAAGGTTCAATCGTCGCACAAAGTATTAATGAAGAAACATCTAACTTTGCTAGCTACTATTTTCCATCGCAAGTGCAAACAAAAAATAGACGGCCTTCACGACATGATGATGGAGGAGAAAAACCAAGCTATCCAGTGTATGTGCCAGAAATATTTGCACAAATTGGACGTTTAAGTGGAAAAGGGAAGATGCGACGCCTATCAGAGGAGGAACACAATCACTTGCATTTGTATATTTTGACAAATTGCGATGACGTTTTGGAATATGAAAGGTACATTCAATTTAATTTTGTTTTTAGTTATTATTATAATTTATTGTTAATTTATTTTTTATAATTAACAGGATATACATGGAACAAATACGTGTTCATTATTCAGATTACAGCGAGAATGAGTTGGCCGAACTTAAAAAAAAGCGAATTTGCAAAATGGTTGCATTTTTATGTTAGTGTTACCACAATTAATTACATAATTTTCAATAATAGTTTACTATATATATATATATTTATAATTTAATACATTCTATTATTTTGTAGGTTACTACAGGTCCTTCTAGGGGCATAACGTTTCACACGTGGTTAGTTGAGTTGGTGAGTGGTCCTACATTTACTGCAAAATCTTATCCAATGTACTGCACTCGTGGTTATGCTTTTAAGAGTCATCGCGAAGGAAACTCACAAACAACTTGTAATTATGGTGTATCATCTCAATCGGGAGAAATTGTATACAATGGTATTCTTCGTGAAATATTAGAAGTTCACTATCCAGGAATGATTGATTTGAGGTGTATTGTGTTCTATTGTGACTGGTATGACCCTGTCATGGGTCAACGTGAAGACGAATTCGGTGTTACATCTGTCCACTCTCGTAAGCGACATCGAAAATATGATCCTTTTATACTTGCATCACAAGCGGACCAGGTTTGTTATATTCGATATCCTCGTGTGAGAAACAAGCAAGATCCTTGGATTACAGTGACCTCAATACATCCTAGAGGAATGGTATGTGGTATTACCGAACAAGAGCCTATGCAACAAAGCACAATTGGTAACTTAGGTTCCATAGACACTTCTTTTGAAGTTAACCTTGTTGTTGATGACACCACAAACGAAGATTACAACGTGTTTCAAGATTCAGAAGAAGAAGAAGAGATTGGCGAGTTTGACGACCAAAATTCAGCTAATTCGGAATATTCATCAGATTCAGATTAAATTTGTGATAATAAGATTTTTTTTCCATACTTTAATTATATATAAATTATCTTTTCTAAATTCATATTCAAATTCAGATTTAATATTTTTCTTTCCATATTTCATTTCCATATGTTCATAAATGCTTACACGGAATATTGAAAAAAGTCATGTTATTTTTAATAGTATATAAAATTTTTTGAAATATTTATAAAACCAGCGACGGCGTTCCGACGGCTTTTATAATTCCATCGGCAATCTGTCGAAACAAACAGAATTTTTTTAATAATGTGTAAATATTTCAAAATATTGATATAAATAACCGACGGCTATCCGACGTCTTTTATCATTCCGTCGGAAATCGGTCGGCATTGACAAAAACTTTTTTAAAATATAATAATTTTTCGTAATATTGATATACTTATATGTCGGATTGCCGACGGATTTTGTAAGGCCGTCGGAAATCCGTCGGAATACCATCAACTGCAACGTGTGCAAACTATTTGTCGAGCATGCACAAGGTTTATGTTTATCGACTGAATCCCAACGGATTTCCGATGGCTTAAAATTTTAGGAGGGAAACATAATTCCAAGCGCGGGATTTGCCAAAAATATTTATTATACTACCGACGGATTCCCGATGGAAATTACCGTCGGAAATATCTAATATAATCTATGGACGTTTCCTCTTCTTCCTCTCTCGCGTTTCTCTCCTTTGGATCTCATCCTATTCGCCTCCTGCCGTACGTCACCGCAAATAGCTCTAAATCGCCGCAAATCACCGCAAATCGACGCAAATCATGTAAGTTTATTGTCGCATTCTCATTTGTTTAGGTTTTAGTTTCTGTTTATGATCGCATAAATGGTATCATCATGCATGAAAAAAACCCACATTCCAAATGGAGTAACAAAATGGTATATTTATATATATAAGAAATTTTTTTTTTGGTTAACTAGCAGAAGAATTCAAAGTAGAAGATGAGCATTCGAGCCTCTCTCGCTTTGTTTCATTTCAGATGAGTGAAGAAACTATTTCAATTCTTTTAATTAGTGGAAAATTGCAACAAAGCCCTCAATGTCTTCATCTCGTACGAACGAAGCCTTAGACTAAACATTGTGTTGAACTAAAACCCTGAATTGCTCCCTATGTATAACAACCCTATTCAGAAGAAAAGATAGATTTCACAAAAACAGGGGACGTTGTTGCATTTGTGATTGGAATTTGATCTATTTGCATATGTATATGTGCTTCATTTTTGTGTGCATTACTGCTGTTATTTAGAAAAATATGAGCAAGAGAGATAAACTTATCGAAAAAATAGAAGTTTGTGGTTAAAGCTTAAGGCATTAATTGGATTCGAATCGAATGGGGATTGATTGCAAAATGGTATATTTATATATATAATTTATGACTTTATGGGTTACTTTCGCAGCTTGATCAAAACATTAGTATTATTTTAAAATTAGTATATTTTTAATTTATATTTTTAAATATATTATTAATTTTTAAAAATAATAAAATTTAATATTAAAATAAAAAATCTTAAATTAAAAAGTAAAAAAGAATGTAAATATAATATCAAGATAGATGGATAAAATGTCACAATCATAATGTTTTAAGGTCGTATCAAGATTACCAAAGACGTGGTGAGTCATCGACTCCGAGTTTTATACTAACTCAAATTCCAGAATCTACAAATGATTCTCTCCGACCAATGACAATTGAAGAATTGGTTCAGCAGCCTGGTCATGAACTTCTCACATTTCTCGATCCGAGACGTCAAGGAAACTCGACATGATAAATTAAATTTTCTATAATTATATTTAAAATAATTATTTTAATACTATTCTATAATTATATTTATTTTAATTATTTTAATACTATTGTAATAAAAATTCGTAGGTTTGGTATTTCAAACAATGGAATAAGCAAATCTATATTAAAGATGCTTCATTCTCTTTTGAATAAATCATATACCAAATTTCGAGATATTCCGTACGAAGAACGTCAGATTTGGTTCAGGACGTTTGCGGTACGTTATTTAAATTTTAAATATATAATTATTTTAAATATTTTTTAATAATAATTTTTTAGTAATATATATTAAAATTTCGCAGCAAGAATTTACATGGGATCCCATGAACACAAAATTGGTGGAAGACGCTTTCGAAAAAGAGGCTGCAGTACAATTTTCCCGCCACATGAACGAATGGAAACAAAAATGGAAAAAGGGAAAAGATAAACCAAGAGGGTTGAATGAGTCGGTTTGGAACGACTTTATTCGTTATTGGGAATCTTCCACCGCTGAGGTTATCTCAAAAACTAATTCGGGAAACCGGAAGAGCGACCGAGGAGGCAAAGGCATTTATATTCACAATGCCGGATCGACTAGTTTTCTCAGACAAGCCGATCAATTGGTAAATTAATTATTATATTAATTATTTATTATTATTTAAAAGTTTTTAAATTATTAATTTAGAATTTTTTATTTTTAGGCACAAGAAATTGGAGCGCCTCCAAATCACTTGCAACTTCTCGAGGCCGTCCACACAAACAAAAAGACTGGTCGTATCCAAGATGGTCTCGTTAGTGAGATCATCGAAAAAGTAAAAAAGAAAAAAAGTGATATTCTAACCCAACAATCTCAAGTTGGTTCTTCATCTTCGGTCGCTGAATTGCCACGTTCTGAGATTAACCGTCTCGTTCTTGATGTAAGTTTTTTTTTAAAAAATATATAATTAATATTATAATAATTTTTATTAAATTTTTTAATAATATTTCTTATTTTTATAGGAAGTACCATTTTCAAAAGGTCGTCATCCAGGACTCGGGAGAGTTGCTGATACTGGTGGCGCAACATCTGCAGTTAGAAACGAGGAAAATGAACAGTTAAAAGAAAAAATGGGGTCCATGAAAATATAGATGAATAATCTCAAAAACTTTGTAGAAATGAAAAAAAATAAATTGCCTGATGACTTTTTTTCTCCTCCTTCTCCTCCTGCTCCTCCTTTGTAGTTTGTAATTTAAAATAAATGTTTAATAATATTTATATTTATAATATTATTTTTATTAATTGTATGATTATTTTTAATAATATTAATTTAAATATTAAAATAAAAATTAAAAAAATAATTTTTTTATGTTTTCAATTATTTGGTGTTTCCGACGGCTACTATCGTCGGAAATTCCCGACGGAACAAGCCATCGGAAATGTGTTGCTACCTCCCGACGGTTATAAACCGTCGGGAAATATCATCGGACAATATTTCCAACGGCACAAGTCATCGGAAAATGCACTCGAAAATTCGTCGGCGTTTTCCGATGTATCCGGACCATCGCAGATCCGTCGGTTATTTCCGACGGAAGGATGTCATCGAACATCTGTCGGAAGTTTCCGATGGCACAGTTAATCGCTAATCCGTCGGAAAGTCTCGATACCTTCCCGACGGAAGCGCATTTCCGATGAAATAGTCCCGACGGACTAGTTTCATCGGAAAGTAGTCGAGAAACCGTTTTACCGACGTGTTTCATCGGAAATACGCTGTTTTCTTGTAGTGACAGTTTTGTATAGATTGGATTACTTGGACACTTTGTCGTCTCTATTTCTGTCTCAGATTTTATTAAAATATAGAAAAATTATCTAGTTTATCATGGGCATTGGATTCATATTCTGAGCTCAAATTCAAAAGTTACAGATGATTTAGTGTGGACATGTCAAGTTGATCGGCCAGTTAATATGATTATTCTTAACTGATAATTAGTGCTTATTGAGTAAATGCTTATAAATGAAGCATAATGAATGAGATTAGACAATTTCGGATAGATTAGATTACTTGGATGCTTTGTCTTATCTAATTCTCTGTTAAATTTTTTCATAATATTGAAAATTGAGCTATATTAACATGGGCATTGGATTCGTGTATTCTGAGCTCAAAATTAAAAGTTATGGACGATTGAGTGCATACATGTCAATTTGAACGGCCAGTTAATATGATTATTCTAAACTGATCATTGGTGCTCATTGAGTAAAGACTTATAAATGAAGCATAATGCATGCCATCACACAGTTTTGCGTAGATTGGATTACTTGGACGCTTTGTCGTCTCTATTTTTGTCTCAAATTTAGCAAAATATAGAAAATTGAGCTAGATTAATGTGGGCAATGGATTCGTGTTATTCTATGCTCTAAATCAAATGTTACGGACGATTTCCTGAAGACATGTCAAGGTTATCGGCCAATTAATATGATTATTCTAAAGTGATCGTTGGTGGTCATTGAGTAAAGGCTAATAAATGAAGCATAATGCATGGCATAGTGCATTATGGGATAGATATGTTTATTTGGACCCTTTGTCATATCTAATTTTGTGTCAAATTTTGTTACAATATAGAAAATTGAGCTAGCTTAACGTGGGCAATGGATTTGTTCATTCCGAGATCAAAATCAAAAGTTACGTACGATTGAGTGTGGACATGTCAAGTTGATCGGCCAGTTAATTTGATTATTCTACACTAATTATTGGTGCTCTTTAACTAAAGGCTTATAAATAAAGCATAAAGCATGGCACCACGCAGTTTATGATAAATATGATTACTTGGACGCTTTGTCGTGTCTATTTCTATCTCAAAATTTTGTTAAAATATAGAAAATTTAGCAAGCTTAATGTGGGCATTGGATTCGTGTCATTTTGAGCTCAAAATCAAAAGTTACGGACGAGTTAGTGCGGACAATTCAAGTTGATCGGACAATTAATATGATTATTCTAAACTGATCATTGGTGCTTATTGAGTAAAGGCTTATAAATGAAGAATAATGCATGGCATCACACAGTTTCTGATATATTGGATTATTTAGACGCTTTGTCGTATCTATTCTGGTCTTAAATTTTGTTACAATATAGAAAGTTGAGGTAGCTTAACGTGGGCATTAGATTCGTGTTATTCTAAGCTTTAAATCAAAAGTTACGGAAGATGTAGTGCAGATATGACAAGTTGATCGGCCAGTTAATATGATTATTCTAAACTGTTCATTGGTGTTCATTGAGTAAAGGCTTACAAACTAAGCATAATGCATCACATCACACAGTTTTGTATAGATTGGATTACTTAGACACATTGCCTTCTCTATTTCAGTCTCAGATTTTGCTAAAGTATAGCAAATTTATCTAGCTTAACATGGGCATTGGATTCGTGTCATTATGAGCTCAAAATCAAAAGATAAGGATGATTTAGTACGGACATGTCAAGTTTATCGGCCAGTTAAAGTGATCATTCTAAACTGATCATTGGTGCTCTTTAAGTAAAGGCTTATAAATGAAGCATAAAGTATGGCATCATACAGTTTTGGATAGATTGGATTACTTGGCGCTTTGTCGTCTCTATTGCTGTCTCATATTTTGTAACAATATAGAAATCTGAGCTAGCTTAATGTGGGCATTGGATTCGTGTCATTCTGAGCTCAAAATCAAAAGTTACAGACGATTGAGTGCGTACATTACAATTTTATCGGCCAGTTAATATGATTATTCTAAACTGATCATTGGTGCTCATTGAGTAAAGGCTTATAAATGAAGCATAATGCATGTCATATCACAGTTTTGGATAGATTGGATTACTTGGACGCTTGTCGTCTCTATTTCTATCTCAAATTTTGTAACGATATAGAAAATCGAGAAAGCTTAATGTGGGCGTTGGATTCGTGTCATTATTTTATCTAAATCAAAAGTTAGAGACGATTTAGTGCAGACGAGTCAAATTGATCGGCTAGTTAAAGTGATTATTCTAAACTGATCATTCGTGCTCATTAAGTAAAAGCTTATAAATGAAGCATAAAGCATAGCATCACGCAGTTTGGGATAAATTGGATTACTTAGACGCTTTGTCGTCTCTATTTCTGTTTCAAATTTTGTCAAAATATAGAAAATTTAGCAAGGTTAACGTGGGCACTGGATTCGTGTCATTTTGAGCTCAAAATCAAATGTTACAGACAATTTAGTATGGACATGTCAAGTTGATCGAACAGTTAATATGATTATTCTAAACTCATCATTGGTGCTTATTGAGTAAAGGCTTATAAACGAAACATAATGCATGGAATCACACAGTTTCAGATAGATTGGATTACTTGGATGCTTTGTTTTATCTAATTCTGTGTAAAATTTTGTCAGAATATAGAAAATTGAGCAAGTTTAACGTGGGCATTGGATTCGTGTCATTCGGAGCTCAAAATCAAAAGTTACGGACGATTGTGTGCGGACATGTCAAGTTGATCGGCCAGTTAATATGATTATTCTAAACTTATCATTGGTACTCATTGAGTAAAGTCTTATAAATGAAGAATTATGCATGCCATCACACAGTGTTAGATAGATTGGATTACTTGAATGATTTATCGTCTCTATTTCTTTCTCAAATTTTGTCCCAATATAGAAAATTAAGAAAGCTTAATGTGGGCATTGGATTCGTGTCATTTTGAGTTAAAAATCAAGAGTTATGGATGATTTAGTACGGATAAGTCAAGTTGATCAATGGTGCTCATTAAGTAAAAGCTTATAAATGAAATGATCATTCTAAATTGATCATTGGTGCTCATTAAGTAAAATCTAATAAATGAAATATAAAGCATGGGATCACGCAGTTTGGGATAGATTGGATTATTTGAACGCTTTGTCGTCTCTATTTCTGTCTCAAATGTTGCAAAATATAGAAAATTTAGCTAGCTTAACGTGGGCAACGGATTCGTGTTATTCTAAGCTCTAAATCAAAAGTTAGAGACGATTTAGTGCGGAGTTATCAAGTTGATCGGCCAATTTATATGATTATTCTAAATTGATCCTTGTAGGTCATTGAGTAAAGGCTAATAAACGAAACATAATGCATGACATCGTGCAGTTCGGGATAGATTTGATTATTTGGACCCTTTGTCGTATCTAAGTTTGTCTCAAATTTTGTTACAAAATAGAAAATTGAGCGAGTTTAACGTGGACAATGGATTCGTTTCATTTTGAGCTCAAAATCAGACGTTAAAGAAAATTTAGTGTGGACAAGTCAAGTTGATCGGACAGTTAAAATGACTATTCTAAGCTGATCATTGGTGGTTATTGAGAAAAGGCTTATAAATGAAACATAATGCATCGCATCACACAAAATTTTGGATATATTGGATTACTCGTAAGCTTTGTCGTATCTATTCCTGTCTCAAATTTTGTTACAATATAGGAAATTGAGCTACCTTAACGTGGGCATTGGATTTGTGTCATTAAGATTTAAATCAAAAGTGACGGAAGATTTTTGCGGACATGTCAAGTTGATCGGCCAGTTAATATCATTGTTCTAAACTGATCATTGGTACTCATTGAGTAAAGGCTTACAAATGAAGCATAATGCATGGCATCACACAGTTATGTATAGATTAGATTATTTGGACGCTTTGTTCACTCTATTTCTGTCTCAAATTCTATCAAAATATAGAAAATTTATCTAGCTTAACGTGGGGATTGGATTCGTGTCATTTTGAGCTCAAAATGAAAGGTTACGGACGATTTAGTGCATACATGTCAAGTTGATCGGCCAGTGAATATGATTATTCTAAACTGAACATTGGTGCTCATTAAGTAAAGGCTTATAAATGAAGCATAATGCATGGCATCACACAGTTTTGGATAGATTGGATTAATTGGACGCTTTGTCGTATCTATTTTGGTATCAAATTTTGTTACAATATAGAAAATTGAGCTAGATTGACATGGGCATTTGATTCATGTCAGTATGAGCTCCAAATCAAAAGTTACGGATGATTTAGTGCGGATATGACAAGTTGATCGACCAATTAAAGTGATTATTCAAAACTTAGCATTCGGGCTCAATGAGTAAAGGCTTATAAATGAAGCATAAAACTTGGATCATGCAGTTTGGGATAGATTGGATTACGTGTACGCTTTGTTGTCTCTATTGCTATCTCAAATTTTGTCACAATATAGAAAATTGAGAAAGCTTAACGTGGGCATTAGATTCGTCTCATTATGAGCTCTAAATAAAAAGTAATAGACAATTTAGTGCATACACGTCAAGTTAAAGTGATCATTGGGGCTCATGAGTAAAGGCTTATAGATGAAGCATAAAGCATGGATCACGCAGTTTGGGATAGCTTGGATTACTCTGACGCTTTGTCGTCTCTATTTCTTTCTCATATTTTGTCATAGCATAGAAAATCGAGAAGGCTTAACATGGGCATTGGATTCATGTCATTCTGAGCTCTAAATCAAGAGTTACGATCAATTTAGCGCGGACAAGTCGAGTTGATCGGCTAGTTAAACTTATCATTCTAAACTTATCATTGCTGCTCATTAAGTAAAAGCTTTTTAATGAAGTATAAAGCATGAGATCACTCAGTTTGGGATAGATTGGACTACTTGGACACTTTGTCTTATCTATTTCTGTCTCAAATTTTGAAAAATATAGAAATTTTAGCTAGCTTAACGTGTGCATTGGATTCGTGTCATTCTGAGCTCTAAATTAAAAGTTATAGACGATTTAGTGCAGACATGTCAACTTGATCGGCCAGTTAATATTATTATTGTAAACTGATCACTGAGTAAAGCCTTATAAATGAAGCATAATGCATGGCATCATACAGTTTGGGGTAGATTGAATTATTTGGACGCTTTGTCTTATCTAGGTTTGTATCAAATTTTGTAACAATATAGAAAACTGAGCTAGTTTAACGTGGGCATTGGATTCGTGTCATTCTGCGCTCAAAATCAAAAGTTACTGACGATATAGTGCGAACATGTCAAGTTGATCGGCCAGTTAATATGATTATTCTAAACTGATCATTGGTGCTCAATGAGTAGAGGCTTATAAATGAAGCATTATGCACGACGTCTTACACTCTTGGATAGATTGGCTTGCTTGGACACTTTGTCATATGTATTTCTCTCTCAAATTTTGTTACAATATAGAAAATTGAGCTAGCATAACATGGGCATTGCATTCGTGTAATTCTGAGCTCTAAATCAAAATTTACATACTATTTAGTGTAGATATGTCAAGTTGATCGGCCAGTTAAAGTGATCATTCCAAACTGATCATTGGTGCTCTTTCAGTTAAGGCTTATAAATGAAGCATAAAACATGGCATCACGAAATTTGGGATATATTGGATTACTTGGACACTTTGTCGTCTCTATTTCTGTCTCAAATTTTGTGAGAATATAGAAAATTAAGCTAGGTTAACGTGGGCATTCGATTGGTGTCATCTTGAGCTCTAAATCAAAAGATACGAACGATTTAGTCGGACATGTCAAGTTGATCGGCCAGTTAAAGTGATCATTCTAGGCTGATCAGTGGTGCTCATTGAGAAAAGTCTTATAAATCAAGCATAATGCATGGCATCACATAGTTCTGGATAGATTAGATTACTTGGACGCTTTGTCGTATGTATTTTGTCTCAAATTCAGTTTCAATAGAAAATTGAGCTAGCTTAACGTAGATTTTGGATTCTTGTCATTCTGAGCTCTAAATCAAAAATTACTGACGATTTCTTGCGGAAATGTCAAGTTGATCGGCCAATTAAAGTTATCATTCTAAACTGGTCATTGGTGCTCCTTAAGTGATGGCATATAAATGAAGCATAATGCATGGCATCACACAATTTTGGATAGATTGGATTACATTGATGCTTTGTCATCTCTATTTTTGTCTCAAATTTTGTTAAAGTATAGAAAATTTATCTAGTTTGACGTGCGCATTGGATTCGTGTCATTCGGAGCGCAAAATCAAAAGTTACTGACGATTTAATGTAGACATGTCAAGTTCATCGGCCAGTTAATATGATTATTATAAATTAATAATTGGTGCTCATTGAGTAATAGCTTATAAATGAAGCATAATGCATGGAATCACACAGTTTTGGATCGATAGGAATACTTGGATGGTTTGTCGTATAAATATTTCTGTCTCAAATTTTATTACAATATAGAAAATTGAGCTACCTTAACGTCGGCATTGTATTTGTGTTATTCTAAACTCTAAATCAAAAGTTACAGACGATTTACTACGGACATGAAAGTTGATCCGCCAGTTAAAATAATCACTCTAAACTAATCATTGGAGCTCATTAAGTAAAGGCTTATAAATGAAGCATAAAGCATGGCATCACGTTGTGTGGGATAGATTAGATTACCTAAACGCTTTTTCGTCTCTATATCTCTCTCAAATTTTGTCACAATATAGAAAAATGAGCTAGCTTAGCGTGGGCATTCTATTCGACTCATTATGAGCTATAAATAAAAAATTTAGGACGATTTGGTGCAAACATGTCAAGTTAACTGGCTAGTTAAGATGATTATTCTAAATTGATTAATGGTGCATATTGAGTAAAGGCTTATAAATGAAGAATAAAATCATTGCATCACGTGGTTTCGGATAGATTGGATTACTTGGACGCTTTTTTATCCCTATTTCGGTCTTAAATTTTAGAAAACATAGAAAAATAAGCTACCTGAATGTGGGCATTGGATTCGTATCATTCAGAGCTCTAAATTAAAAGTTACAGATAATTTAGTGCGGACATGTCACATTGATCGCCCAGTAATATGATTATACTAACCTGATCATTGGTGATCATTGAGTAAAGTCTTCTAAATGAAGCATAATGCATGGCATAGCACAGTTTTGGATTTATTGGATTACTTGGACACTTTGCCGACTCTATTTCTGTCTCAAATTTTGCAATATATAGAAAATTTATCTAGTTTAACGTAGGCATTGGATTCGTGTCATTCTAAGCTCTAAATCAAAAGTTACGGACGATTTATTGCGGACATGTCAAGTTGAACGGTTAGTTAAAATGATTATTCTAAACTGATCATTGGTGCTCATTGAGTAAAGGCTTCTAAATGAAGCATAATGCATGGCATCACACATTTTTGGTTTATTGGATTACTTGGACGCTTTGTCGTATATATTTCAATCTCAAATTTTGTTACAATATAGAAAATTGAGGTAGCTTAACATAGCATTGGATTTTTGGAATTCTAAGATCTAAATCAAAAGTTGCGGACGATTTAATGCGGACAATTCAAGTTGATCGGTCAGTTAAAGGGATCATTCTCAACTGATTGTCGGTGCTCTTTAAGTAAAGTCTTATAAATGAAGCATAAAACATGGCATCGCGCAGTTTGGGATAAATTGGATTACTTGGACGATTTGTCATATCTATTCTCTCTCAAATTTTGTCAAAATATAGAAATTTTAGCCAGCTTAACGTGGGCATTGGATTCATGTCATTCTGAGCTCAAAATCAAAAGTTACGGACGATTTAGTGTGGACATGTCAAGTTGATCGGCCAGTTGATATGATTATTCTAAACTGATAATTGCTTCTCATTGAGTAAAGGCTTCTAAATGAAGCATAATGCATGGCATCACACGGGTTTGGATAGATTGGATTACTTGTATTATTTGTTGTATCTATTTTAGTCTCAAATTTTGTTACAATATAGAAAATTGAGCTTGCTTAACATGGGCATTGTATTCGTGTCGTTATGAGCTCTAAATCAAAAATTTCAGACGATTTAGTGCGGATATGTCAAGTTAATCGCCCAGTTAAAGTTATCATTCTAAACTGGTCATTGGTGCTCCGTAAGTAAAGGCTTAGAAATGAATCATAAAGCGTGGCATCACGCAGTTCGAGAAAGATTGGATTAGTTGGATGCTTTGTGGTTGCTATTTCTGTCTCAAATTTTGTCAAAATTTTGAAAATTTAGCAAGCTTAACGTGGGCATTGGATTCGTGTCATTTTGAGCTTTAAATCAAAAGTTACGGACGATTTAGTATGGACATATCAAGTTGATTGGCCAGTTGAAGTTATCATTTTAAACTGATCTATGGTGCCTATTAAGTGAATCCTTATAAATGAAGCATAAAGCATGGATCACGCTGTTTGGGATAGGTTGGATTACTTGTACGGTTTGTCATCTCCATTTCTGTATCAAATTTTGTCACAATTTAAAAAATCAAGAAACATTAACTTGGGCATTGCACTCGTGTGATTCTGAGCTCTAAATCAAGAGTTACAGACAATTTCGTGCATACAAGTCAAGTTAATCGACTAGTTAAGGTGATCATTCTAAACTGATCATTGGTGCTCATTAAGTAAAAGCTTATAAACGAACTATAATGCATGGCATCATGCAGTTTGAGATATATTGGATTACATGGATGCCTTTTCGTCTCTATATTTGTTTCAAATTTTGCAAAATATTGAAAATTTAGCTAGCTTAATGTGGGCATTGGATTTGTGTCATTCTGAGCTCTATATCAAAAGTTACAAAGAATTTAGTGCAGACATGTCAAGTTGATCGGCCAGTTATTATGACTATTCTAAACTGATCATTGGTGCTAATTGAGTAAATGCATAAAAATGGAGCATAATGCATGGCATCGTGCAGTTTGGGATAGATTGGATTATTTGTACGCTTCGTCGTATCTATTTCTGTCTCAAATTTTGTCTCAATATAAAAAAATTGAATAGCTTAATGTGGATATTGGATTCGTATCATTCTGAGCTCAAAATCAAAACTTACGGATGATTTAGTGCGGACACGTCAAGTCGATTGGCTAGTTAATATGATTATTCTAAACTGATAATTGGTTCTCATTAAGTAAAGGCTTATAAATGAATCATAATGCATGGCATCACATACTTGGAGGCTTTGTCGTATCTATTGTGTCTCAAATTTTATTAAAATATAGAAAATTGAGCTCGCTTAATGTGGACATTGGATTTGTGTCATTCTGAGCTTTAAATCAAAAGTTACGGACAATTTAGTGCAGATATATCAAGCTGATCGGCCATTTAAAGTTATGATTCTTAATTGATCATTGGTGCTCTTTAAGTAAAGGCGTATAAATGAAGCATACAGCTTTGCATCACGCAATTTGGGATAGATTAGATTACTGGGACGCTTTGTCGTCTCTAATTCTGTCTCAAATTTTGTCAAAATATAGAAAATTAAGCAAGCTTAACATGCATTGGATTTGAATCATTTTGAGCAGAAAATCCAAAGTTACAGACAATTTAGTGCGGACATGTCAAGTTGATCGGCCAGTTAGTATGATTATTCTAAACTGATCAATGCTCCTCATTAGTAAAGACTTCCAAATGAACCATAATGCATGACATCACAAAGTTTTGGATATATTTGATTACTTGGACTTTTATCGTATGTATTTTTGTGTCAAATTTTGTTACAATATAGAAAATTAAGCTAACTTAACGTGGACATCGGATTCGTGTCATTCCGAGCTCTAAATCAAAAGTTACCTATGATTTAGTGTGGAAACATCACGTTGATCGGCTAGTTAATATGATTATTCTAAACTGATAATTGGTTCTCAATAAGTAAAGGCTTCTAAATGAAGCATAATGCATGGCATCACATAGTTTTCGATATATTGGATTACTTGGACACTTTGTCGTATCTATTTGTGTTTCAAATTTTGTTACAATATAAAAAATTAAGCTAGCTTGATGTGGACATTGGATTTGTGTCACTCTGAGCTCTAAATCAAAACTTTCAGACGATTTAGTGCAGATATATCAAGTTGATCGGCCATTTAAAGTTATGATTCTAAACTTATCATTGGTGCTCTTTAAGTAAAGGCTTATAAATGAAGCATACAGAATTGCATCACGCAATTTGGGATAGATTTGATTACTTGCACACTTTTTCGTCTCTATTTCCGTCTCACATTTTGCCAAAATATATAAAATTAAGCAAGATTAACGTGCCCATTGGATTCGTGTCATTCAGAGCTCAAAATCAAAAGTTACATACGATTTACTGCAGACATGCCAAGTTGATCTGCTAGTTAATATGATTATTCTAAATTGATCATTGGCGCTCATTGAGTAAAGACTTCTAAATGAAGCATAATGCATGACATCACATAGTTTTGGATCTATTTGATTACTTGGACTTTTGTTGTACCTATTTTTGTCCCAAATATTGTTACAATATAGAAAATTAAGCTAGTTTAATGTGGGCGTTGGATTCGTGTCATTCAGAGCTCTAAATCCAAGTTACGGACGATTTAGTGTCGACATATCAAGTTGATCGGCTTAATAATATGATTATTCTAAACTGATCATTGCTTCTCACTCAGTAAAGGCTTCTAAATGAAGCATAATGCATGGCATCATAGAGTTTTGGATTTATTGGATTACTTGGACACTTTTTCGTATCTATATCTATCTCAAATTTTGTTTCAATATAGAAAATTGAGCTAGCTTTATGTGGTCATTGTATTTGTGTTATTCTGAGCTCTAAATCAAAAGTTACAGACAATTTACAACGGACATGTCAAGTTGATCCGCCAATTGAAGTGATAATTTTAAACTGATCATTGGTACTGATTAAGTAAAGCCTTATAAATGAAGCATAAAACATGGATCACGCAGTTTGGGATAGGTTGGATTACTTGGATGCTTTGTCGTCTCTATTTCTGTCTCAAATTTGGTCATAATATAAAATATGAAGAAAGGTTAAAATGGGCATTGCATTCATGTTATTTTGATTTCTAAATTAAGAGTTATAGACAATTTAGTGCAGATAAGTCGAGTTGATCGACTAGTTAAAGTGATCATTCTAAAGTGATCATTGGTGCTCATTAAGAAAAAGCTCATAAATGAACTATAAAGCATGACATTACGCAGTTTGAAATAGATTGAATTACATGAATGCTTTTTCATCTCTATTTCTTTTTGAAATTTTGCAAAATATAGAAAATTTAGCTAGATTAACGTGGGCATTGGATTTATGTCATTCTGAGCCGTAAATCAAAAGTTAGTAACGATTTTGTGCGGACATGTCAAGTTGATCGGCCAGTTAATATGACTATTCTAAACTGACCATTGGTGCTAATTGAGTAAAGGCTTATAAATGAAGCGTAATGCTTGGCATCGTGCATTTTGGGATAGATTGAATAATTTGTACGCTTCGTCGTATCTACTTTTGTCTCAAATTTTGTAACAATATAAAAAATTGAATAGCTTAACGTGGGCATTGGTTTCGTATAATTCTGAGCTCAATATCAAAGGTTACAGATGATTTAGTGCGGACACGTCAAGTCGACTGGCTAGTTAATATGATTACTCTAAACTGATAATTGGTGCTCATTGAGTAAAGGCTTATAAATGAATCATAATGCATGGCATCACATAGTTTTGAATAGATTGGATTACTTGGACGCTTGGTTGTATCCATTTGTGTCTCAAATTTTGTTACAATATAGAAAATTGAGCTAGCTTAACGTGGACATTGGATTTGTGTCATTCTGAGCTCTAAATCAAAACTTACAGATGATTTAGTGTAGAGATATCAAGTTGATCGGCCATTTAAAGTTATGATTCTAAGGTGATCATTGGTGCTCTTTAAGTAAATGCTTATAAATGAAGCATACATCATTGCATCACGCAGTTTGGGATAGATTGGATTACTTGGACGCTTTGTCATCTCTATTTTTGTCTCAAATTTTGTCAAAATATAGAAAATTAAGAAAGCTTAACATGCGCATTGGATTCGTGTCATTTTGAGCTCAAAATCCAAAGTTACGGACAATTTACTGGAGACATATCAAGTGTATCAGCCAATTAATATGATTATTCTAAACTGATCAGTGCTGCTCATTGAGTAAAGACTTCTAAATGAACCATAATGCATGGCATCACAAAGTTTTGGATATATTTGATTACTTGGACTTTTATCGTATCTATTTTTGTCTCAAATTTTGTTACATTATAGAAAATTAAGCTAGTTTAACGTGGACATTGGATTCGTGTTTTTGAGCTCTAAATCATAAGTTATAGACGATTTAGTGCGGACATATCAAGTTGATCGGGCAGTTAATATGATTATTCTAAACTGATCATTAGCTTCATTTAGTAAAGGCTTCTAAATGAAGCATAAAGCATGGCATCACATTGTTTTGGATATATTGGATTATTTGGACGCTTTTTCCTATCTATTTCAGTCTCAAATTTTGTTACAATATAGAAACTTGAGCTAGCTTAACGTGGACATTGGATCTGTGTAATTCTGTGCTCTAAATCAAAACTTACGTACAATTTAGTGCATATATATCAAGTTGATTGGCCATTTAAAGTTAGGATTCTAATTTGATCATTGGTGCTATTTAAGTAAAGGCTTATAAATGAAGCATACATCATTGCATCACGTAGTTCGGGATAGATTGGATTACTTGGAGACTTTGTCATCTCTATTTTTGTATCAAATTTTGTCAAAATACAGAACATTAAGCAAGCTTAACGTGCGCATCGGACTCGTGTCAATCTGAGCTCAAAATCCAAAGTTACGGATGATTTACTACTGACATGTCAAGTTGATCAGCCAGTTAATATGATTATTCTACACTGATCAGTGCTGCTCATTGAGTAAAGACTTCTAAATGAAGCATAATGCATGGCATCATAAAATTTTGGATATATTTGATTACTTGGACTTTTGTCGTATCTATTTTTGTCTCAAATTTTGTTACAATATAGAAAATTAAGCTAGCTTAACGTGGGCATTGGATTCGTGTCATTCAGAGCTCTAAATCCAAGTTACGGAAGATTTAGTGTCGACATATCAAGTTGATCGGCCTAATAATATGATTATTCTAAACTGATCATTGCTTCTCACTCAGTAAAGGCTTCTAAATGAAGCATAATGCATGGCATCATAGAGTTTTGGATTTATTGGATTACTTGGACACTTTTTCGTATCTATATCTATCTCAAATTTTGTTTCAATATAGAAAATTGAGCTAGCTTTATGTGGTCATTGTATTTGTGTTATTCTGAGCTCTAAATCAAAAGTTACAGACGATTTACAGCGGACATATCAAGTTGATCGGCCAGTTGAAGTGATCATTTTTAACTGATCATTGGTGCTCATTGAGTAAAGCCTTATAAATGAAGCATAAAGCATGGATCACGCAGTTTGGGATAGGTTGGATTACTTGGATGCTTTGTCGTCCCTATTTCAGTCTCAAATTTTGTCACAATATAAAAAATCAAGAAAGGTTAATGTGGGCATTGCATTCATGTCATTCTGAGCTCTAAATCAAGAGTTACAGGCAATTTAGTGTAGACAATTCAAGGTTATTGACTAGTTAAGTGATCATTCTAAAGTGATCATTGGTGCTCTTTAAGTAAAAGCTTATAAATGAACTATAATGCATGGCATCACACAGTTTGAGATATATTGGATTGCATGGATGCCTTTTTGTCTCTATATTTGTTTCAAATTTTGCAAAATATCGAAGATTTAGCTAGCTTAACGTGTGCATTGGATTCTTGTCATTCTGAGCTCTAAATCAAAAGTTACGGATGATTTATTGCGGACATGTCAAGTTCATCGGCCAGTTAATATAACTATTCTAAACTGATCATTGGTGCTAATTTAGTAAATGCATAGAATTATTTGTAAGCTTCGATGTATCTAGTTTTGTCTCAAATTTTGTCACAATATAAAAAATTGAATAGCTTAACGTTGTCATTGGATTCGTATCATTCTGAGCTCAAAATCAAAAGTTATGGATGATTTAGTGCGGACACGTAAAGTTGATTGGCTAGTTAATATGATTATTCTAAACTGATAATTGGTGCACATTGAGTAAAGGCTTATAGATGAATCATAATGCATGACATCGCATAGTTTTGGATAGATTGGATTACTTGGATGCTTTGTCGTATCTATTTGTATCTCAATTTTTTTACAATATAGAAAATTAAGCTAGCCTAACGTGGGAATTCGATTCGTGTCATTCTGAGCTCAATATCAAAAGTTACGGACCATTTAGTGCGGACATATCAAGTTGATTGGCTAGTTAATGTGATTATTCTAAACTGATCATTGGTTCTCATTGAGTAAAGGCTTCTAAATGAAGCATTATGCATGGCATCACAAAGTTTTGGATATATTGGATTACTTGGATGCTTTGTCGTATCTATTTATGTCTCAGATTTTGCTACAATGTAGAAAATTGAGCTATCTTAATGTCGGCATTGTATTCGTGTCATTCTGAACTCTAAATCAAAAGTTACGGACGATTTACTACGGACATGTCAAGTTGATCGGCCAGTTGAAGTGATAATTCTAAACCGATCAATGGTGGTCATTGAGTAAAGCCTTATAAATTAAGCAAAAAGCATGGATCACACAGTTTGGGATAGGTTGGATTACTTGGATGCTTGGTCATCCCTATTTCTGTTTCAAATTTTGTCACAATATAAAAAATCAAGAAAGGTTAACGTGGGCATTGCATTCGTGTCATTCTGAGCTCTAAATCAAGAGTTACAGACAATTTAGTGTAGGCAATTCAAGTTGATCGACTAGTTAAAGTGATCATTCTAAAGTGATCATTGGTGCTCACTAAGTAAAAGTCATAAATGAACTATAAAGCATGGAATCATACAATTTGAGATAGATTGGATTACATGGATTCTTTTTTGTCTCTATTTTGGTTTCAAAATTTTCAAAATATAGAAAATTTAGCTAGCTTAACGTGGGCATTGGATTCGTATAATTCTGAGCTCAAAATCAAAAGTTACGGATGATTTAGTGCAGAAAGGTCAAGTCGATTGGCTAGATAATATGATTATTCTAAACTGATAATTGGTGCTCATTGAGTAAAGGCTTATAAATGAATCATAATGCATGGCATAACATAGTTTTGGATAGATTCGACTACTTTGACGCTTTGTCCTATCTATATGTGTCTCAAATTTTTTCACAATATAGAAAATTTAGATAGCTTAACGTGGACATTGGATTTGTGTAATTCTGAGCTCTAAATCAAAACTTACGGATGATTTAGTGCATACATATCAAGTTGATCGGGCATTTAAAGTTATGATTCTAAGCTGATCATTGGTGCTCTTTAAGTTAAGGTTTATAAAGAACAACACAGCATTGCATTACGCAGTTTTGGAAAGATTGGATTACTTGGACGCATTGTCGTCTCTATTTCTGTCTCAAATAATGTCAAAAAATAGAAAATTAAGCAAGCTTAACATGCGCATTGGATTCGTGTCATTATGAGCTCAAAATCCAAAGTTACAGACGATTTACAGCGGACATGTCAGGTTGATCGGCCAGTTAATATGATTATTCTAAACTGATCAGTGCTGCTCATTGAGTAAAGACTTCTAAATGAACCATAATGCATGGCATCACAAAGTTTTGGATATATTTGCTTACTTGGAATTTTATCGTATATATTTTTGTTTCAAATTCTGTTACATTATAGAAAATTAAGCTAGCTTAACATGGACATTGGATTCGTGTCATTCGGAGCTCTAAATCAAAAGTTACGAATGATTTAATGCGGACATATCAAGTTGATCGGCCCGTTAATATGATTATTCTAAACTGATCATTGATTCTCATTGAGTAAAGGCTTCTAAATGAAGCATAATGCATGGCATCACATAGTTTTGGATATATTGAATTACTTGGACGCTTTGTCGTATCTATTTCTGTCTCAAATTTTGTTGCAATATAGAAAATTGAGCTAGATTAACTTTTGCATTGGATTTGTGTCATTCTGAGCTCAAAATCAAAAGTTACAGACGATTTAGTGCGTACATGTCAAGTTTATCGGCCAGTTATTATGATTATTCTAAACTTATGATTGGTGCTCATTGAGTAAAGGCTTATAAATCAAGAATAATGCATGGCATGACACAGTTTTGGATAGATTGGATTAATGTGATGACTTGTCATCTCTATTTCAGTCTCAAATTTTGTTAAAATATAGAAAATTTATCTACCTTTATGTGGGCATTGAATTCGTGTCATTCTGAGCTCAAATTCAAAACTACAGACGATTTCGTGCGGGCATGTCAAGTTGATAGGCCAGTTAATATGATTATTCTAAACTGATCATTGGTGCTCATTGAGTAAAGGTTTATAAATGAAATATAATGCATGGCATCACGCAGTTTGGGATAGATTGGATTATTTGGACATTTTTGTCGTATCTAGTTATGTCTCAAATTCTGTAACAATAGAGAAAATTGAGCTAGCGTAATGTGGGCATTGGATTCGTGTAATTTTGAGATCAAAATCAAAAGTTGCGGACGATTTATAAATGAAGCATAATGCATGCCATCTTACAGTTTGGGAAAGATAGGATTACTTGGTCGCTTTGTCGTCTCTATTTGTGTCTCAAATTTATTTACATTATTCAAAATTCAGCTAGTTTAACGTGGGCATTGGATTTGTATCATTCTGAGTTTTAAATCAAAAGTTACAGACAATTTAGTGTGGACATTTCAAGGTTATCGGCCAGTTAATATGATTATTCTGAACTGATCATTGTTGCACATTGAGTAAAGGTTTATGAATGAAGCATAATGCATGGTATCATGCATTTTGGGATTGATTGGATTATTTGAACGCTTTGTCGTATCTAGTTATGTCTCAAATTTTGAAACAATAGGAAAAATTGAGCTAGCTTAACGTGGGCATTGGATTCGTGTCATTCTGAGCTCTAAATCAAAAGTTGCGGATGATTTGGTGGAGACATGTAAAGGTTATCGGATAATTAAGATGATTATTCTAAACTGATCAATGGTGCTAATTGAGTAAAGGCTTATTAATGAAGCATGAAGCATGGCATCACAAAGGTTGAGATAAATTGGATTATTTGGATGATTTGTTGTCTTTATTTCTGTCTCAAATTTTGCAAAATATAAAAAATTTAGATAGCTTATTGTGGGTATTGGATTCATGTCATTTTGAGCTGTAAATCAAAACTTACATACGATTTAGTTATGACATATCAAGTTGATCGGCCAATTAAACTGATCATTCTAAAACGATCATTGATACTCATTAAGTAAAGGCTTATAAATTAGGCATAAAACATGGCATCACGCCGTTTGGGATAGATTGGATTACTTTGAAGCTTTGTCGTCTCTATTTTTGTTTCAAATTTAGAAAAAATATTTAAAATTTGTTGCGGACATGTCAACGTGGGCATTAAATTCGTGTCATTCTGAGCTCAAAATCAAAAGTTATGAACGATTTATCGCGGACATGTCAAGTTGATCACCCAGTTAATATGATCATTTTAAACTGATCAGTGGTGCTCATTGAGTAAAGGCTTATAAATGAAGCATAATGCATGTCATCACATAATTTTGGATAGATTCGATTGCTTGAACGCCTTGTCGTCTCTATTTTTATCTCAAATTTTGTTAAGATATAGAAAATTTATATAGCTTAACGTGGGCATTGGATCCGTGTCATTCTGAGCTCTAAATCAGAAGTTACATACGATTTCGTGTAGACATGTCAAGTTGATCAGCCAGTTAAAATGATCATTCTAAAATGATCATTGGTGCTCATTGTGTAAAGGCTATAAATGAAGAATAATGCACGACATCATTCAGTTTTGGATATATTGGGATTACTGGTACCCTTTGTCGTATCTATTTCTTTCTTAAATTTTATCACAATATAGAAAATTGAGCTAGGTTAACGTGGGCATTGGATTCGTATCATTTTGAGCTCTAAATCAAAAATTACAGACGATTTAGTGCGGGCATGCCAAGTTGATTGGCAAGTTAAAATGATCATTCTAATCTGATCATTGGTGCTCATTGAGTAAAGGCTTTTAAATGAAGCATAATGCAAGACATCACATAATTTGGGATAGAATGGATTATTTGTACGCTTGGTCGTATCTATTTCTGTCTCAAATTTTGTAACGATATAGAAAATTGAGCTAGCTTAATGTGGGCTTTAGATTGGGGTCATTCCGAGCTCTAAATCAAATGTTATGGACGATTTAATGCAGACTTATGGAGTTGATCGGAAAGTTAAAATGATCATTCTAGACTTAGCATTGGTGCTCATTGATTAAAGGCTTATAAAGGAATCATAATACATGGCATCACGTAGTTTTAGTAAGATTGGATAACTTGGACACTTTTCATACATATTTATGTCTCAAAATTTGTCACAACATGGAATCTTGAGCTAGATTAACGTGGGCTTTTGACTTGTGTCATTCTGAGCTCTAAATCAGAAGTTACATACGATTTCGTGTGGACATGTCAAGTTGATCAGCCAGTTAAAATGATCATTCTAAACTGATAGTTGTTGCTCATTGGGTAAAGGCTATAAATGAAGCATAATGCATGGAATCATGTAGTTTTGGATAGATTTGATTACTTGGATCCTTTGTCGTATCTATTTCTTTCTCAAATTGTTACAACATAGAAAATTGAGGTAGCTTAACGTGGGCTTTGGATGTTTGTCAATCTGAGCTCTAAAATGATCATTCCAAACTGATCATTGGTGCTCATTGAGTTAAGGCTTGTATATGAACATAATACATGGCATCACGTAGTTTTGGATTACTTGGACGCTTTATCATTCGACTTCTGTCTCAAATTTTGTCACAATATAGAAAATTGAGCTAACTTAACGTGGGATTTTGATTTGTGTCATTCTGATCTCTAAATCAAAAGTTATGGACGATTTAGTGTGTACATGTCAAGTTTATCAGGCAGTTAAAATAATCATTATAAACTGAGCATTGGTGCTCATTGTTTAAAGGATTATAAATGAATCATAATACATGGCATCACGTAGTTCTGTATAGATTGGATAACATGGACGCTTTGTCGAATCTATTTCTGTCTCAAATTTTGTCACAATATAGAAAATTGAGCTCGCTTAACATCAGATTTCGATTTGTGTCATTCTGAGCTCTAAATCAAAAGTTACGGACTATTTAGTGTGGACATGTGAAGTTGATCAGCCAGTTAAAATGATCATTTTAAACTGATCATTGGTGATCATTGTGTAAAGGCTATAAATGAAGTATAATGCATGGCATCATTCAGTTTTGGATAGATTGCATTACTTGGAAGTTTTGTCGTATCAATTTCTGTCTCAAATTTTGTCACAATATAGAAAATTGAGCTAGCTTAACGTGGGCTCTAGATTGGTGTCATTCCGAGCTCTAAATCAAAAGCTACAGACGATTTATTGCGGACATATGGAGTCGATCGGCTGGTTAAAATGAAACTTAGCATTGGTGCTCATTGATTAAAGGCTTATAAATGAATCATAATACATGACATCATGTAGTTTTGGCTAGATTGGATAACTTGGACGCTTTTTCATACCTATTTCTCTCTCAAATTTTGTCACAATATGGAATATTGAGCTAGATTAACGTTAGCTTTTGATTTGTGTCATCCTGAGCTCTAAATCAGAAGTTACATACGATTTCATGTGAACATGCAAGTTGATCAGCCAGTTAAAATGATCATTCTAAACTGATCATTGGTTCTCGTTGTTTAAAGTCTATAAATGAAGCATAATGCGTGGCATCACGTATTTCAGGATTGATTCGATTACTTGGATGCCTTGTCGTATCAAGTTCTTTCTCAAATTTTGTTACAATATTGAAAGTTGAGGTAGCTTAACGTGGGCTTTGGATATTTGTCAATCCGAGCTCTGCATCAATAGTTACGCACGATTTATTGCAGACATGTCAAGTTCATCAGCAAGTTAAAATGATCATTCTAAACTGATCATTAGTGGTCATTGATTAAAGGCTTATAAATGAATCATAATACATGGCATCACGTAGTTTTGGATTACTTGGACGCTTTATCATATCTACTTCTATCTCAAATTTTGTCGCATTATAGAAAATTGAGCTAGCTTAATGTGGGCTTTTGATGTGTGTCATTTTTATTTCTAAATCAAAAGTTACGGACGATTTAGTGTTTACATGTCAAGTTGATCAGCCAGTTAAAATGATCATAATAAACTGAGCACTGGTGCTTATTGATTAAAAGATTATAAATGAATCATAATACATGGCATCACGTAGTTTTGGATAATTTGGATAACTTGGACACTTTGTCGAATCTATTTCGGTCTCAAATTTTGTCACAATATAGAAAATTGAGCTAACTTAACCTCAGCTTTTGATTTTTGTCATTCTAAGCTCTATATCAAAAGTTACGGACGGTTTAGTGTGGACATGTCAAGTTGATCGGCCAGTTAAAATGATCATTCTAAACTGATCATTGGTGCTCATTGTGTAAAGGCCATAAATGAAGCATAATGCATGGCATCATTCAGTTTTGGATAGATTGCATTAGTTGGAAGTTTTGTCGTATCAATTTCTGTCTCAAATTTTGTCACAATACAGAAAATTGAGCTAGCTTAACATGGGCTTTAGATTGGTGTCATTCTGAGCTCTAAATCAAAAGTTATAGACGATTTAATGCAGACATATGGAGTTGATCCGCAAGTTAAAATGATCATTCTAAACCTAGCATTGGTGCTCATTGATTAAAGGCTTATAAATGAATCATAATACATGGCATCACGTATTTTTGGCTAGATTGGATAACTTGAATGCTTTGTCATACCTATTCCGTCTCAAATTTTGTTACAATATGGAATATTGAGCTAGATTAACGTGGGCTTTTGATTTGTGTAATTATGAGCTCTAAATCAGAAGTTAAATACGATTTTGTTGTGGACATGTCAAGTTGATCAGCCAGTTAAAATGATCATTCTAAACTGATCATTGGTGCTCATTGTGTAAAGTCTTGTAAATGAAGCATAATCCAAGGCATCGCATAGATTGGGATAGAATGGATTACTTGGACGCTTGGTTGTATCTATTTCTGTCTAAAACTTTGTCACGATATAGAAAATTGAGCTCGCTTAACGTGGGCTTTAGATTGGTGTCCTTCCAAGCTCTAAATCAAAAATTACGGACGATTTAGTGCAGACATATCAACTTGATCGGCAAGTTAAAATGATCATTCTAAACTGAGCATTGGTGCTCATTGATTAAAGGCTTATAAATGAATCATAATACATAGCATCATGTTGTTTTGGATAGTTGGGTAACTTGGACGCCTTTGTCATATCTATTTATGTCTCAAATTTTGTCAAGATGTAGAAAATTGATCTACCTTATAGTGGGTTTTTGATTTGTGTCATTATGAACTCTAAATCAAAAGTTATGCACGATTTAGTGTGGACATTTCAAGTTGATCAGCCAGTTAAAATGATCATTCTAACCTGATCATTTGTGCTCATTGTGTAAAGGCTATAAATAAAGCATAATACATTGTATCATTCAGTTTTGGATAATTTGCATTACTTGGACACTTTGTCGTATCTATTTCTTATTTGCTCGCTTAACATCAGATTGAGCTCGCTTAACATCAGATTTCGATTTGTGTCATTCTGAGCTCTAAATCAAAAGTTATTGACGATTTAGTGCTGACATGTCAAATGGATTGGACAATTCAGATGATCATTCTAAACTGATCATTGATCCTTCTCATTGAGTAACGGCTTATAAATGAAGCACATTGCAAGGCATACCGAAGTTTTGGATAGATTGGATTACTTGGACGCTTTTTAGAACCTATTTATGTCTCAAATTTAATCACAATATAGAAAATTGAGTTAGCTTAATGTAGGCTTTGGATTCGTGTCATTCTGAGCTCTAAATCCAAAATTACGGATGATTTAGTGCAGACATGTCAAGTTGATCAGCGAGTTAAAATGATCATTCTAAACTAATCATTGATGCTCATTGAGTAAAGGCTTATTAATGAAGCATAATGCATGGCATGGCGCAGTTTCATTTTGATTGGATTACTTGGATGCCTTGTCGAATCTAGTTTTATCTCAAATTTTGTCACAATAGAGAAAATTAAGGTAGCTTAATGTGGGATTTGGATTTGTGTTATTCTGAGCTCTAAATCCAAAGTTACGGACGACTTAGTGCAGACATGTCAAGTTGATTGGCTAGTTAAAATGATCATTCTAAACTGATCATTGATGCTCATTGAGTAAAGGCTTATTAGTGAAGCACAATGCATGGCAAGATGCAGTTTTGGATTGATTGGATTACTTAGAAGCTTTGTCGAATCTATTTCTGTCTCCATTTGTCAAAATATAGAAAATTGAGCTAGCTTATCGTGAGCATTCGATTCTTGTCATTCTCAGCTATAAATCAAAAGTAATGGATGATATAGTGTTGACATGTCTAGTTGATCGTCGAGATAAACGATCATTCTAAACTGATCATTGATGCTCAATGAGTAAAGCCTTATAAATCAAGCACAATGCATGACATGAAGCGGTTTTGAATAGATTGGATTACTTGGAATATTTGTCGAATCTATTTCTTTCTCAAATTTTGTCACAATATAGAAAATTGAGCGAGCTTAAAGTGGGCTTTGGATGTGCGTCATTCTGATCATTGATGCTGCTCATTCAGTAACGGCTTATATATGAAGCACAATGCAAGGCATGACGAAGTTTTGGATTGATTGGATTACTTGGACGCTTTTTCGAATTAACTTCTGTCTCAAATTTTATTACAATATAAAAAATTGAGTGTGCTTCACGTGGGCTTTTGATTTGTTTCATTCTGAGCTCTAAATCCAAAGTTACGGACAATTTAATGCAGACATGTCAAGTTGATCGGCGAGTTAAAATGATCATTCCAAACTGATAATTGATGCTCATTGAATAAAGGCTTATTAATGAAGCACAATGGATGGCATGAAGCATTTTTGGATAGATTGGATTACTTGTATGCTTTGTCAAATCTATTTTTGTCTCAAATTTTTTTACAATATAGAAACGTTAGCTAGCTTAATGTGGGCATTCGATTCGTGTCATTCTGAGCGATAAATCAAAAGTGATGGACGATATAGTGCATACATTTCAAGTTGATCGGCCAGTTAAAATGATCACTCTAAACTGATCATTGATGCTCATTGACTAAAAACTTATAAATGAAACACAATGCATTGCATGAAGCAGTTTTGGAAAGATTGGATTACATGGATGCTTTGTCGACTCTATTACTTAAATTTTTTCATAATATAGAAAATTGAGCTAGTTTAACATGGGCTTTGGATTTGTGTCATTTTGTCACAATATAGAAAATTGAGCTAGCTTAACGTGGACTTTGGATTTGTCGCATTTTGAGCTCTAAATCCAAAGTTACGGACGATTTTGTGTATACATGTCAAGTTGATCAGCCAGTTAAAATGATCATTCTAAACTGATCATTGATGCTCATTGAGTAACGGCTTATAGATAAAGCAGAATGCATGGCATGAAGCATGTTTGGATAGATTGGATTGCTTGGATACTTTATCGAATCTATTTATATCTACAATTTTGTCACAATAGAGAAACTTAAGCTAGCTTAACGTGGGCATTGGATTTGTGTCGTTCTGAGCTCTAAATCAAAAGTTATGAACGATTTAGTGCGAACATGTCAAGTTGATCGACCTATTAAAATGATCAATTGAAACTGATCATTGATGCTGCTCATTGAGTAACAGATTAAAAATGAAGCACAATGCAAGGCACGACGAATTTTTTGATAGATTGGATTATTTGGAAACTTTGTCGAATCAATTTCTCTCTCAAATATTTTCACAATATAGAAAATTGAGCTAGCTTAAAGTGGGCTTTGGATTTGTGTAATTCGGAGCTCTAAATCCAAAGTTACGAACAATACAGTGCACACATGTCAAGTTGATCAGCCAGTTAAAATGATCATTCTAAACTGATCATTGATGTTCATTGGGTAAAGGCTTATTAATGAAGCACAAAGCAAGGCAAGATGCGGTTTTGGATTACTTGGACGTTTTCGAATCTATCTTTGTCTCAAAGTTCGTCACAATATAGAAATTTTAGCTAGCTTAACATGGGCTTTAGGTTTGTGTCATTCTGAGCTCTAAATCAAAAGTAATGGACGATTTAGTGTAGACATGTCATGTTGATTGGCAAGTTAAAATGATCATTCTAAACTGATCATTGAGGCTAATTGAGTAAAGGCTTATTAATAAAGCACAATGCCTGGCAAGGCATTGTTTTGGATAAATTTGATTACTTGTACGCTTTCTGGAACTTATTTTTGTCTCAAATTTTGTCACAATATAGAAAATTGAGCTAGCTTAACGTGGGCTTTGGGTTTGTGTCATTCTGAGCTCTAAATCAAATGTTATGGACAATTTACTGCGGACATGTCAAGTTGATCGGCTTGTTAAAATGATCATTCTAAACTGATCATTGATGTTGCGCATTGATTAACGGATTATGAATGAATCACAATACAAGGCATGACAAATTTTGGGTAGATTTGATTACTTGGAACCTTTTTCGAATCTATTTGTGTCGAAAATTTTGTCACAATATAGAAAATTCAGCTAGCTTAAAGTGGGCTTTGGATTTCTGTCATTCGGAGCTCTAAATCCAAAGTTACGGACGATGTAGTGTAGACATGTCAAGTTGATCGCAAGTTAAAATGATCATTCTAAACTGATCATTGATGCTCATTGAGTAAAGGGTTATTAATGAAGCACAATGCATGGCAAGGCGCAGTTTTGAAAAGATTTGATTACTTCGATGCTTTGTGGAATTTATTTCTACCTCAAATTTTGACACAATATACAAAATTGAGCTAGCTTAACGTGGGCTTTGGGTTTGTGTCATTCTGAGCTTGAAATCAAAAGTTATGAACGATTTAGTGCGGACATGTCAAGTTGATCGACCTGTTAAAATGATCATTCTAAATTGATCATTGGTGCTGCTCATTGAGTAACGGATTATAAATGAAGCACAATGCAAGCCATGACAAATTTTTGATTGCTTGGATTACTTGGAAGCTTTGTCGAATCTATTTGTGTCGCAAAGTTTTTCATAATATAGAAAATAGAGCTAGCTTAAAGTGGGCTTTGGATTTGTGTCATTTGGAGCTCTAAATCCAAAGTTACTGACGATTTAGTGCACATGTCAAGTTTATCGCCAGTTAAAATGATCATTCTAAACTGATCATTGATGCTCATTGAGTAAAGGCTTATTAATGAAGCACAATGCATGGTAAGACGCAGTTTTGGATAGATTGGATTACTTGGATGATTTTTCGAATCTATTTCTGTCTCAAATTTTGTCACAATATAGAAATTTGAGATAGCTTAACGTGGGCATTGGATTCGTGTCATTCTGAGCTATAAATCAAAATTTACGGACGATAAGTGCAGACATGTCAAGTTGATCAGCCAAATAAAATGATCATTCTAAATGGATCATTGATGCTCATTGAGTAAAGGCTTATAAATGAAGCATAATACATGGCATGACGCAATTTTTGATAGCTTGGATTACTTGGATGCTTTGTCGAAAATTGAGCTACCTTAATGTGGGGATTGGATTCGTGTCATTCTGAGCTATCTATAAAAAGTTACGGACAACATAGTGAAGACATGTCAAGTTGATCGGCTAGTTAAAATGATCATTCTAAACTGATCATTGATGCTCATTAAGAAAAGGCTTATAAATGAAGCACAATGCATGGCATGATGTAGTTTTGGGTGGTTTGGATGACTTGGACGCTTTGTCGAATTTATTTCTATCATAAATTTTGTCACAATATAGAAAATTGAGATAGATTAACGTGGGCTTTGGATTTGTGTCGTTTTGAGCTCTAAATCAAAAGCTACGGACGATTTAGTGCAAATATGTCAAGTTGATCAGCCAGTTAAAATGATTATTCTAAAATGATCATTGATGCTTCATTGAGTAACGGCTTATAAACGAAGCACGATGTAAGACATGACGCAGTTTTGGATAGATTTGATTACTTGGACGCGTTGTTGAATCTATTTGTGTCTCATATTTTTTCACAATATAGAAAACCGAGCTAGCTTAACATGGGCATTTGATTCTTTTCATTCTGAGCTATAAATCAAAAGTTACGGACGATATAGTGGAACCTATCAAGTTTATCGGCCAGTTAAAATGATCATTCTAAATTGATCATTGATGCTCATTGATTAAAGACTTATAGATGAAGCACAATGCATGACATGATGCAGTTTCGGATAGATTGGATTACTTTGACAGTTTGTCGAACCTATTTCTATCTCAAATTTTGTCACAATATAGAAAATTGAGCTACCGTAACGTGGGCTTTGGATTTGTCTCATTTTGAGCTCTAAATCCAAAGTTATGAACGATTTTGTGTAAACATGTCAAGTTGATCGGCCAGTTAAAATGATCATTCTAAACTGATCATTGATGCTCATTGAGTAAAGGCTTATTAATGAAACACAATGCATGGCAAGACAGAGTTCTTGATAGATTGGATTATTTGGATACATTTTCAAATCTATTTTCGTCTCAAATTTTGTTACAATATAGAAAATATAGCTAGCTTAACGTGGGCACTCGATTCGTGTCATTCTGAGCTATAAATCAAAAGTTATGGACAATATTGTGGAGACATGTCAAGTTGATTGCCCAGTTAAAATGATCATTCTAAACTGATCATTGATGCTCATTGAGTAAAGGCTTGTAAATGAAGCACAATGCATGTCATGAAGCAATTTTAGAAAGATTGGATTACTTGGATGCTTTGTCGAATCTATTTGTGTCTTAAATTTTATCACAATATAGAAAATTGAGCTAGCTTAACGTGGGCTTTAGATTTGTGTCAATCTGAGCTCTAAATCAAAATTTATGGACTATTTAGGGCGACATCTCAAGTTTTTCGGCCGGTAAAATTGATCATTCTAAACTGATCATTAATGCTGCTCAATTAGTAACGGATTATAAATGAAGCACAATGCAAATCATGACGATGATTTTTGATTGATTGGATTACTTGGCCGCTTTGTAGAATCTATTTGTGTCTTATATCTTGTCACAATATAGAAAATTGAGCTATCTTAACGTGGGCTTTGGATTTGTGTCATTCTGAGCTCTAAATTCAAAGTTACGGATGATTTAGTGCAGACATGTCAAGTTGATCGCCCTGTTAAAATGATCATTCTACATTGATCACAGATGCTCATTGACTAAAGGATTATTATTGAAGAACAATGCATGGCAAGACACAATTTTTGATAGATTGGATTATTTGGATGCATTTTCGAATTTTTGTCTCAAATTTTGTTACAATATAGAAAATTGAGCTAGCTTAACGTGTGCATTGGATTCGTGTCATTCGGAGCTATAAATCATAGTTACGGACGATATAGTGCATACATGTCAAGTTGATCGGCCAGTTAAAATGATCATTCTAAACTGGTCATTGATGCTCATTGAATAAAGGCTTATAAATAAAGCATAATGCAAGGCAAGACACAGTTTTGGATATATTGAATTACTTGGATGCTTTGTGGAATCATTTCTGTCTCAAATTTTGTCACAATATAGAAAATTGAGCTAGCTTAACGTGGGCATTCGATTCGTGTCATTCTGAGTTCTTAACCAAAAGTTACGGATGATTTAGTGCAACATGTCAAGTTGATCGAACAGTTAAAATTATCATTCTAAACTGATCATTGATGTTTCTCAATGAGTAACAGATCATAAATGAAGCACAAGGCAACGCATGATGTAGTTTTAGAAAGATTGGATTACTTGGACGCTTTGTCGAATCTATTTATGTCTAAAATTTTGTCATAATATAGAAAATTAAACTAGCTTAACATGGGCTTTGGATTTGTGTCATTCTGAGCTCTAAATCCAAAGTAACGGACGATATACTGCAGACATGTCAATTTGATTGGCCAGTTAAAATGATCATTCTAAACTGATCATTGATGCTCATTGGGTAAAGGCTTATTAATGAAGCACAATGCATGGCAAGACGCAGTTTTGAATAGATTGTATTACTTGGATTCTTTGTCAAATCTTTTCTATCTCAAATTTTATCACAATATAGAAAATTGAGCTATCTTAACCTGGGCATTCGATTCATGTCATTCTGAGTTCTAAATCAAAAGTTTCGGACAATTAAGTGTGGCATGTCAAGTTGATCGGCCAGTTAAAATGATCATTCTAAACTGATCATTGATGTTGCTCAATGAGTAACGGATTATAAATGAAGCACAATGCAATGCATGACGAAGTTTTAGAAAGATTGTATTACTTGGATGCTTTGTCGAATCTATTTCAGTCTCAAATTTGCCACAATATAGAAAACTCAGCTAGCTTAACGTGGGCTTTGGATTTGTGTCATTCAAAGTTCTAAATCCAAAGTTACAGACGATTTAGTGCAGACTTGTCAATTTGATCGGCTAGTTAAAATAATCATTTTAAAAAGATAATTGATGCTCATTGAGTAAAAGCTTATAAATGAAGCACAATGCATGGCATGACGCAGTTTTGGATAGATTGGATTACATGGACGCTTTGTCGAATATATTTTTGTCTCAAATTTTGTCACAATGTAGAAAATTGAGCTAGCTTAACGTGGTCTATGGATTTGTGTCATTCTGAGCTTTAAATCCAAAGTTAAGGACGATTTACTACATACATGTCGAGTTGATCGGCTAGTTAAAATGATCATTATAAACTGATCATTGATGCTCATTAAGTAAAGGCTTATAAATGAATCACAATGAATGCCATGACACAGTTTTGGATAGATTGGATTACTTGGAGGCTTTGTCGAATCTATTTTTGTCTCAAATTTTGTCCTAATATAGAAATTTAGCAAGCTTAACATGGGTATTAGATTCGTGTCATTCTGGTTTATAAATCAAAACTTACGGACAACTAAGTGTAGACATCTCAAGTTGATCAGGCAGTTAAAATGATCATTCAAAACCAATCATTGATGCTCATTGAGTAAAGGCTTATAAATGAAGCACAGTGCATGGCATGACGCTGTTTTGGATAGATTGGATTAATTGGACGCTTTGTTAAATCTACTTCTGTCTCATATAATGTCACAATATAGAAAATTGAGCTAGCTCAATGTGGGCTTTGGATTTGTGTCATTCTGAGCTCTAAGTGAAACGTTACAGACGATTTAGTGCGGACATGTCAGGTTGATCGGCCAAATAAAATGATCATTCTAAACTGATCATTGATGCTCATTGAGTAAAGGCTTGTAAATGAAGCACAATGCATGGCATGACAAAGTTTTGGATAGATTGGATTGCTTGGACGTTTTGTCGAATCTATTTCTACTTCAAATTTTGTCACAATTTAGAAAATTGAACTAGCTTTACGTGTGCATTGGATTCGTGTCGTTCTGAGCTATAATTCAAAAGTTACGGACGATATAGTGCAGACATGTCAAGTTGATTGGCCAGTCAAAATGAGCATTCTTAACAGATCATTGGTGCTCATTGTTTAAAGGCTTATAAATCAAACACAATACGTGGTATGACACATTTTTGGATATATTGGACTGCTTGGACGCTTTGTCGAATCTATTGTTGTCTCCAATTTTGTCACAATATAGAAAACTGAGGTAGCTTATCGTGGGCTTTGGATTTGTGTAATTCTGAGCTCTAAATCAAAAGTTATAGATGATTTAGTGCGGAAATGTCAAGTTGATCGACCAATTAAATTGATCATTCTAAACTGATCATTGATGCTCATTGAGTAAAAGCTTATAAATGAAGCACAATGCATGGCATGAAGAAGTTTCGGATAGATTGGATTACATGGATACTTTGTCGAATCTATTTCAGTTTCAAATTTTGTCACAATATAGAAAATTGAAATAGTTTAACGTGGGCTTTGGATTTGTGTCATTCTGAGCTCTAAATCAAAAGTAACGAATGATTTAATGCAAACATGTCAAGTTGATCGGCAAGTTAAAATTATCATTCTATACTGATCATTGATGCTCATTGATTAAAGGCTTATTAATGAAGCACTATGCATGGCAAGACACAGTTTTGGAATATTGGATTACTTGGACGCTTTGTCGAATCTATTTATATCTCAAATTTTGTCAGAATATAGAAAATTGAGCTAGCTTAATGTGGGGATTGGATTCGTGTCATTCTGAGGTATAATTCAAAAGTTATGGACGATGTAGTGCAGACATGTCAAGGTTATCGACCAGTTAAAATGATCATTCTAAATTGTCGAATCTATTTCTGTCTCAAATTTTTTTCACAATATAGAAAGTTGACCTAGCTTAACGTGGGCTTTTGGTTTGTCTCATTATGAGTTCTTAGGGACGTCGGCTCTAACAATTCCGTCGCCGTCTACCAAAACAAAAAATCCAAAGTTATGGACGATTTAGTGCAGACATGTCAAGTTGATTGGCCAGTTAAAATAATCATTCTAAACTGATCATTGATGCTCCTTGAGTAACGGCTTATAAATGAAGCACAATGCAAAGCATGACACAGTTTTCGATATATTAGATTACTTGGATGCTTTGTCAAATCATTTCTTACTCAAATTTTGCCACAATATAGAAAATTGAGATAGCTTAACGTGGGCTTTTGATTTAAGTCATTCTGAGTTCTAAATCCAAAGTTACGAACGATTTAGGGCAGACATGTCAAGTTGATCGGCCTGTTAAAATAATCATTCTAATCGAATCATTGATGCTCGTTGATTAAAGGCTTATTAATGAAGCACTATGCATGGCAAGACACAGTTTTGGATAGATTGGATTACTTGGACACTTTGTCGAATCTATTTCTATCTCAAATTTTTTCAAAATATAGAAAATTGAGCTAGCTTAACGTGGGCATTGGATTCGTGTCATTCGGAGCTATAAATCATAAGTTACGTACAATATAGTGAAGACATGTGAATCAGATAGTTAAAATTATCATTCTAAACTGATTATTGATGCTCATTGAGTAATGGTTTATAGATGAAGCACAATGCAAGGTATGACGTAGTCTTGGATTGTAATACTTGGACGGTTTGTCGAATCATTTATGTCTTAAATTTTGTCACATTATAGAAAATTGATCTATCTTAACGTGGGCATTGAATTTGTGTCATTTTGAGTTGTAAATCAAAAGTAACAAAAGATTTAGTGCATACATGTCAAGTTGATCGTGCAGTTAAAATGATCATTCTAAACGGATCATTGATGCTCATCGAGTAAAGGCTTATAAATGAAGCATAATGCATGGCATGACGCAGTTTTGGATAGTTTGGATTACTTGGATGCATTGTGGAATCTATTTCTGTCTCAAATTTTGTCACAATATAGCAAAATGAGCTAGCTTAACGTGGGGATTGGATTCGTGTCATTCTGAGCTATAATTCAAAAGTTATTGACGATGTAGTGCAAACATGTCAAGGTTATCGACCAGTTAAAATGATCATTCTAAATTGATCATTGATGCTCATTTAGTAATGGCTTATAAATGAAGCACAATGCATGGCATGACGCAATTTTGGATTATTTGGACGCTTTGTCGAATCATTTCTGTCTCAAACTTTGTCACAATATAGAAAATTGAGCTACCTTAACGTGGGCTTTGTATTTGTGCCATTCTGAGTTCTAAATTGAAAGTTACGGATGATTTAGTGTAGACATGTCAAGTTGATCGGCCAGTTAAAACAATCATTCTAAACTGATCATTTATGCTCATTGAGTAAAGGCTTATTAATAAAGTACAGTGCATGGCAAGACGCAGTTTTGGATAGATTGGATTACTTGGACACTTTGTTGAATCTATTTATGTCTCAAATTTCGTCACAATATAGAAAATTGAGTTAGCTTAACGTGGGCATTGGATTCGTGTCATTCTAAGCTATAAATTAAAAGGTACGGACGATATAGTGAAGATGTGTCAAGTTGATCGGTCATTTAAAATGATCATTGTAAACTGATCATTGATGTTCATTGAGTAAAGGCTTATAAATGAATTACAATGCATGGCATGACGCAGTTTTGGATAGATTGGATTACGTGGACACTTTTTCGAATCTATTTATGTCTCAAATTTTTTCACAATATAGAAAATTGACCTAGCTTAACGTGGGCTTTGGATTTTTCTCATTATGAGTTCGAAATCCAAAGTTATGTACGATTTAGTGCAGATATGTCAAGTTGATCGGCCAGTTAAAATAATCATACTAAGCTGATCATCGATGCTCCTTGAGTAACGCCTTATAAATGAAGCACAATGCAAAGCATGATGCAGTTTTCGATAGATTGGATTACTTGGATGCTTTGTCATATCATTTCTATCTCAAATTTTGTCACAATATAAAAAATTGAGCTAGCTTAACATGGGCTTTGGATTTCTTTCATTCTGAGCTCTAAATCCGAAGTTACGGACGATCATTCTCAAGTTTATCGATGAAGGCTTATAATCCAAAGTTAAAATGATCATTCTAAACTGATCATTGATGCTCATTGATTAAATTCATATAAATGAAGCACAATGCATGGCATGACGCATTTTGGGATAGATTGGATTAATTGGATGCTTTGTTGAATCTATTTCTGTCTCAAATTTTGTCACATCATAGAAAATTGAGCTACATTAACGTGGGCTTTGAATTTGTGTCATTCTGAGCTCTAAATAAAAAGTTACGGACGATTTAGTGCAGATATATCAATGTGATCGGCCAGTGAAAATGATCATTCTAAACTTATTATTGATGCTCATTGAGTAACGGCTTATAAATGGAGCACAATGCAAGGCATGGTGCTGTTTTGGATAGATTGGATTATTGGGACGCTTTGTCGTATCTATTTCTGTCTCAAATTTTGTCACAATATAGAAAATTGAGCTAGCTTAACGTGTGCTTTGGATTTGTGTCATCTGAGCTCTAAATCAAAAGTTACGGACGATGTAGTGTGGACATGTCAAGTTGATCGGCCAGTTATAATAATCATTCTTAATTGATCATTGGTGCTCATTGAGTAGAGGCTTATAAATGAAGCACAATGCATGGCATGATAAAGTTTTGGATAGATTGGATAACGAGGACGTTTTTCATATCTATTTCTGTCTCATATTTTTTTAACAATATAGAAAATTGAGCTAGCTTAACGTGGGATTTGGATTTGTGTCATTCTAAGCTCTTAATCAAAAGTTATGGACGATTTAGTGCGGACATGTCAAGTTAATCGGCCAGTTAAAATGATCATTCTAAACTAATTATTGATGCTCATTGAGTAACGGCTTGTAAATGAAGCACAATGCAAGGCATGGCACTGTTTTGGATAGATTGGATTACTGGGACGCGTTTTCAAATCATTTCTGTCTCAAATTTTTTCACAATATAGAAAATTTAGCTAGCTTAACGTTGCCTTTGGATTTGTGTTATTCTAAGTTCTATATCCAATGTTACGGACGATTTATTACAGACATATCAAGTTGATCGGCCAGTTAAAACAATCATTTTAAAGTGATCATTGATGCAAATTGAGTAAATGCTTATTAATGAAGCACAATACATGGCAAGATGCAGTTTTGGATAGATTGGATTACGTGAACGCTTAGTCGAATCTATTTCTGTCTCCAATTTTTTTCACAATACACAAAATTGAGCTATCTTAACGTGGGCATTAGATTCGTGTCATTCTTAGCTATGAATAAAAAGTTACGGACTATATAGTGAAGACATGTCAAGTTCATCGGCCAGTTAAAATAATCATTGTAAATTAATAATTCATGCTCATTGAGTAAAGGCTTATAAATGAAGCACAATGTATGGCATGATGTTGTTTTGGATAGATTGGATTACTTGGACGCTTGGTCGAATATATTTTTGCCTCAAATTTTGTCAAAATATAGAAAATTGAGCTAGATTAACATGGGATTTGGATTTGCATCATGTGAGCTCTAAATAAAAAGTTACGCACGATTTAGTGCAGACAGGTCAAGTTTATCGGCCAGTTAAAATGATCATTCTTAACTTATCATTGGTGCTCATTGAGTAGAGGCTTATAGATGAAGCACAATGCATGGCATGATGAAGTTTTGGATATATTGGATAACTTGGACACTTTGTCGTATCTCTTTCTGTCTCAAATTTTGTCACAATATAGATAATTGAGCTAGCTTAACATGGGCTTTGAATTCGTGTCATATGAGCTCTAAATAAAAAGTTACTAACGATTTATTGCAAACATGTCAAGTTGATCGGCCTGTTAAAATGATCATTTGTAACGGATCATTGGTGCTCATATAGTAAATGAAGCACAAGGCATGGCATGACGAAGTTTTGGATAGCTTGGATAACTTGGACACTTTGTCGTATCTATTTCTGTCTCAAATTTTGTCACAATATAAAAAATTGAGATAGCTTAACGTGGACTTTGGATTTGTGTCATTTTAAGCACTATATCCAAAGTTATGGACAATTTAGTGCATACATGTCATGTTGATCGACCAGTTAAAATAATCATTCTTAATTGATCATTGGTGCTCATTGAATAACGACTTTTAAATGAACGACAATGCAAGGCATGACGCAGTTTTGGATAGATTGGATTACTTGGACGCTTTTTCAAATCATTTCTATCTCAAATTTTGTCACAATATAGAAAATTGAGCTAACTTAACGTGGGCTTTGGATTTGTGTCATTCTGAGTTTTATATCCAAAGTTACAGACGATTTAGTGCATACATGTCAAGTTGATCGGCACGTTAAAACAATCACGCTAAACTGATCATTCATTCTCATTGAGTAAAGGCTTATTAATAAAGCACAATGCGTGGCATGACACAGTTTTGGATAGATTGGATTACGTGGATGCTTAGTCGAATCTATTTTTGTCTTAAATTTTGTCATAATATAGAACATTGAGATAGCTTAACGTGGGCATTAGATTTGTGATATATCGAAAGTTACGGACGATATAAAGAAGCCAAATCAAGTTGATTGGCCAAATAAAATGATCATTCTAAACTGATCATTGATGCTCATTGAGTAAAGGCTTATAAATGAAGCACAATGCATGGAATGACGTAGTTTTGGATAGATTGGATTATTTGGACGCTTTATCAAACCTATTTCTGTCTCAGATTTTGTCAAAATATAGAAAATTGAGCTAGTTTAACGTGGGCTTTAAATTTGTGTCATTCTAAGCTCTTAATCAAAAGTTACGGACGATTTAGTGCAAACATGTCAAGTTGATCGGGAAGTTAAAATGATCATTCTTAACTAATCATTGGTGCTCATTGAGTAGAGGCTTATAAATGAAGCACAATGCAAGGCATGACGCTGTTTTGGATAGATTGGAATACCTGGATGCTTTGTCGAATCATTTCTGTCTCAAATTTTGTCACAATTTAGAAAATTGAGCTAACTTAACGTGGGCTTTGGATTTATGTCATTCTCAGTTCAATATCCAAAGTTACGGACAATTTAGTGTAGACATGTGAAGTTGATCGGCTAGTTAAAACAATCATTCTAAACTGATCATTGATGCTCATTGAGTAAAGGCTTATTAACAAAGCATAATGCATGGCAAGACACAGTTCTGGATAGATTGGATTGCGTGAATGCTTAGTCGAATATATTTCTATCTCAAATTTTGTCAGAATATAGAAAGTTGAGCTAGCGTAACGTGGGCATTAGATTCGTGTCATTCTGAGCTATAAATCAAATGTTACGGACGATATAGTGAAGACATGTCAAAGTTATCGGCCAGTTAAAATGATCATTGTAAACTGGTTATTGATCCTCATTGAGTAAAGGCTTATAAATGAAGCACAATGCATGGGATGATGTAGTTTTGGATTGATTGGATTACTTGGACGCTTTGTCGAATCTGATTCTGTTTCAAATTTTGTCAAAATATAGAAAATTGAGGTAGCTTAACGTGGGCTTTGCATTTGTGTCATCTGAGCTCTAAATACAAAGTTACGGACGATTTAGTGCGGAAATGTCAAGTTGATCAGCCAGTTAAAATGATCATTCTTAACTGATCATTAGTGCTCATTTAGTAGAGACTTAAAAATGAAGCACAATGCATGACATGACAAAGTTTTGGATAGATTGGATAACTTTGATGCTTTGTCGTATCTATTTCTGTCTCAAATTTTGTCACAGTAGAGAAAAACAAGCTAGCTTAACGTGGGCTTTGGATTTGTGTCATTCTAAGCTCTAAATCAAAAGTTATGGACGATTTAGGATAATAAATGAAGCACTATGCATGGGAAGATGCAGCTTTGGATAGATTAGATTACGAGGATGCTTAGTCAAATTCTGTCTCAAATTTTCTCACAATATAAAAATTTGAGCTAGCTTAGCGTTGGCTTTGGATTTGTGTCAATATAAGCTCTAAATCAAAAGTTATGGAAGATTTTGTGTGGCCAGTTAAAATGATCATTGATGTTCATTGAGTACCAGCTTATAAATGAAGCACAATGCAAGGCATGACGCAGTTTTGGATAGATCGGATTACTTGGACGCTTTGTCAAATCTATTTTGGTCTCAAATTTTGTCACCATATAGAAAATTGAGCTAGCTTAACATGGACTTTGGATATTTTTCATTCTGAATTCTAAATCCAAAGTTACGGACGACATAGTGCAGACATGTCAAGTTGATGGGCCGATTTATATGATCATTCTAAACTGATCATTGATGCTCATTGAGTAAAGGCTTATAAATAAAGCACAATGCATGGCATGAAGCAGTTCTGGATAGATTGGATTTCTTAAATTCTTTGTCGAATCTATTTCTGTCTCAAATTTAGTCACAATATAGAAAATTGAGCTAGCTTAACTTGGGCTTTGGATTTATGTCATTCTAAGCTCTCAATCAAAAGTTATGGACGATTTAGTGCAGAAATGTCAAGTCTATCACCAGTTAAAATGATCATTCTAAACTGATAATTGATGCGCATTGAGTAACGGCTTATAAATGAAGCACAATGCAAAGCATGACACAGTATTGGATAGATTGGATTACTTGGACGCCTTGTCGTATCCATTTCATTCTTAAATTTTTTCATAATATAGAAAATTGAGCTAGCTTAACTTGGGCTTTGGGCTTGTGTCATTCTGAGTTCTAAATCCAAAGTTACGGAAGATATAGTGCAGACATGTCAAGTTGATCTGCCAATTAAAATGATCATTCTAAACTGATCATTTATGCTCATTGAGCACAATGCATGGCATGAAGCAGTTCTGGATAGATTAGATTACTTGGATGCTTTGTCGAATCTATTTCTGTTTCAAAATTTGTCACAATATAGAAAATTGAACTAGCTTAACGTGGGCTTTGGCTCTGGGTCATTCTAAGCCATAAATCAGAAGTTATGGATGATTTAGTGCGAAAATGTAAACTTGATCGGCCCCTTAAAATGATCATTCTATACTGGTCATTGGTGCTCATTGAGTAACGGCTTATAAATGAAGCACATGGCAAGGTATGACGCAGTTTTGGATAGATTGGATTACTTGGATGCTTTGTCGAATCTATTTCATTCTCAAATTATGTAATAATATAGAAAATTGAACTAGCTTAACGTGGGCATTGGATTTGTGTCATTCAGAGCTATAAATCAAACGTTATTGCCAATATAGTGCAGACATGTCAATTTGATCGACCAGTTAAAATGATCATTCTAAACTAATCACTGATGCCCATTGAGTAAAGGCTTATAAATGAAGCACAATGCATGGCATGAAGCAGTTTTTGATAGATTTGATTACTTGGATGCTTTATTGAATTCTGTCTCATATTTCCTCACAATACAGAAAATTGAGCTAGCTTAACGTGGGCTTTGGATTTGTGTCATTCTAAGCTCTAAATCAAAAGTTATGAAGTTTTTGAGCGGACATGTCAAATTGATCGCCAGTTAAAATGATCCTTCTAAACTGATCATTAATGTTCATTGAGTAACGGCTTATAAATGAAGCATAATGCATGCCATGACGTAATTTTGGATAGATTGGATTACTTGGATGCTTTGTTGAACGTAATTCTTTCTCAAATTTTCTCACAGTATAGAAAATTTAGCTAGTTTAACGTGGGCTTTGGATTTGTATCATTCTAAGCTCTAAATCAAAAGTTATGGAAGATTTTTTGCAGCATGTCAAATTGATCGGCCCGTTAAAATGATCATTCTAAACTGATCATTGAAGTTCATTGAGTAACAACGTATAAATGAAGCACAATGTAAGGCATGACGCAGCTCTGTATAGATTGGATTACTTGGATGTTTTGTCTAAACTATTTTGGTCTCAAATTTTGTCATCATATAGAAAATTGAGATAGCTTAACGTGGGCTTTGGATTTGTGTCATTCTGAGTTCTAAATCCAAAATAACGGATGATATAGTGCAGACATGTTAAGTTGATCGGCCAGTTATAGTGATCATTCTAAACTGATCACTGATGCTCATTGAGTAAAGGCTTATAAATAAAGCACAATGCATTGCATGAAGCAGTTATGGATAGATTGGATTATTTGGATAATTTGTCGAATCTATTTTTGTTTGAAAATTTGTCACAATGTAGAAGATTGAACTAGCTTAACGTGGGCTTTGGCTTTGTTTCATTCTAAGCTTTAAATCAGAAGTTATGGACTATTTACTGCGAAAATGTAAACTTGATCGTCCAGTTAAAATGGTAATTCTAAACTGATCATTGATGCTTATTGAGTAAATGCTTATAAATGAAGCACAATGCAAGGAATGACGCAGTTTTTGATATATTGGATTATTTGGATGCTTTGTCGAATCTATTTCATTCTCAAATTTTGTCACAATATAGAAAATTAGCTAGCATAGGGTGGACATTGGATTCGTGTCATTCAGAGATATAAATCAAAAGTTATGGACGATATAGTGAAGACATGTCAAGTTGATCAGCCAGTTAAAATGATCGTTCTAAACTAATCATTGATGCTCATTGAGTAAAGGCTTATAAATGAAGCACAATGCATGACATGAAGCAGTTCTGGATAGATTGGATTACTTGGATGCGTTGTCGAATTCTGTCTCAAATTTTCTCACAATATAGAAAATTGAGCTAGCTTAACGTGGGCTTTGGATTTGTGTTATTCTGAGCTCTATATCAAAAGATACGGATGATTTAGTGCATACATGTCAAGTTGATCGACCAGTTAAAATGATCATTCTAAACTGATCATTGCTCCTCATTGAGTAAAAGCTTATAAATGAAGCACAATGCATGGCATGAAGCAGTGCTGGATAGATTGGATTGCTTGAAGGTTTTTTGTGTCTATTTCTTTCTCATTTTGTAACAATATAAGAAATTGAGAAAGCTTAAGGTGGGAATTGGATTCGTGTAATTCTGAGCTATAAATCAAATGTTATGGACGATATAGTGCATACATGTCAAGTTGATTGGCCAGTTAAAATAATCATTCTAAACTTATCATTGATGCTCATTTAGTAAAGGCTTATAAATGAAGCACAATATATGGCATGAAGTAGTTCTAGATAGATTGGATTACTTGATATTTTTTTATATCTATTTCTGTCTCAAATTTTGTCACAATATAGAAAATTGAGCTAGCTTAACGTGGGCTTTGGATTTGTATCAGTCTAAACTATAAATCAAAAGTTATAGACGAATTAGTGTGGATATTTCAAGTTGATATGCCAGTTAAAATGATCATTCTAAACTGATCATTGAAGTTCATTGAGTAATAGCGTATAAATGAAGCACAATGCAAGGCTTGACGCAGTTTTGGATAGATTGGATTAGTTGGATGTTTTGTGGAATCTATTTTGGTCTCAAATTTTGTCATCATATAGAAAATTGAGATAGCTTAACGTGGGCTTTGGATTTGTGTCATTCTGAGTTCTAAATACAAAATAATGGACGATATAGTGCAAACATGTCAAGTTAATCAGCCAGTTAAAGTGATCATTCTAAACTGATCACTGATGCTCATTGAGTAAAGGCTTATAAATAAAGCACAATATATTGCATGAAGCAGTTCTGGATAGATTGGATTACTTGGATAATTTGTTCAATCTATTTTTGTTTCAAAATTTGTCACAATCTAGAAAATTGAACTAGCTGAACGTCAGTTTTGGATTTGTGTCTTTCTAAGCTCTAAATCAAAAGTTATGGACTATTTAGTGTGAAAATGTAAAGTTGATCCGTCAGTTAAAATGATCACTCTAAACTGATCATTGATGCTCATTGAGTAAAGGCTTATAAATGAAGCACAATGCAAGGAATGACGCAGTTTTTGATAGATTGGATTATTTGGATGCTTTGTCGAATCTATTTCATTCTCAAATTTTGTCACAATATAGAAAATAAGCTAGCTTAGCGTGTGCATTGGATTCATGTCATTCTAAACTATAAATCAAGAGTTATGGCCGATATAGTGCAGACATGTCAAGTTGATTGGCCAGTTAAAATAATCATTCTAAACTAATCATTGATGCTCATTGAGTAACGGCTTGTAAATGAAGCATAATGCATGACATGAAGCAGTTCTGGATAGATTGGATTACTTGGATGTTTTGTCGAATTCTGTCTCAAATTTTCACACAATATAGAAAATTGAGCTACTTTAACGTGGGTTTTGGATTTTTGTCATTCTGAGCTCTTAATCAAAAGTAACGGATGATTTAGTGCAGACATGTCAAGTTGATTGGCCAGTTAAAATGATCATTCTAAACTGATCATTGATGCTCATTGAGTAAAGGCTTATAAATGACGCACAATGCATAGCATGAATCAGTTCTGGATAGATTGGATTACTTGATGGTTTTTCGTATCTATTTCTTTCTCAAATTTTGTCACAATATAGAAAATTGAGATAGCTTAAGGTGGGAATTGGGTTCGTGTCACTCTGAGCTATAAATCAAAAGTTATGGACGAATAGTGCATACATGTCAAATTGATTGGCCAATTAAAATGATCATTCTAAACTTAGCATTGATGCTCATTTAGTAAAGGCTTATAAATGAAGCACAATATATGGCATGAAACAGTTCTAGATAGATTGGATTACTTGATGGTTTTTGGTATCTATTTCTGTCTCAAATTTTATCACAATATAGAAAATTGAGCTAGCTTAATGTTGGCTTTGGATTTGTATCAGTCTAAGCTCTAAATCAAAAGTTATGGATGATTTAGTGTGGATATTTCTAGTTGATCGGCCAGTTAAAATGATCATTCTAAACTGATCATTGAAGTTCATTGAGTAACAACGTATAAATGAAGCACAATGCAAGGCATGACACATTGGATTTGGATTAAGATAGGTTAACGTGGGCTTTGGATTTGTGTCATTCTAAGCTCTAAATTAAAACGTATGGACGATTTTGTGCGGACATGTCAAGTTGATCGGCCCAATAAAATGATCATTCTAAACTGATCAGTGATGCTCATTGAGTAACGGCTTATAAATGAAGCACAATGCAAGGCATGACACAGTTTTGGATAGATTGGAGTACTTGGAGGCTTTGTCGAATTTATTTTGGTCTCAAATTTTTTCACCATCTAGAAACTTGAGATAGCTTAATGTGGGCTTTGGATTTGTGTCATTCTAGGTTTTAGATCCAAAGTTACGGACGATATGGTGTAGACATGTCAAAGTTGATATGCCAGTTAATATGATCATTCTAAACTGATTATTGATGCTCATTGAGTAAGGGCTTATAAATGAAGAACAATGCATGGCATGAAACAGTTTTGGATATATTGGATTACTTGAATGCTTTGTCGAATTCTGCCTCATATTTTCTTATAGAAAATTGAGCTAGCTTAACATGGGCTTTAAATTTGTCTCAGTCTAAGATCCAAATAAAAATTTATGGAAGATTTTGTGCGGACATATCAAATTGATCGGCCAATTAAATGATCATTCTAAACTTATCATTGATGTTCATTGAGTAACAACATATAAATGAAGCACAATGCATGGCATGACGCAATTTTGGATAGATTGGATTACTTGGATGCTTTGTCGAATCTATTTCTGTCTCAAATTTTGTGACAATACATAAATTGAGCTAGATTGACGTGGGCAATGGAATCATGTCATCCTCACCTCTAAATCAAAAGTTACGGACGATTTAGTGCGGACATGTCAAGTTGATCGGCCAATTATAATGATCATTGTAAACTTATCATTGGTGCTCGTTGAGTAAAGGCTTATAAATGAAACCTAATGTATGGAATCATGCAGTTCGGGATAGATTGGATTACTCGTACGCTTTTTGTATCTATTTCCCTCTCAAATTTTGTAAGAACATAGAAAATAAAGCTAGGTTAACATGGGCATTGGATTCATGTCATTCTGAGCTCTAAATTATAAGTTACAGACGATTTAGTGCGGACATGTCAAGATGATTGGTAGTTAAAGTGATCATTCAAAACTGATCATTGGTGCTCATTGAGTGAAGGCTTATAAATGAAGCATAATGCATGGCATCACGCAGTTTGGGATATATTGGATTACTTTGACGCTTTATCGTCTCTATTTCTATCTATAATTTTGTCAAAATATAGAAAATTGAGTTAGCTTAATGTGGGCATTGGATTCGTGTTATTCTGAGCTATAAATCATAAGTTAAGGATGATTTGGTGCGGACATGACAAGTTGATCGGCAAGTAAAAATGATCATTCTTTACTAATCATTGGTGCTCATGGAATAAAGGCTTATAAATGAAGCATAATGCATTACATCATTCAGCTTGGGATAGATTTGATTCCTTGGATTCTTCTTCGTATCTATTTATGTCTTAACTTTTGTCATAATGTAGAAAATTGAGCTAGCTTAACGTGGGCATTGGATTCAAGTCGTTCTGGACTCTAAATCAAAAGTTACTAACGATTTAGCGCGGAAATTTCAACTTGATCGGCCAGTTGAAATGATCATTCTTAACTGATCATTGGTGCTCATTGAGTAAAGGCTTATAAATGAAGCATAATGCATGGCATCACCCATTTCGGGATAGATTGGAATACTTGGATGTTTTTTCGTACCTATTTCTGTCTCAACTTTTGTCACAATATAGAAAATTTAGCAAGCTTAACGTGGGCATTGGATTCGTGTCATTCTAAGCTCTAAATCATAAGTTATAGATGATTTAGTGAAGACATGTCAAGTTGATCGGCCAGTTAAAATGATCTTTATAAATTTGATTATTGGTGCTCATTGAGTAAAGGCATATAAAAGAAGCATAAAGCATGGCATTACGAATTTTGGGATAGATTGGATTACTTGGACGCTTTGTCGTCTCTACTTCTATCTCAAATTTTTTCAAAATATAGAAAATTGAGATAGATTAAAGTGGGAATTGGATTCCTGTCATTACAAGGTCTAAATCCAAAGTTGCATACGATTTGGTGCGGATATGTCAAGTTGATATACCAGTTAATATGATTATTCTGAACTGAGGATTGGTGCTCATTGAGTAAAGGGTTATAAATGAATCATAATGCATGGCATCACGCAGTTTTTGCTAGATTGGATTAGTTGGACAATTTTTCTTATATGTTAAAAATTCGTAATAATATGTTAAAAATTTGTGATAATCTTCTAATTTTCAATATAAATACGCTCTACTCCTTCACAATATCACCAAAACAAAAAATCTTAAAAAATATCTCTTTCAGGTTCTTATGATTATTTTGTATCGTGGATGGATAAACCTTTGTATGATTCAACAACGGAGCAATTTGCGCAAGGTGTTGAAGAGTTCATGACTTTTGCATCAAACAATAGCATGACATTGGAATACGGTAAAATTTATTGTACGTGTATTAAATGTCAAAATCATAGATTAATCTCAGTTATAGAAGTACGTAATCGTTTGTATAGGACTAGATTTATGCCGGGTTACAAAATTTGGTATTCACATGGAGAAACTGATGCAACAATGCAATATTATGGTAGTACTTCAAAAAGGTTAGATAGTACTAATGTTAGGATAGAGGAACCGACATCAGAAGTTGATATAAATAGAGGTACTGTTCAGATGGCGAATGAAAAGAGCATCATACATTGAAGATATGAGTAGAATTAATAGAGGAACCTAATTTGGAAGCCCGGAAAGTTTTTGATATGTTAGATGCATCCAAGCAGCTTTTGTATAAAGGATGTAGAGATGGATTATCGCGTTTATCTGCTGCAAGCAGTTTGATGACGATAAAGACGAATTTTAACTTGGTTGAAGATTATGTGAATGTGATAGCTGATTTTGTTAGAGATATATTACCAGAAGATAATATTGCGCCTGCTTCATATTACGATGTTCAAAAACTTGTAGCTGGTCTTGGATTACCGTATTAAATGATAGATGTATGTATTGACAACTGCATGATCTATTGGAGAAATGATGAAAACCGCATGAAGTACCGATTTGGTCACAAACCTCGATTTCAAGAGACAAGTGGCATGTATATTTTGCATAAACGGATGTGGTATTTGCCATTAACAGAGATGTTAAAGAGGTTATATCAATCTGAACACATGGAAAAGCCTATAAGATGGCATGCACAACATATTTCGAATGGAAAAATTGTGCATCCCTTGGATGCAGAAGCATGGAAACATTTTAAAGAGGTTTATCCTAGTTTTGCATATGAGCCTAGGAACGTATACCTCGGGTTATCTACAAATAGATTCAACCCTTTTTGAAAGCATGGGAGGCAATACTCGTTGTACCTGGTTATCATGACACCTTATAATTTGCCTTCTTCGTTGTGCATGAAACGAGAATTTTTGATTCTAACAATTCTCGTCCCCGGTCCAGAGCATCCTAAGCGATCGCATATTTTCTTGCAGACACTAATTCAGAGTTAAAAATGTTGTGGGAAAATGGTGTCGAAGCATTCGATGTTTTCAACCAACAGAACTTCTTGATGAGAGCAATACTTATATGGACCATAAGTGATTTTCCAGCACATGGTATGTTATCAGGATGGTCGACGCATGTCAAATTAGCATGCCCATATTGTCAAGATAAGCAGTACTTATATGGACCATAAGTGATTTTCCAGCATATGGTATGTTATTAGGATGGTCAACGCATGAAAAATTAGCATGCCCATATTGCCAAGATAATACTGATATGTTCTAACTGAAACACAGACGAAAGACTAGTTGGTTTGATTGTCATCAACGCTTTCTACCACAAGATCATCCATATCGCCGGAGCATGACATTTATTAGGAAAAACAAAAAACATTTGAGGGTCCACCTCCTATGCTTGACGGGAATTATATGATGACTCAAATTAGAGATTTTGGTGCTGAGAGAACGGCTTCATGTGGAGGTAACAAACATTATCCTGTTGATGGTTGTGACAAATACGATAATTTGCACAACTATTTAGTGAAGACATGTCAAGTTGATCGGCCACTTAAAATGATCATTCTAAACTGATCATTGGTGCTCACTGAGTAGAGGCTTATAAATGAAGCATAATGCATGGAATCACGTAGTTTTGGATAGACTGGATTACTTGAAAGCTTAGTCATGTCTAGTTCTATCTCAAATTTTGTAACAACATAAAAATTGAGGTAGCTTAACGTGGGCACTGGATTAGTTTCATTCTGAGCTCTAAATCAAAAGTTACGGATGATTTAGTGCAGACATGTCAAGTTGATCGGCCAGTTAAAATGATTATTCTTAACAGATCATTGGTGCTCTCATGAAGTAAAAGCTTATAAACAAAGCATAATGATGAGGACATCAGGTCGTACATCCAACCAGGAGACTTCAACAACCACATTGATATAAATAGTCATCGTCACAAACAGATGGATGACACCGCCACATTTATGATGATGATTTGATGAAGGGATCAAATTGGCCGGTCCTGAAGTCATTGCCAGTGGCCAGCGGTACAGGATAAATACACTTATTTACACAAGAGGACTGGACCAAATGAGCTACCAGCTCAGGACATGCACCTAGAGGAAGTATCTACACCAGTGGTACCTCAAGGAGCAATGACAAGAAGCAGATCAAGGGCACTCTTCCACAAATTCAGCTTATGGGTCGACAAGCTCCTAGAGGAATAGCTAAGGACAATGGGCCAAAAGTGCAAAAGAGTCCAATGGCTTCTCAACAACGCAAGGACATCAGAGACTTGGGCTTTGTGTATTATTAAGAGGTCAGGACAAGATATTTTCATAAGTAAACTAGGAACAAAATACATGCAGCTTAAGACTTAGGGTGATTAATTTTTGAAAATTGACATAGGAAAATCAAATAAGACCTATCTTGACCTACAAGGCAAGTGTGAGCACGAAAATTCAGTTTGAATAACAAGGGAAATGAAAAAGGATGGGTTATTAACCACATGGTTGAAATGGTTAAATAGCTACCTTGGGAGAAGAATCAAGGTGGAAAAGTCATGCCCATGCTGCACACAGTCTTGGCAACCACACCAAACAGTCATGCCCATGCTGCACACAGTCTTGGCAACCACACCAAACAGTCATGCCCATGCTGTCTCCTCTCTTCTCATTGGTTGTTGACAGGCTCCTCCTCTATTCAAACTCATCCACAAGTTTGAATTCGTTTTCTTTTGTGTTCACATTGTAAATCCTCTATAAAAGGGCTGTAAAGACTCAATGTATAATATACTCTTAGGAGATTCTTCTCCATAAGTCTAAGTCATTTCTCATTTTCTCATACTTCTCTTTGAGTTTTCAGATTCAATTCTTCACATTTCTCCTCTATAATCTCAATATTCTTACATGGTATCAGAGCATAAGATCATTCTCATATCTTTTCTACTCAAATCTCTTAGTTTCTAATCTAAAATTTAGTCAAAAATCTCTCAGCCTTTAAACTAAAAATCCCGGTTTTATCCAGCCATAAAAGCTGCCTCCTTTGAGCTCCTCAAAGCCTAACAATAGAGGATACAGTTCAAATCAGTTCAGCCTGAAACCTACGGTGATACCAGTAGTTCTCAAAGGCTTGAACTACACATTATGGTCAAGAACCATCAAGACAGCCATTTGTGGCAAAGGACTTTGGAATCACATCTTGGAGGATAATACTCCATCTATAGATGATCCAAAGGAGAAAAAGGATGAGGCAACAAGAAAAGAAGAAGCTAGGTGGTTCCAAGAAGATCAATCAGTCCTTGGATTCCTCCAAAATTCATTGGACCCATCCATTCTTGAAGCTTATTCACATTGTGAAACTGCCAAGTCTCTTTGGGACACTCTCAAGAGGGTGTATGGGGATGTTTCAAACCTCAGCCGTGTGTATGAGGTTAAGAAGGCTCTCAATGATCTACACCAAGAGGATATGGAGTTCACAAAATTCCTGGGCAAGTTTCAGTCAACATGGTCCGAGCTTGACATGTTGAGACCAAGTTCTATGGATCCAAAGGTGCTTAATGAAAGGAAGGAACAAGACAAGATATTTGGGCTCCTTCTCAACCTAAATCCAGCCTTTAAGGATGTGATTAAGTCCATCCTGAGAGAGCCAAAACTCCCTGATTTCGAAGAGGTGTTCTCACGGATTCAAAGGGAGCAAGGCAACATTGGTTTGTTTGGTGGTAAAGGAGAACTAGTCATGGCCAACAAAAGCGTGTTTAAGCAAGAGGATAGGAAGAGTGTGATGTGTGAGCATTGTAAGAGGAATGGCCACATCAAGGACAAGTGCTGGATACTTCATCCTCATCTCAAGCCAAAACGGTTCAAGGATTCAAAGGCTAACATCTCTCAAATGGTTGCGACTGAACCGGCAAGTTCATCCAACCAAGGAGGGGAGCTAGCTATGAATGTATCCATGGAGTATGTTAAGAAGAGTGACTTGGAGGATCTCATCAAGGCCTATGCCTCAAAACTCTCCGGTATCACACTCTAATCCCATAAATCGCTTGATAAACCAGATCATAAGTTGGTAGTGGATTCAGGTGCTTCTCACCATATGATTAGCAATGCTAGGTTGTTAAAGAACATTGAACCATGTCTAGGACAAGTAACTATAGCTGATGGTAAGGGTATTCCAATTGAAGGAACCGGAAAATTAAGACTATTTGACAAAGAAACTAATGCATTCTTTGTACCTAAATTTAAGTCTAATCTAGTTTCTGTCAAAAAGGCTACTAAAGACCTCAATTGCAATGTTACATTTGGGGCTAACAATGTTTACTTTCAGGATATTAAGAGTGGTAAGATACTTGGAGGTGGTGTAACTCAAGATGAGCTCTATGTTCTTGAAGACCCTCCAAGCAATTTGGATTCCTTAGCTTTCAAATCCTGTGTTTTTGCTAATAAAGATGTCTTATGGCATGCTAGATCAGGACATCCTCATGCTCGTGCTTTAAGCTTAATAATTCCTAATGTCGCTTATGATCACTCAGTTTGTGAGGCTTGTATCCTTGGCAAACATTGTCGTGTTGTTTCCCTAAATCGTCTACAATTTATGAGCATTGCTTTGATTTAGTACATTCCGATGTTTGGACCTCACCTTACATGTCTAGAGATAGGAATAAATACTTTGTGACCTTTATAGATGAGAAATCGAAATATACATGGGTTACATTACTTCCATCTAAAGATAGGGTTTATGAGGCATTTATAAACTTTCATAATTATGTTACTAATCAATTCAATGCCAAGATCAAAGTGTTAAGATCAGATAATGGAGGGGAATACACAAGTCAAAGATTCAAAGCTCATCTAAACAAACATGGAATACTACATCAAACTAGCTGTCCATACACACCACAACAAAATGGAGTTGCTGAAAGGAAGAACCGACACTTAATGGAAGTAGCAAGATCCATGATGTTTCATACCAATGTTCCTAAAAGTTTTTGGGGAGATGCAGTCTTGGTTGCTTGCTACCTCATCAATCGGATTCAAACCAAAGTCTTGCAAGATATATCCCCATTTGAGGTACTCAATAAAACTAAACCTTCCATTGATCATTTACGTGTATTTGGGTGTGTGTGCTTTGTGTATGTTCCAGGTGATCTAAGAAACAAGTTGGAGGCAAGGAGCATCAAGTGTATGTTCCTTGGATATTCGACAACACAAAAGGGTTATAAGTGCTATGATCCGAGCAACAACAGGACATATGTGTCTAGAGATGTCAAGTTCATAGAAGAACAAAGCTATTATGATCAGAAAGATTGGGAAGGATTGAAGGATCTCTCCAGGTCACCTTCTGATTTGGCTACGAGTTTGAGGTTTCTCTTGAATCATTTGGGAAATGATCTGCCAAAGGATTCAAGACACGAAGAAACAAGAACCTTAAGTAGTTCACAAGATACCCAAGAGAATGAACAAGGGGTGGTAACTCAAGAACCAACTCCAATCCAAGAAGAAGCTATGGCCCAAAATCAAGAACAAGGCGACTTGGAAGTGGGTATAGAGGAACCTATTCACCAAATGGAAGAGGAAACGGTTGTAGAGGAGGCTGCACCACCTGTTCAGCATTTAAGGAGGAGTACTAGACTTAGGAACACTAGGGTATTCTACAACAACCAGGCCGTGGCTCATCCCATACAAGCTGTTTGTTCCCTTGACCTCTTGCCATCTAGTCATCAAGCATTCCTTGGAAAGATTGAACAAAGTCAGATTCAAAGGACTTATGAAGAAGCTGAGAGCAAGAAAGAATGGTTAGATGCAGTAAGAGATGAGAAGGGAGCTATGGAAAGGAATCATACATGGGATATACAAGGACTTCCCAAAGGCAAGAAGGCTGTGAGTTCCAAGTGGGTGTTCACCATCAAGTATAAGAGCAATGGGGACATAGAAAGGTACAAGGCACGTCTAGTTGCAAGAGGTTTCACTCAGACATATGGAGAGGACTATACTGATACATTTGCACCGGTGGCTAAGCTACACACTGTAAGGGTTGTACTTTCACTAGCTATGAATCTGACTTGGGACTTATGGCAAATGGATGTCAAGAACGCATTCCTACAAGGAGAACTTGAAGAGGAAGTGTATATGACTCCACCACCAGGCCTTGAAGATTTTTGCAAAGAGGGACAGGTTCTAAGACTTAGGAAGGCAATATACGGGTTGAAGCAGTCACCAAGGGCCTGGTATCACAAATTAAGCTCCACACTTACTGATAATGGGTTTAGGAAATCCCATTCAGACCATACTTTGTTCACTCGTCAAAACTCCAAAGGAATCGTGGCGGTCTTGGTTTATGTGGATGACCTTATCATCACAGGAGATGATAAGGAAGGAAATCAGTCCACAAAGGCCTTCTTAAACAGATCATTTGACATCAAGGATCTTGGAGAGTTGAAGTACTTCTTGGGTATTGAAGTTTGTCGGTCTCAAGAAGGGCTCTTTCTATCCCAAAGAAAGTATGCTCTTGATCTGTTGACAGACACGGGAAAGCTTGGGGCTAAACCGGCCAAAACTCCTCTTGAAGATGGCTACAAGGTCAACGGAAAGGGGGAGAAAGCTGATGAGTTATTTAAGGATGTTTCTCAGTATAGGAGACTAGTTGGGAAGCTGATCTACCTCACCCTCACACGACCAGACTTGTGTTTTTGCTGTGAATCAAGTAAGTCAACATATGCAAAAGCCTACTGTATATCATTGGAGCATGGTAGAAAGGATCCTTAGATACATCAAAGGATCTCCTGGTCAAGGTATATGGATGGGCAAGAATGGGAACACTGAGATTGTCGGGTATTGTGATGCGGATTGGGCTGGTGATAGGGTGGATAGGAAATCAACCACTGGGTATTGCACCTTCGTTGGTGGGAACTTAGTCACTTTGAAGACTAAGAAGCAGAAGGTGGTATCATGTTCTAGTGCTGAAGCAGAATATAGGGCTATGAGGAAGCTGACAAATGAAGTAACTTGGCTCAAAGCACTCTTGAAAGATTTCGGTATTGCACAACCAGGGCCAATTACCTTCCATTGTGATAATCAGGCAGCCATTCACACAGCTTCAAACTCAGTGTTTCACGAGAGGACCAAGCACATAGAGATCGACTGCCATAAGGTTAGGGAGAAAGTTCAAGATGGAACCATTCTGCCATGTTATACAAGGAGTGAAGACCAACTAGCTGACATCTTCACAAAGGCAGCAAGTCTCACAGTTTGCAAGAACATCTTTAGCAAACTTGGGCTTGTTGATTTATCACACCCATGATCAAAGGTCTCCTAATCCAAGAGCAGCACACTCTTTTTCCCTTATTAAGGTTTTGTCCCAAGTGGTTTTCTTTAATAAGGTTTTTAATGAGGTGTTGCCTTGGGTTCCCAAGCTTAAGACTTTAGGGTGATTCCAAAGTCTTTAGCTTGAGGGGGAGTATTGACATAGGAAAATCAAATAAGACCTATCTTGACCTACAAGGCAAGTGTGAGCACGAAAATTCAGTTTGAATAACAAGGGAAATGGAAAAGGATGGGTTATTATTAACCACATGGTTGAAATGGTTAAATAGCTACCTTGGGAGAAGAATCAAGGTGGAAAAGTCATGCCCATGCTGCACACAGTCTTGGCAACCACACCAAACAGTCATGCCCATGCTGCACACAGTCTTGGCAACCACACCAAACAGTCATGCCCATGCTGTCTCCTCTCTTCTCATTGGTTGTTGACAGGCTCCTCCTCTATTCAAACTCATCCACAAGTTTGAATTCGTTTTCTTTTGTGTTCACATTGTAAATCCTCTATAAAAGGGTTGTAAAGACTCAATGTATAATATACTCTTAGGAGATTCTTCTCCATAAGTCTAAGTCATTTCTCATTTTCTCATACTTCTCTTTGAGTTTTCAGATTCAATTCTTCACATTTCTCCTCTATAATCTCAATATTCTTACATTCAGCTTATGGGTCGACAAGCTCCTAGAGGAAGAGCAGCTAAGGACAATGGGCCAGAAGAGCAAATTAGAGTCCAAAGGCTTCTCAAAAACACAAGGAACATCTGAGACTTGGGCTTTAGTGGCAAATGAGGTCAGGGCCCAAAGATATTTAACCCTACTCCAAGTCGAAGACTAGGAGCAAGGCACGTGCATGCCACAAGGACGGCCACCTTCCATTTCTTGGCCGTGATGTGAGTTAAGGTAAGTTTACATTCGAATATATGCCTCTTTCTGTTTTGCAGGGTAGGATCTAGATGCTTTACATTTTTGAGTCAAAAACATTTTAGGAATAGGTCCTTTTTCGGTTATGCACTTTTGTATCTTTTCCTTTTGTGCACTTTTGTAAACTTTCCTTTTATTTGTTTGAGTCGACCCTAGAAGGTCAAGCTGTCGAGCATATTAATAAGGCTCCTTCCAGCATTGTAGTTCGACAACCTTTTTGATATTAATAAAGTAGAACTTTTTCCTACAACCTTTCTCTCAAAAGAGACTTGTGCGCTTAGAACCTAGTTGAGACCAGCCCTCCTAGCTCTAAGTTTGTGATTTATCACGAGGTTCATCATCCCTCGTGTGGTTCACTTCACCCTTCCATTGTTTACCAACCAGAAAACCCTTATCCAGAAGCCTAAGGTTGAGTTTCTCACCTAATCTTCTACAAACAGCCCACGCGCATCCAAGCCTTGAATCGAGGCTTGTATCATTTTGGTATCAGAGCTTAAAGCTCCTAAACCAGGTTGTTTCTATCCTTTTGCTTGTCTTGTTTTTAGTTCTTGCATTAGTTTAAGTCGCATTCAAGAAAAATAAAAAAAAAAACAACATCAAACTCCAAACCGAGTGCATCTAGCCTCTACGTGTATCACGAGGGTTTAGGTTCACTTTTGCATTGTCAATCACGTTTTCCTTTTTGTTTAATTCCTATTTCCATTAATTTAAGTTAAATTAAAAAGAAAAAGAAAAGAAAAGAAAAAGGAAAGAAAAGAGAATAGGAAAATACCCATGAGATTTCGAATTGGACAGCTAGCACAAGTTGTCTAGGAAGTTTCCTTTTTCTCTTGTAGTCGAATTTCCTTTTCTTAGGATTTTTCCTTTTTGCATTTTTTTCAAACCCCTTATAAAAAGAAACCCTCCTAATAATTTAGGAGCACCCTAATTGTCTTCTTTCTTTGTAGCACACCATGGGAGAAGAGAATAGAGACGCAGCCGAAGCCATGATGGCCATGTTCACCACACTCCAAACACAACTCGCATCCATAGGCGAGAGGTTGGAGCGCGTGGAAAGACCAGTAAGATTCCAGGCCATAAGGCACGTGAGAGCTGAGCAAGACCATCCTGAGGGTCCTGAGTACCTTAGGACACGGCACGAACAGGAGGAACCCCAGCCAGAAGGAGATGAGGACACGCAGCCTCATAACTATCACCATAGGCCGAGAGGACCTCCACGGCAACCAGAGGCAGAAGATGATGGCTTTGAGCCATATGGTCTTCACCAGAGACCAAGAATGCCTCCTAGACGTCATGAAGATGGAGATGAACACACCTACAACCGGGTAATTCATCGTGATGTTAAACTAACTCCTCCAAGTTTTGCAGGAAAAGTAGACCCCGAGGCTTACCTAGATTGGGAGAAGCGAATGGATCATATCTTTGATCACTACAACCAACCAGGACCTAGGAGAGTCTCAATGGCAGTAGCACAACTCACGGACAATGCCCTCATCTGGTGGGATCGTGAGGTATTTGTAAGAAGGAGGAAGAGAATGAGACCCGTAGACTCATGGGTCGACATGAAAGACCTCATGCGACAAAGGTTTGTTCCACCTTACTTTCATAGGGATTTGCAACGTCGTTTTCGTACTCTTAAGCAGGGTACCAGATCAGTAGAAGAGTACTATGAAGAGTTCGAGAAGTTAAGGAACAGATTGGAGCTCAATGATGATGAAGAAGCATTGATGGCACAATTCTTGGATGGACTCCAAGAAAGGATCAGCTGCAAGGTGGAAAGGCAAATCTACAACAACTTCAAAGACTTGTTCCACCTATCTGTGCAAGCTGAGCAGCACATCAAACGTAAAAGCCAAGACATCCGCAGCAAGCCTAAGACACCTTGGGCACCAAGCAACATGCCTAAGACCGTGGACAAAGGCAAAAGCGTAGAGATCGAGTCAAGGTTCAAGAGCAAGCCTCCTGAACCCACCCGTGACCAGAGAGAGCCTGGTAAGTCTTCTAACCCTCAAAGATCACGTGACATAACTTGTTTCAAGTGTAGGGGACGTGGACACATCTCAAGGGAGTGCCCAAACAACCGAGTCATGTTGATTACGGAGGCAGGAGAATATGAGTCCCAAGATGAAGAGGACTATGAACCAGAAGGAGAGTATGGTGACATTGAGTACCCTGATGTGGGGGAAGTACTGGTCACTAGACGTATCCTCAGTGCAATGGTGGATCCTTCAGAGACCATCCAAAGGGAGAACATCTTCCACAGCCGTTGCACCATCAAGGGCAAGGTATGTAACCTCATCATAGATGGTGGTTCTTGCACTAACGTTGCTAGTGCATATATGGTTGATAAGCTAGGACTAGAGAAGACAAGGCATCCTCGACCATATAGACTGAGATGGCTCGATGACAAACTGGAGCTCAAGATCCATGAGCAAGTCACTATGCCATTCAGTGTGAGCAAGTACCAAGACCAAGTCATGTGCGATGTGGTGCCCATGCAAGCCGGCCATCTTCTACTAGGAAGACCATGGCAGTTTGACAAGGAGACCAGGCATGATGGCAGAACCAATCTCTACACCTTTGTGCATGACAAGAGAAAGGTCAGCCTAGCTCCTCTTACACCTGCCCAAGTACATGAGCTACAACTCCAAATGAGTAAGGAAAAGAAACTTGTCAAATCTAACTTTCTTATTCAACCAAGTCATGTCCGGAGAGCTTTAGCCTCGAAGGATTTAATGTTACTAATGGTTTTCAAGGAAGTGTTGAGTGTAGAACAGGGACAGGTAGAGCTACCTCCTGAAGTAGCAACTCTCCTCAACAAATTCCAGGATGTATTTCCAGAGGAGATACCAGCAGGCTTGCCTCCTTTACGTAGCATAGAACACCAGATTGATCTAGTGCCCGGAGCAGCCCTACCCAACCGGCCAGCCTACCGGATGAGTCCAGAGGAGTCCAAGGAGCTTGAGAAGCAAGTCAAGGAGCTCCTGGAGAAAGGATATGTTCAAGAGAGCCTCAGTCCATGTGCCGTACCAGTGCTACTAATGCCCAAGAAGGATGGGACTTGGCGCATGTCCGTGGACTGCCGAGCAATCAACAACATCACAGTCAAGTACAGGCATCCAATACCACGACTGGATGACATGCTAGATGAGCTGAGTGGAGCCACGGTCTTCTCCAAGATAGACCTCAAAAGTGGATACCACCAGCTAAGAATGAAGGAAGGTGATGAGTGGAAGACTGCTTTCAAGACAAAGCAAGGGCTCTCAAGTGGACAGTCATGCCCTTTGGCTTGACTAATGCCCCAAGCACATTCATGCGCCTTATGAACCAAGTTCTTAGGGCGTACATCAGTAAGTTCGTAGTAGTTTACTTTGATGACATTTTGGTTTATAGTAAGTGCCTACGGGAACACCTCACACATCTTGAGATGGTACTTAAAACCCTTCGACAAGAAGAGCTTTATGCCAATCTCAAGAAGTGCACCTTTGTACTGATAAGCTTGTCTTTTTAGGTTTTGTTGTGAGTTCACAGGGCCTACAGGTTGATGAAGAGAAGATTCGAGCCATACAAGAATGGCCAACACCAGGAAACATCAGCCAAGTGAGGAGCTTCCACGGACTAGCCAGCTTCTATAGGAGATTCGTGCCCAACTTCAGCAGTATTGCCTCACCATTGACGGCAGTAGTGAAGAAGAATGTGGGATTCAGCTGGGGAGAAGCTCAGGAGAAGGCATTCCAGGCCTTGAAGGACAGCCTTACACACGCACCAGTGTTAGTCCTTCCCGACTTCAACAAGACGTTTGAAGTGGAGTGTGATGCCTCTGGAATAGGCATAGGAGCAGTGATAACCCAAGGAGGGAGACCAGTGGCATACTTCAGTGAGAAGCTAGGTGGTGCCTCACTGAACTACCCCACTTATGACAAGGAGCTCTATGCCCTTGTCCGAGCATTGGAGACTTGGCAGCATTACTTGCTGTCCAAGGAGTTTGTGATCCACACTGATCACGAGACTCTCAAACACCTCAGAGGGCAAACCAATCTCAAGAGGAGACATGCGAGGTGGATGGAGTTCATAGAAACCTTCCCGTACATCATCAAGTACAAGAAGGGTAAAGACAATGTGGTAGCCGATGCACTATCAAGGAGGTTTGCCTTGATATCAACCATGGAGGCAAAGGTCCTAGGATTCGAGCACATCAAAGATCTATACAAGGATGATCCTGACCTTGCTGAGAGCTACAAGGAGTGTAGCACAGGGATTCATGGCAAATTCTACATCCATGAGGGATTCTTGTTCCGAGAAAGAAGGCTGTGCATACCACAAGGATCACTAAGGGAGCTTATCATCTGAGAAGCTCATGGAGGAGGACTCATGGGCCACTTTGGTGTCGACAAGACTCTAGCAGTGGTCAAGGAGCACTTCTACTGGCCACACATCAAGAGGACAGTAGAAGCACATTGTGCAAGATGCATTACTTGCAAGAAGGCAAAGTCCCGAGTGCAACCTCACGGGTTGTATCTCCCACTGCCCATACCAACACATCCATGGGTGGACTTCTCGATGGATTTTGTTCTAGGTCTGCCCAAGATCAACCACAAAGATGCAATCTTGGTAGTGGTTGACAGATTCTCCAAGATGGCACACTTCATCCCATGTGCCAATGTCAATGATGCCACGCAAACAGCTGAGCTGTTCTTCAGGGAGATAGTACGACTTCATGGAGTACCAAGGACCATCGTATCAGATAGGGACACCAAGTTCCTCAGCCATTTCTGGAGGACCCTTTGGAGAAAACTAGGCACGAAGCTACTCTTCTCAACCACTTGCCATCCTCAAACCGATGGCCAAACTGAAGTTGTCAACAGAACACTATCAACCCTTCTCAGAACTACACTAGGGAAGAACCTAAAGACTTGGGTGGAGTGCCTGCCATTCATTGAGTTCACCTACAACCGAGCCGTGCACTCAGCAACCAAGAAGACACCATTTGAAGTGGTATACGGCTTCAACCCTCTCACCCCATTGGAGCAAACACCACTGCCACCAGCTGAGATGACCAACCTCAATGGAGCATCCAAAGCAGAGTTCATAAGGAGGTTACACCAGAAGGTAGCAGAGAACTTGGAGAAGAGGACTGGACAGTACGTGACTCATGCCAACAAGGGAAGAAGGGAGGTGATCTTTCAACCAGGCGATTGGGTGTGGCTACACCTACGGCAGGAGAGGTTTCCAAACCTAAGGAGTTCCAAGCTAGCACCAAGAGGAGATGGACCATTCAGAGTGCTCGAGAGGATCAACAACAACACCTACCGGATCGAGCTTCCAGGTGAGTTTAATGTGTCCAATACGTTTAATGTTACTGACTTGGCCCCTTTCCATGCAGATGAACCAGTTTTGAGGACAAAACCGACTGAAGAGGGAGGGAATGATGAGGACATCAGGTCGTACATCCAACCAGGAGACCAGACTGGCCGACCAGGAAGCTTGCCCGAGACAGCAGGACCATCTGGCGCGCCTGCCGGACCAGACAGTACCGCCGGACCCTCGACCTATAGGACCAGACCGGTCAACATTGCCGGCGGAGAGGCCCAAGCTTCCGGCACACTTGGTGGGGACGTGAATGACACCGCCGGTCCCTCTGATGACACCGCCGGTCCCTCTGATGACACCGCCGACTCCGGGATCAACTTGGCCGGTCCTGAAGTCATTCCGGCCAGTACCGCGCACAATCCAGCTGGTACAGCCGATCCAGCCGAGTACACGCGCACTTCCACTTCTACACAAGAGGACTCGGACCAAATGAGCTACCAGCTCCAGGAAATGCACCTAGAAGAAGTATCTACACCAGTGGTACCTCCAGGAGCAATGACACGAAGCAGAGCAAGAGCACTCTTCCACAAATTCAGCTTATGGGTCGACAAGCTCCTAGAGGAAGAGCAGCTAAGGACAATGGGCCAGAAGAGCAAATTAGAGTCCAAAGGCTTCTCAACAACACAAGGAACATCAGAGACTTGGGCTTTAGTGGCAAGAGAGGTTAGGGCCCAAAGATATTTAACCCTACTCCAAGTCGAAGACTAGGAGCAAGGCGCGTGCATACCACAAGGACGGCCACCTTCCATTTCTTGGCCGTGACGTGAGTTAAGGTAAGTTTACATTCGAATATATGCCTCTTTCTGTTTTGCAGGGTAGGATCTAGATGCTTTACATTTTTGAGTCAAAAACATTTTAGGAATAGGTCCTTTTTCGGTTATGCACTTTTGTATCTTTTCCTTTTGTGCACTTTTGTAAACTTTCCTTTTATTTGTTTGAGTCGACCCTAGAAGGTCAAGCTGTCGAGCATATTAATAAGGCTCCTTCCAGCATTGTAGTTCGACAACCTTTTTGATATTAATAAAGTAGAACTTTTTCCTACAACCTTTCTCTCAAAAGAGACTTGTGCGCTTAGAACCTAGTTGAGACCAGCCCTTCTAGCTCTAAGTTTGTGATTTATCACGAGGTTCATCATCCCTCGTGTGGTTCACTTCACCCTTCCATCGTTTACCAACCAGAAAACCCTTATCCAGAAGCCTAAGGTTGAGTTTCTCACATAATCTTCTACAAACAGCCAACGCGCATCCAAGCCTTGAATCGAGGCTTGTATCACATAATGTATTGCATCACCCAAATCGGGATACATTTGATTACTTGAACGCTTTTTCATATCTATTTCTGTCTCAAATTTTTCACAATATAACAAATTTAGTTTCCTTAACGTCGACATTTGATTTGTTTTATTTGGAGCTCCAAATCAAAAATTATAGACGATTTAGTGCGGACATGAAAAATTTATCGGCCAATTAAAGTGATCATTCTAAACTTATCATTGGTACTCATTGAGTAAAGGCTTATAAATGAAGCATAATACATGACATCATGCAGTTTTGGCATGATTGGATTTCTTGGACGCTTTTTCATATCTGTTTCTATCTCAAATTTTATCAAAATATAGAAAATTAAGCTAGGTTAACGTGAGCATTGGATTCGTTTCATTATGAGTTATAAAACAAAAGTTATGGACGATTTATTGCAGACATATCAAGTTGATCAACCAATTAAATTGATCATTCTAAACGGATCGTTGGTGCTCATTAAGTAAAGGCTTATAAATGAAATATCATGCATGGCATCACGCAGTTTTTTCTAGATTGGATTACTTGAATGCTTTTTCGTATCAATTTCTCAAATTTTGTCACAACATAAAAAATTGAGCTAGCTTAACGTGGGCATTGGATTCGTGTCATTATGAGCTGTAAAATGAAAGTTATTGATGATTTTGTGCACACATGTCAAGTTGATCGGCCAGTTAAATTGATCATTTCATACTTATCATTGGTGCTCATTGAGTAAAGGCTAATAAATAAATCATAATGCATGATATCATGTTGTTTTGGATAATATTTGGAAGACTTGTCAAAGAAATTTTAGTCTTAAATTTTATTACAATATAGAAAATTAAGCTAGCTTAACGTGGGCAAAGGATTCAAATCACTTTGAGCTCTAAATCAAAAGTTATAGACGATTTAGTTCGGAAATGTCAAGTTGATCATCCAGTTAAAGTGATCATTCTAAATTGATCATTGTTGCGCATTGAATAAAAACTTATAAATGAAGCATAACGTATGGCATCACACAGTTCAAGATAGTTTGGATTACTTAGACTCTTTATCGTATCTATTTCTATCTTAAAATTTGTCACAATATAGAAAATTGAGCTAGCTTAACGGGTGCATTGGATTCGTGTCATTCTAAGCTCTAACTCAAAAGTTACGAACGATTTAGTGCAGACATGTCAAGTTGATCAGCTAGTTAAAATGATCATTCTTCTGATCATTGATGCTCATTGAGTAAACACTTATAAATAAAGCATAATGCATGACATCATGCAGTTTGGGATTGATTGGATTACTTGGACGCTTTGTCATATCTATTTTTGTCTCCAATTTTTTCACAATATAACAAATTGAGCTAGCATAATGTGGGCATTGGATTCGCGTCATTATTAGCTCTAAATCATAAGTTACAGACGATTTGTAAGGACATGTCAAGTTGATCGGCCAGTTAAAGTGATTATTCTAAACTGATCATTGGTGCTCATTGAGTAAATGCTTATGAATGAAGTATAATGCATTGCATCACGCAGTTCGGGATAGATTGGATTACTTTGATGCTTTGTCATATCTATTTCTGTCTCAAATTTTGTCACAATATAGAAAATTGAGCTACCTTAACGTGGGCATTGGATTCGTGTCATTCCGAGGTCTAAATCAAAAGTTACGAACGATTTAATGTTGACTTGTCAAATTGATCAACTAGTTAAAATGATATTTCTTAGCTCATCATTGGTGCTCATTAAGTAAATGCTTATAAATGAAGCATAAGCCATGGTATCATGCCGTCTGAGATGGATTGGCTTACTTGGATGTTTTGTCCTATCTAGTTTTGTCTCAAATTTTGTCACAATATAAAAAAATTGATCTAGCTCAACGTGGGCATTGGATCCGTGTCATTCTAAGCTATAAACCAAAAGTTACGGACGATTTAGTGAGGACATGTCAAATTTATCGGCCAGTTAAAGTGATCATTCTAAACTAATTATTGGTGCTAATTGAGTAAAGGCTTATAAACGAAGCATAATGCATGGCATCACGCATTTTTGGCTAGATTGGATTACTTGGACGCTTTTTCGTATCTGTTTCTATCTCAAATTTTGTCAAAATATAGAAAATTGAGCAAGATTAACATGTGCATTGGATTCGTGTCATTATGAGTTATAAACAAAAGTTATGGACGATTTAGTGCAGACATGTCAAGTTGATCGACCTATTAAAGTGATCATTCTAACCTGATCATTGGTGTTCATTGAGTAAAGGCTTATAAATGAAGTATAATGCATGGCATCACGCAGTTTTGGCTAGATTGGATTACTTGGATGCTTTTTGGTATCTATTTCTTTCTCAAATTTTGTCACAATATAGAAAATTGAGCTACTTAATGTGGGCATTGGATTTTTATGATTATGAGCTATAAAACGAAAGTTATTGATGATTTAGTGCAGACATGTCAAGTTAATCGACCAGTTAAATTGATCATTCTAAACTGATCAATTGTGCTCGTTGAGTAAAGACTTCTAAATGAAACATAATGCATGATATCACGTAGGTTTGGATAAATTTGATTATTTGGAGGACTTGTCAAAGCAATTTTAGTTTTAATTTTATCACAATATAGAAAATTAAGCTAGCTCAACGTGGTCATAGGATTCAAGTCATTTTGAGCTCTAAATCAAAAGTTATAGACGATTTAGTGCGGATATGTCAAGTTGATCAACCAGTTAAAGTGATCATTCTAAAAGTATCATTGGTGCACATTGAGTAAAAGCTTATAAGTGAAGCATAATGCATGGCATCACACTGTTCGGGATAGTTTGGATTACTTGGATGCTTTTTCATATCTATTTCTGTCTCAAATTTTGTAACAATATAGAAAATTGACCTAGCTTAACGTGTGCATTGGATTCGTGTCATTCTAAGGTCTAACTCAAAAGATATGGATGATTTAGTGCAAACATGTCAAGTTGTTCGGGCAGTAAAAACGATCATTCTTCAGATCATTGATGCTCATTGAGTAAATGCTTATAAATGAAGCATAATGCATGAGTTCATGCAGTTCGGGACATATTGGATTACTTGGAAGCTTTGTCGTATCTATTTTTGTCTCCAATTTTGTCACAATATAGCAAATTGAGATAGCTTAACGTGGGCATTGGATTCATGTCATTATGAGCTCTAAATATTAAGTTACATATGATTTAGTACGGACATGTCAAGTGGATCGGCCAGTTAAAGTGATCATTCTAAACTGATCATTGGTGCTCGTTGAGTAAAGGCTCATGAATAAAGCATAATGCATGGCATCACGCAGTTCGGGATATATTGGATTACTTGGACGCTTTGTTGTATCTATTTCTATCTCAAACTTTGTCACAATATAGAAAATTGAGCTAGCTTAACGTGGGCATTGGATTCGTGTCATTCTAAGGTCTAAATCAAAAGTCACGGACGATTTAGCGTGGACTTGTTAAGTTGATCGACTAGTTAAAATGATCTTTCTTAACTGATCATTGGTGCTCATTAAGTAAAGGCTTATAAATGAAGCATAAGACATGGTTTCACGCCGTCTGAGATGGATTGGATTACTTGGAGGCTTTGACGAATCTAGTTCTGTCTCAAATTTGTCACAATATAAAAATTTGATTTAGCTCAAAGTGGGCATTGGATTCGTGTCATTCTAAGCTCTAAACCAAAAGTTACGGAAGATTTAGTGCAGACATATCAAGTTGAACAGCCAATTAAAATGATCATTCTAAACTGTTCATTGGTGTGCATTGACTAAAAGCTTATAAATGTAGCATAATGCATGGCATCACACAATTTGGGATAGTTTGGATTACTTGGACGCTTTTCCGTATCTATTTTTGTCTCAAATTTTGTAACAATATAGAAAATTGAGCTAGCTTAACGTGTGCATTGGATTCGTGTCATTCTAAGATCTAACTCAAAAGTTATTGATGGTTTAGTGCAGACATGTCATGTTGATTGGCCAATTAAAATGATCACCTAATCGTTGACGCTTATGAGTAAATGCTTATAAATGAAGCGTAATGTGTGACATCATGTAGTTTGGGACAGATTGGATTACTTGGACGCTTTTTCATATCTATTTGTGTCTCCAATTTTGTCTCAATATAGCAAATTGAGCTAGTTTAACGTGAGCATTGGATTCGTGTCATTCTAAGCTCCAAATCATAAGTTATAAACGATTTAGTATGCTTATGTCAACTTGATCGGCCATTTAAAGTGATCATTCTAAATTGATCATTGGTGTTCGTTGAGTAAAGGCTTATGAATAAGTATAATGCATGGCATCACGCAGTTTGGGATAGATTGGATTATTTGGACGCTTTGTCATAATTATTTATGTCTCAAATTTTGTCACAATATAGAAATTTGAGCTAGCTTAACGCGGGTATTGGATTTGTGTTATTTGAGCTATAAAAAAAAGTTATGGATGATTTAGTGCAGACATGTTAGGTTGATTGGCCAGTTAAATTGATCATTACAAACTGATTATTGGTGCTCATTGAGTAAAGGCTTAAAAATGAAGTATAATGCATGATATAACGTAGTTTTGGATAGATTTGATTACTTGAAAGACTTGTCAAAGCAATTTTAGTTTTACATTTTATCACAATATAGAAAATTGAGCTAGTTTAACGTGGGCGTTAGATTCGTGTTATTATGAGCTCTAAATCAAAACTTACGGACGATTTAGTGCGAATATGTCAAATTGATCGGCAAGTTAAAATGATCATTCTAAACTCGTCGTTGATGTTGATTTAGTAAATCTTATAAATGAAAAATAATGCATGGTTTCACGTAGTTTGGGATAAATTGGATTACTTGGACGCATTGTCTTATCTATATGTGTTTCAAATTTTGTCACAATATAGAAAATTGATCTAGATTAATGTTGGCATTGGATTCATGTCATTCTGAGGTATAAATTAAAAGTTACGAATGATTTATTGCGGATGTGTCAAGTTTATCGGACAGTTAAAATTATCATTCTTCTGATAATTGATTCTCACACTACAAGAAAATATCAAATTGCCGATGGACAATTTCGTCAAGAATCCGTCAGGAATAGAAATTCCCGTCTACTTTCTGGTAACAAATATCTGTCGGGACTATTTCATCGGAAATAAAGTTTCTGGTAACAAAGTTTTGTAGGGAACGGATCGGGAATTACCGACGGTTTGGCGATAAAGGTAACCATCGGAAATTTCCAACGGATAGACGTCGGCAAATACCAACGGATATTTGATGGATTTATTCCGTCGGAAATTCCTGACGTATTTGCGATGGATTTTGTATGTCGGGCCATCGACGTTTTCCGATGACCATTACCGTCGAGAATGTGAACCGATGGTGTATCCCGATGGTTTTCACCCATCGGGAGTTAACCAACATAAATCCAATGGAAGCGTCCGTCGGTAATTTCTGACAACGGCATCCGTCAAAAATAACCTAATAAGTGAAAAAAATTAAAATATTTATTTTTTAAATTTAAAATATTCATTTAAAATATTAAAACAATTAATATTTATTTATTTAAAATATTAAAAAATTAATATTTATATTAAATTTAAATAATATTTTTAAATATTTTAAAAAATATTAATACAATTAATAAAAATAGTATTCTAATTATAAATATAATAATTTTTTAATTGTTTTAATATACAAATTACATCGTAGGAGTAGGAGCAGAAGAAGGAGAAAAATAGTTATCGGGAAACTTGTTTCTCATCATTTCTATAATATTTTTTAAGATTATTCATTTCTATTTGCATACCCACTATTTGTTCTTTTATCTGTTCATTTTCCTCGTTTCTAGCTGCAGATGTTGCACCACCGGTATCAGCAACTCTCTCGAGTCTTGGATGACGATCATTAAAAAATGGAATTTCTTGTAAAAACAAAAAAAATATTATTAAAATGATATTATAATATTAAATATAAAAATAAAATAAAAAAAGAAAAATCAAATTTACATCAAGAACAAGCTTAATCTCAGAACGAGGCAATTCGGCGACCGAAGATGAAGAACCAACTTGAGACTACTGATTTAAAATATCACTTTTTTCTTTTTTACTTTTTCGATGATCTCACTAACGAGACCATATTGGATGCGACCAGGTTTTTTTGTTTGTGTGGATGGCCTCGAGAAGTTGCAAGTGATCTCGAGGCGCTCCAAATTCTTGTGTCTAAAAGTAAAATAATTCTAAATTAATAATTTAAGAATTTTCAAATAATAATAAATAAAATTAAAATAATAATAAATTTACCAATTAATCGGCCCGTTTTAGAAAACTAGTCGATCCGGTATTGTGAATGTAAATGCCTTTGCCTCTTCGGCCGCTCTTCCGATTTCTCAAATTAGTCATTGAGATGACATAAGCACTCGAGGATTCCCAATAACAAATAAAAACGTTCCAAATTGACTCATTCAACGCTCTTGGTTTATCGTTTCCCTTTTTCTAATTCTGTTTTTCCACTCGTTTATGTGGCGGAAAAATTGTACTGCAGCCTCTTTTTGAAAAGCTTCTTCCACCAATTTTGTGTTCATGGGATACCATGTAAATTCTTGCTACGAAATTTACTTATATATTACTAAAAAATATTATTAAAACTATTTAAAATAATTATATATTTAAAAATAAATTAGCATAGCGCATACGTACTGGACCAAATCTGACGTTTTTTGTACGGAATATCTCTAAATTTAGTATATGGTTTGTTCAAAAGAGAAGGAAGCATCTTTAATATAGATTTACTTATTCCGTTGTTTGAAATACCAAACCTATGAATTTTTATTAGAATAGCATTAAAATAATTATTTTAAATATAAATATAGAAAATTTAATTTACCATGTCAAATTTCCTTGACGTCTTGGATCGAGAAAAGTAAAAAATTTACGATCGGGCTGCTGAACCAATTCTTCAATTGTCATTGGTCGGAAAAAATAATTTACAGATTATGGAACTTGAGTTGGTATACAACTCGGAGTATATGACTCACACCGTCTTTGATATTTTTGATACGAGATTAAAACATTATGATTATGACATTTTTTCAGTTTATATACATTTATTATTTACCATTTTTTTAAATATTAAATTATTTAAAATAATGATCAATTATTTTTATTTTAATGAAAATAAGATTAGATTCCTTTTTTTATCACAACGAAATGATAAGGAGATTCAATCTCGGATCCATAGGTTCTAATCCTAATATAAGTTTATGAATGATTACACATTTGCTTTTCTACAATGTTAGGATTTGTTTTTTTCCTCTCTCTTAAGTCATAACTTCAGAGAGTGTTTCTTCCAAAGAAAAGCTGTTATCACAGATTCTTACATAAACTGAGTTAAGATCATCAGTTGTGTTCCTCCATTATCAAACATGATCACAAAGGAAGAAATACATCTCAACTTACCAATGACTCGAAGAAAATACGCCATTTTGCTGCATCAACTAATTTCTTATTATGTGGAAACAAATCCAATGACTAACAATGCTACTAACAAAATGAACTCTTCTATTATAAAAAAAAAACAAAATTTCTTTTAGCTCTGAAAAATAGATAAATAAACAAAATCAACTTTCAATGAAACGATGAAAACTTAGTCTGAAATTCTACACAAGGCCAGTGAATCTATTCTTATTCTATGAAACTCTTCCAAATGGTCATTCCGTTGGTGAAGACTACTCCAATTTAAAACGAAATTCAACAAATGCACCATTAAAAGTTAGTAAAAAACTGCTTTTTGCTTTTATACAAACAGTTTTTTCGGATCAAATATTACAACTTCCATAAAGAAAAAACAAGGCTTCTCCAATAAAACAGTGACTCTTGCCACAATGCCAACAACGCAAACTCACAAATGGTTCAAATTTGAAACCGAAAACTTACATGATTTGCGGCGATCTCTGGCGACACACGGCGGGAGGTGAAAAGACCGAGAAGAGAAGGAGAGAAACGCGAGAGAGACATAAAAAGAAACGGTCATAGGTTATATTAGATATTTCCAACGGAAATTTCCCTCGGGAATCCGTCGGAAACTTAATAAATATTTCTGCAAAAACTCGCGTTAGGAATTATGTTTCCCGCTTAAATTTTTTGACCATCAGAAATCCGTCGGTATTCCAACAGACGGCTTAAAAGCCATGCATGTTCGACAAATAGTCTGTCCACATTGCAATTAACGGTTTTCGGATGGTTTTCCGATGGCTTTCCGATGGCGTTACCAAAGCCGTCGGAAATCCGTCGGTTACGTAAATCAATATTTTGAAACAATATTTATATATTATTAAAAAGTTTTAGTTTATTTTGTATACAACAAAATGCATATGCAAATAACATCACTTTTTCAATATTGCGTGGAAGCATTTATGAACATATGGAAATGAAATCGGTTTATTGGGGTAAATAGATGCTTTTGGGATCAGTATATGTTTCCTCGAGTAAAATGATGCTTTTTTGGGGTCAATAGATGCTTTTTTGGTGTGAATAGATGCTTTTTTGGACTACTTAATCTAATGAACATTCCGAATTAGATGAATTTAGAAAAAATAATTTATATATAATTAAAGTATGGAAAAAAATATTATTATCATAAATTTAATCTGAATCTGATAAACATTCCGAATTAGCTGAATTTTGGTCATCAAACTCGGCAATCTCTTTTTCTAAATCTTGAAACATGTTGTAATCTCCGTTCGTGGTGTCATCAACAACAAGGTTAACTTCAAGAGAAATGTCTATTGAACCAAAGTTACTAATTGTGATTTGTTGCATAGAGTCTTTTTCGGTAATACCACATACTATTTCTCTAGGATGTATTGAAGTCACTGTAATCCAAGGATCTTGCTTGTTCCTCACACGAGGATATCGAATGTAACAAACCTGGTCCGCTTGTGATGCAAGTGTAAAAGGATCATATTTTTGATGTCGCTTACTAGAGTGGACAGATGTAACACCGAATTCGTCTTGATGTTGATCTATGACAGGGTCATACAAGTCACAGTAGAACACAATACACCTCAAATCAATCATTCATGGATAGTGAACTTCTAATATTTCACGAAGAATACCGTTGTATACAATTTCTCCCGATTGAGATGATACACCATAATTACAAGTTCTTTGTGAGTTTCTTTCGCGATGACTCTGAAAAGCATATCCACAAGTATAGTACATTGGATAAGATTTTGCAGTAAATGTAGGATCACTCACCAACTCAACTAAACACGTGGGAAACGTTATCCCCCTAAAATGACCTGTAGTAACCTACAAAATAATTGAATGTAGTCAATTATATATATATAAATAGGAAAGTATTATTGAAAATTACATAATTGTTTTTTTAAGTTTGACACTAACATAAAAATGCAACCATCTTGCAAATTTGCTTTTTTAAGTTTGACCAACTCATTCTCTATGTAATCTGAATAATGAACACGTATTTGTTCCATGTATATCCTGTTAATTATGAACAGAATAATTAACAATAAATTATAATAAAAATTGAAAACAAAATTTAATTGAATGTACCTCTCATATTCCAAAATGTCATCATAATTTGTCAAAATATACAAATGCAAGTGATTGTGTTCCTCCTCGGATAGACGTCGCGTCTTCCTTTTTCCACTTAAACGTCCAATTCGTGCAAATACTTCTGGCACATACACTGGATAGCGTGGTTTTTCTCATCCATCATCATGTCGTGCCAGTCGTCTATTTTTTGTTTGGACTTGGGATGGAAAATATTAGCTGGCGAAGTTAGATGTTTCTTCATTAATACTTTGTGCGACGATTGAACCTTCAACCCTACCAAGATTTTTAACTTTTTTCTTTACGTGGAACATATATCTCTCAAAAGCATACATCCATCGGTACTGAACAGGTACTCCAAGTGCTGCTTCTCTAGGGAGGTGAATAGGAAGATGCTCCATAACATCAAAAAACGCTTGTGGAAATATTTTCTCTAGGATACAAATGAGAACCAGTATTTTTTCCTCCAAATTTCGGATAACGTGTGCAGTAAATGATTTTGTACATAAATCTCGGAAAAAAGCACCAATCCCTTCATAAATAAAGTTAATATCATATAATATATTAAATAATGATTATTTATAATATAAAATAATATAAACGTACCTCCTATTGCTCCGTGGACGTTTTTAGGAAGAAGATCACTAAAAACAAATGGGAATAGTCTTTGCATGACAACGTGACAATCATGACTTTTCATCCCTGAAAATTTGCCTTCAATAGTATCTACACAATTACGAAGATTAGATGCGTATCCATCTGGAAATTTGACACTATGCTTAATCCAGTCAAAGAATTCGTCTTTTGCATGCGCATCCAACCGGAATGTGGGAGACAGTGATTTTCCATTTGACATTACATGTAGTTCCTTCCGGGAACAAATATCCGGCAAATCCAATCTACCTTTCAAATTTTCTTTTGTTTTTCTTTACACATTTAGAACGGTATTCATTATGTTGTCAAAAAAATTCTTCTCAATGAGCATAACATCTAGATTATGGCGCAACAAATGGCCCTTCCAATATGGTAAATCCCAAAAAATGCTCTTCTTATGCCAATTATGGTATTCAACACAACCATCAACAGGGTAATGTCTGTTACCTCCACATGAAGCCGTTCTCTCAGCACCAAAATCTCTAAGTTGAGTCATCATATAATTCTTATCAAGAATAGGAGGTGCACCATGAAATATTTTTTGTTTTTCCTAAACAATCTCGTGCTCTGGCGGTATGGATGATCTTGTGGTAGAAATTGACGATGACAATCGAACGAACTAGTTTTTCGTCCGTGTTTCAGTTGGAACGCATCAGTATTATCTTGACCATATGGGCATGCTAATCTTCCATGCGTCGACCATCCTGATAACATACCATATGCTGGAAAACCACTTATGGTCCACATAAGTACTGCTCGCATCAAGAAATTCTATTGGTTGGAAACATCGAATGCTTCGACACCATTTTCCCACAATATTTTTAACTCATGAATTAGTGGCTGCAAGAAAATATCAAGCGATCGCTTAGGATGCTCTAGACCGGGGACGAGAATTGTTAGAAACAAAAACTCTCGTTTCATGCACAATGAAGGAGGCAAATTATAAGGTGTCACGATAACCGCCACAATGAGTAATGCCTCCCATGCTCCCCAAAAGGGTTGAATCCATCTCTAGAGAACCCGAGGTCTACGTTCCTAGGCTCATATGCAAAACTAGGATAAAGCTGTTGAAAATAATTCCATGCTTTTGCATCCGAAGGATGCACAATTTCTCCATTTGAATTATGTTTTGCATGCCATCTCATAGGTTTTGCTGTGTGTTCAGATTGATATAACCCCTTAAACCTCTCTGTTAATGGCAAATACCACATCCGTTTATGCGGAATAGGCACTCTCCCGCTTGTCTCTTGAAATCGAGGTTTGTGACAAAATCGGCACTTCATGCGGTTTTCATCATTTCTCCAATAGATCATGCAGTTGTCAATACATACATCGATCATTTGATATGACAATCCAATACCAGCTACAAGTTTTTGAACTTCGTAATATGAAGCAGGTGCAATATTATCTTCAGGTAATATATCTCTAACAAAATAACCTACCGCATTCACACAATCTTCAGCCAAGTTGAAATCCATCTTTATCGTCATCAACCTGCTTGCAGCAAATAAAGGCGATAATCTATCTCTACATCTTTTATACAAAGGCTGCTTTGATGCATCTAACATATCAAAAAATGTCCGGGCTTCCAAATTAGGTTCCTCTTTAATGTACGATGCCCTTTGTTCACTAAATGCATCATTCACCATCTGAACAGTACCTCCGTTTATATCAACTTGTGATGCCAGTTGCTCTACTCTAACATTAGTACTATCTAACCTTTTTGAAGTACTACGATAATATTGCATCGTTGCATCAGTTTCTCCATGTGAATACCAAATTTTGTAACCCGGCATAAATCAAGTCCAATAAAAATGATTACATACTTCTCTAACAGAGATTAATCTATGATTTTGACATTTAATAAACAGACAATACATGAGCATTGAAAATTGAGCTAGCTTAACGTGAGCATTGGATTCGTGTCATTCTAAGCTCTAAATCATAAGTTACGGACGATTCAAAGTGGACATGTCAAGTTGATCGGTCAGTTAAAGTGATCATTCTAAACTAATCATTGGTGCTCATTAAGTAAAGGCTTATAAACGAAGCATAAACCATGGCATCACGCAGTATGAGATAGATTGGATTTCTTGGCCGCTCTGTTGTATCTAGTTCTTTCTCCAATATTGTCACAATACATAAAATTGACCTAGCTTAACGAGGGCATTGGATTCGTGTCATTCTAAGGTCTAAATCAAAAGTTTCAGACAATTTAGTAGGGACATGTCAAGTTGATCGGCCAGTTAAAGTGATCATTATGAATTGATCATTGGTGGTCATTGGGCTTATAAATGAAGCATAATGCATGGCATCACGCATTTTTGGCAAGATTGGATTACGTGGACACTTTTTCGTATCTACATCTGTCTCAAATTTTGCCACAACATATAAAATTGAGCTAGCTTAACGTGGGCATTGGTTTCGTGTCATTATGAGCTCCAAATCAAAAGTTACGGATGATTTAGTGCGGACATGTCAAGTTGATCGGCCAGTTAAATTGATCATTCCAAACTGATCATTTGTGCTCATTAAGTAAAGGCTTATAAATGAACCATAATGCATGACATCACGTAGTTTTGATAGATTTGATAATTTTGAGGACTTGTCAAAGCAATTTTAGTCTTAAATTTTATCACAATATAGAAAATTGACCAAGCTTAACGTGGGCATAGAATTCGTGTCATTTTGAGCTCTAAATCAAAACATATAAACGATTTAGTTTGGACATGTCAAGTTGATCAGCCAGTTAAAGTGATCCTTCTAAACTGATCATTGGTACACATTGAGTAAAGGCTTATAAATGAAGCATAATGCATGACATCACGCAGTTCGGAATACCTTGGATTACTTGGATGCTTTGTCGTATCTATTCCTGTCTCAAATTTTGTCACAATATAGAAATTGAGTTAGCGTAACGTGGGCATTTGATTCGTCTCATTGTGAGCTCTAAATCATGAGTTACGGACGATTTAGTGCGGACATGTCAAGTTTATCGGCTGTTTAAGGTGATCATTCGAAACTGATCAATGGGGCTCATTAAGTAAACGCTTATAAATGAAGCATAGAGCAGGGCATCACACAGTTTGGGATATATTGGATTACTTAGACGCTTTGTTGATCTAGTTCAGTCTCAAATTGTGTCACAATATCAAAAATTTAGATAGCTTAACGTGGGCATTGCATTCGTGTCATTCTGAGCTCTAAATCATAAGTTACAGACGATTTAGTCGGACATGTCAAGTTGAACGGCATGTTAAAGTGATCCTTCTAAACTGATCATTGGTGCTCATTAAGTAAACGCTTATAAAGGAAGCATCAATCATGTCATCACGCAGTTTGAGATAAATTGGATTACTTGGTCACTTTATCGTTTATAGTTCTGTCTCAAATTTTGTCACAATATAAAAAATTGAGTTACCTTAACGTGGGCACTGGATTCGTGTCAATCTATTACTTGGAGGACTTGTCAAACCCATTTTAGTCTTAAAGTTTATCACAATATAGAAAATTCAGCTAGCTTATCATGGGGATTGGATTCGTGTCATTCTGAGCTCGTAATCAAAAGTTACACACGATTTAGTGCGTACATGTCAAGTTGATCGGCTGGTTAAAATGACCTTTCTTAACTGATCATTGGTGCTCTTTAAGTAAAGGCTTATGAATGAGGCATAATGCATGGCATAACGCAAATCGGGATAGATTGGATTACTTGAACGCTTTGTCTTATATATTTATGTCTCAAATTTTGTCACAATATAGAAACTTGAGCTAGCTTAACGTGTGTATTGGATTCGTGTTGTTCTGAGCTCTAAATCATAAGTTACGGACGATTCAGAGGGGACATGTCAAGTTGATTGGCCAGTTAAAGTAATCATTTTAAACCGATCATTGGTGCTCATTAAATAAACACTTATAAAGGAAGTATAAAGCATGACATAACGCAGTTTTTTCTAGATTGGATTACTTGGACGCTTTTTTCATATCTATATTTGTATCAAATTTTGTAACAATATAGAAAATTGAGAAAGTTTAATGTGGGCAATGGATTCGTGTCATTCTGAGGTCTAAATCAAAAGTTGTGGACGATTTAGTGCAGACATGTCAAGTTAATCGGCCATTTAAATTGATTATTCCAAACTGATCGTTGGTGCTCATTGAGTAAAGGCTTATAAATGAATTATAATGCATGACATCTTGTAGTTTTGGATTACTTGGAGGACTTGTCAAAGCAATTTTAGTTGTAAATTTATCACAACATAGAAAATTGAGCTAGCTTAACGTGGGCATTGGATTCGTGTCATTCTGAGCTTTAAATCAAAAGTTACGAATCGTTTAGTGTGGAAATGTCAAGTTGATCAGCCAGTTAAGGTGATCATTCTAAATTGATCATTGGTGCTCATAAAGTAAACGCTTATAAATGAAGCATAAAACATGGCATTACACAGTTTGGGTTTGAATGGATTACTTGGATGCTTTGTCGTACCTAGTTTTGTCTTAAATTTTGTCGCAATATAAAAAATTGATCTAGCTTAACGTAAGCACTGGATTCATGTCATTCTAATCTCTAAATGAAAAGATATGGAAGATTTAGTGCGGACATGTTAAAATGACCGGCTACTTTAAGTGATCATTCTAAACTGATCATTGCTATTCATTGAGTAATGGCTTTTAAATGAAGCATAATCCATGTCAACACGTAGTTTTGGCTAGATTGGATTACTTGGACACTTTTTCGTATCTATTTCAATCATAAATTTTGTCACAATATAGAAAATTAAACTACCTTAACATGGGCATTGGATTCGTATCATTATGAGCTATAAAACAAAAGTTATGGACGATTTAGTGCATACATGTCAAGGACCAGTTAAATTGATCATTCCAAACTGATCATTGGTGCTCATTAAGTATAGGGTTATAAATGAAGTATAATGCATGACATCACATAGTTTTGGATAGATTTGATTACTTGGAGGACTTGTCAAACCAATTTTAGCCTTAAATTTTATCACAATACAGAAAATTGAGCTAGCTTATCATGGGCATTGGATTCGTGTCGTTCTGAGCTCGTAATCAGAAGTTACACACGATTTAGTGCGTACATGTCAAGTTGATCGGCCGGTCAAAATGACCTTTCTTAACTGATCATTCGTGCTCATTAAGTAAAGGTATATAAATGAAGTATAGTGCATAGCTTCACGCAAATCGGGATAGATTGGATTACTTGAACGCATTGTCTTATCTATTTCTATCTGAAATTTTGTCACAATATAGAAAATTGAGCGAGCTTAACGTGCGCATTGGATTCGTGTCATTTTGATCTCTAAATCATAACTTACGGACAATTCCGAGGGGACATGTCAAGTTGATTGGCCATTTAAAGTAATCATTTTAAACCGATCATTGGTGCTCATTAAGTAAACGCTTATAAAGAAAGTATAAAGCATGACATCACACAGTTTTCTCTAGATTGGATTACTTGGACGCTTTTTTTGTATCTATATCTGTATCAAATTTTGTAACAATATAGAAAATGGAGCAAGCTTAATGTGGGCATTGGATTCATGTCATTCTGAGGTCTAAATCAAAAGTTGTGGACGATTTAGTGTAGACATGTCAAGTTAATCGGCAATTTAAATTGATCATTTCAAACTGATCATTGGTGCTCATTGAGTAAAGGCTTATAAATGAATCATAATGCATGACATTTTGTAGTTTTGGATAGATTTGATTACATGGAGGACTTGTCAAAGCAATTTAAGTCGTAAATTTATCACAATATAGAAAATTGAGCTAGCTTAACGTGGGCATTGGATTCGTGTCATTCTGAGCTTTAAATCAATAGTTACGGATGATTTAGTGCGGACATGAATCAAATAAGACCTATCTTGACCTACAAGGCAAGTGTGAGCACGAAAATTCAGTTTGAATAACAAGGGAAATGAAAAAGGATGGGTTATTATTAACCACATGGTTGAAATGGTTAAATAGCTACCTTGGGAGAAGAATCAAGGTGGAAAAGTCATGCCCATGCTGCACACAGTCTTGGCAACCACACCAAACAGTCATGCCCATGCTGCACACAGTCTTGGCAACCACACCAAACAGTCATGCCCATGCTGTCTCCTCTCTTCTCATTGGTTGTTGACAGGCTCCTCCTCTATTCAAACTCATCCACAAGTTTGAATTCGTTTTCTTTTGTGTTCACATTGTAAATCCTCTATAAAAGGGCTGTAAAGACTCAATGTATAATATACTCTTAGGAGATTCTTCTCCATAAGTCTAAGTCATTTCTGTCATACTTCTCTTTGAGTTTTCAGATTCAATTCTTCACATTTCTCCTCTATAATCTCAATATTCTTACATGGTATCAGAGCATAAGATCATTCTCTTATCTTTTCTACTCAAATCTCTCAGTTTCTAATCTAAAATTCTGTCAAAATCTCTCAGTCTTTAGACTAAAAACTCACGGTTTCATTCAACCATAAAAGCTGCTTCCTTTGAGCTCTTCAAAGCCTAACAATGGAGGATACAGTTCAAATTAGTTCCAGCCTGAAACCTACGGTGATAGCAGTAGTTCTCAAAGGCTTGAACTACACATTATGGTCAAGAACCATCAAGACAGCCATTTGTGGCAAAGGACTTTGGAATCACATCTTGGAGGATAATACTCCATCTATAGATGATCCAAAGGAGAAGAAGGATGAGGCAACAAGAAAAGAAGAAGCTAGGTGGTTCCAAGAAGATCAATCAGTCCTTGGATTCCTCCAAAATTCATTGGACCCATCCATTTTTGAAGCTTATTCACATTGTGAAACTGCCAAGTCTCTTTGGGACACTCTCAAGAGGGTGTATGGGGATGTTTCAAACCTCAGCCGTGTGTATGAGGTTAAGAAGGCTCTCAATGATCTACACCAAGAGGATATGGAGTTCACAAAATTCCTGGGCAAGTTCCAGTCAACATGGTCCGAGCTTGACATGTTGAGACCAAGTTCTATGGATCCAAAGGTGCTTAATGAAAGGAAGGAACAAGACAAGATATTTGGGCTCCTTCTCAACCTAAATCCAGCCTTTAAGGATGTGATTAAGTCCATCCTGAGAGAGCCAAAACTCCCTGATTTCGAAGAGGTGTGCTCGAGGATTCAAAAGGAGCAAGGCAACATTGGTTTGTTTGGTGGTAAAGGAGAACTAGTCATGGCCAACAAAAGCGTGTTTAAGCAAGAGGATAGGAAGAGTGTGATGTGTGAGCATTGTAAGAGGAATGGCCACATCAAGGACAAGTGCTGGATACTTCATCCTCATCTCAAGCCAAACCGGTTCAAGGATTCAAAGGCTAACATCTCTCAAATGGTTGCGACTGAACCGGCAAGTTCATCCAACCAAGGAGGGGAGCTAGCTATGAATGTATCCATGGAGTATGTTAAGAAGAGTGACTTGGAGGATCTCATCAAGGCCTATGCCTCAAAACTCTCCGGTATCACACTCTACTCCCATAAATCGCTTGATAAACCAGATCATAAGTTGGTAGTGGATTCAGGTGCTTCTCACCATATGATTAGCAATGCTAGGTTGTTAAAGAACATTGAACCATGTCTAGGACAAGTAACTATAGCTGATGGTAAGGGTATTCCAATTGAAGGAACCGGAAAATTAAGACTATTTGACAAAGAAACTAATGCATTCTTTGTACCTAAATTTAAGTCTAATCTAGTTTCTGTCAAAAAGGCTACTAAAGACCTCAATTGCAATGTTACATTTGGGCCTAACAATGTTTACTTTCAGGATATTAAGAGTGGTAAGATACTTGGAGGTGGTGTAACTCAAGATGAGCTCTATGTTCTTGAAGACCCTCCAAGCAATTTGGATTCCTTAGCTTTCAAATCCTGTGTTTTGCTAATAAAGATGTCTTATGGCATGCTAGATTAGGACATCCTCATGCTCGTGCTTTAAGCTTAATAATTCCTAATGTCGCTTATGATCACTCAGTTTGTGAGGCTTGTATCCTTGGCAAACATTGTCGTGTTGTTTTCCCTAAATCGTCTACAATTTATGAGCATTGCTTTGATTTAGTACATTCCGATGTTTGGACCTCACCTTACATGTCTAGAGATAGGAATAAATACTTTGTGACCTTTATAGATGAGAAATCGAAATATACATGGGTTACATTACTTCCATCTAAAGATAGGGTTTATGAGGCATTTATAAACTTTCATAATTATGTTACTAATCAATTCAATGCCAAGATCAAAGTGTTAAGATCAGATAATGGAGGGAATACACAAGTCAAAGATTCAAAGCTCATCTAAACAAACATGGAATACTACATCAAACTAGCTGTCCACACACACCACAACAAAATGGAGTTGCTGAAAGGAAGAACCGACACTTAATGGAAGTAGCAAGATCCATGATGTTTCATACCAATGTTCCTAAAAGTTTTTGGGAGATGCAGTCTTGGTTGCTTGCTACCTCATCAATCGGATTCCAACCAAAGTCTTGCAAGATATATCCCCATTTGAGGTACTCAATAAAACTAAACCTTCCATTGATCATTTACGTGTATTTGGGTGTGTGTGCTTTGTGTATGTTCCAGGTGATCTAAGAAACAAGTTGGAGGCAAGGAGCATCAAGTGTATGTTCCTTGGATATTCGACAACACAAAAGGGTTATAAGTGCTATGATCCGAGCAACAACAGGACATATGTGTCTAGAGATGTCAAGTTCATAGAAGAACAAAGCTATTATGATCAGAAAGATTGGGAAGGATTGAAAGATCTCTCAAGGTCACCTTCTGATTTGGCTACGATTTTGAGGTTTCTCTTGAATCATTTGGGAAATGATCTGCCAAAGGATTCAAGACACGAAGAAACAAGAACCTTAAGTAGTTCACAAGATACCCAAGAGAATGAACAAGGGGTGGTAACTCAAGAACCAACTCCAATCCAAGAAGAAGCTATGGCCCAAAATCAAGAACAAGACGACTTGGAAGTGGGTATAGAGGAACCTATTCACCAAATGGAAGTGGAAACGGTTGTAGAGGAGGCTGCACCACCTGTTCAGCATTTAAGGAGGAGTACTAGACTTAGGAACACTAGGGTATTCTACAACAACCAGGCCGTGGCTCATCCCATACAAGCTGTTTGTTCCCTTGACCTCTTGCCATCTAGTCATCAAGCATTCCTTGGAAAGATTGAACAAAGTCAGATTCAAAGGACTTATGAAGAAGCTGAGAGCAAGAAAGAATGGTTAGATGCAGTAAGAGATGAGAAGGGAGCTATGGAAAGGAATCATACATGGGATATACAAGAACTTCCCAAAGGCAAGAAGGCTGTGAGTTCCAAGTGGGTGTTCACCATCAAGTATAAGAGCAATGGGGACATAGAAAGGTACAAGGCACGTCTAGTTGCAAGAGGTTTCACTCAGACATATGGAGAGGACTATACTGATACATTTGCACCGGTGGCTAAGCTACACACTGTAAGGGTTGTTCTTTCACTAGCTACGAATCTGACTTGGGACTTATGGCAAATGGATGTCAAGAACGCATTCCTACAAGGAGAACTTGAAGAGGAAGTGTATATGACTCCACCACCAGGCCTTGAAGATTTTTGCAAAGAGGGACAGGTTCTAAGACTTAGGAAGGCAATATATGGGTTGAAGCAGTCACCAAGGGCCTGGTATCACAAATTAAGCTCCACACTTACTGATAATGGGTTTAGGAAATCCCATTCAGATCATACTTTGTTCACTCGTCAAAACTCCAAAGGAATCGTGGCGGTCTTGGTTTATGTGGATGACCTTATCATCACAGGAGATGATAAGGAAGGAATTCAGTCCACAAAGGCCTTCTTAAACAGATCATTTGACATCAAGGATCTTGGAGAGTTGAAGTACTTCTTGGGTATTGAAGTTTGTCGGTCTCAAGAAGGGCTCTTTCTATCCCAAAGAAAGTATGCTCTTGATCTGTTGACAGACACGGGAAAGCTTGGGGCTAAACCGGCCAAAACTCCTCTTGAAGATGGCTACAAGGTCAACGGAAAGGGGAGAAAGCTGATGAGTTATTTAAGGATGTTTCTCAGTATAGGAGACTAGTTGGGAAGCTGATCTACCTCACCCTCACACGACCAGACTTGTGTTTTGCTGTGAATCAAGTAAGTCAACATATGCAAAAGCCTACTGTATATCATTGGAGCATGGTAGAAAGGATCCTTAGATACATCAAAGGATCTCCTGGTCAAGGTATATGGATGGGCAAGAATGGGAACACTGAGATTGTCGGGTATTGTGATGCGGATTGGGCTGGTGATAGGGTGGATAGGAAATCAACCACTGGGTATTGCACCTTCGTTGGTGGGAACTTAGTCACTTGGAAGACTAAGAAGCAGAAGGTGGTATCATGTTCTAGTGCTGAAGCAGAATATAGGGCTATGAGGAAGCTGACAAATGAAGTAACTTGGCTCAAAGCACTCTTGAAAGATTTCGGTATTGCACAACCAGGGCCAATTACCTTCCATTGTGATAATCAGGCAGCCATTCACATAGCTTCAAACTCAGTGTTTCACGAGAGGACCAAGCACATAGAGATCGACTGCCATAAGGTTAGGGAGAAAGTTCAAGATGGAACCATTCTGCCATGTTATACAAGGAGTGAAGACCAACTAGCTGACATCTTCACAAAGGCAGCAAGTCTCAAAGTTTGCAAGAACATCTTTAGCAAACTTGGGCTTGTTGATTTATCACACCCATGATCAAAGGTCTCCTAATCCAAGAGCAGCACACTCTTTTTCCCTTATTAACGTTTTGTCCCAAGTGGTTTTCCTTAATAAGGTTTTTAATGAGGTGTTGCCTTGGGTTCCCAAGCTTAAGACTTTAGGGTGATTCCAAAGTCTTTAGCTTGAGGGGAGTATTGACATAGGAAAATCAAATAAGACCTATCTTGACCTACAAGGCAAGTGTGAGCACGAAAATTCAGTTTGAATAACAAGGGAAATGAAAAAGGATGGGTTATTGTTAACCACATGGTTGAAATGGTTAAATAGCTACCTTGGGAGAAGAATCAAGGTGGAAAAGTCATGCCCATGCTGCACACAGTCTTGGCAACCACACCAAACAGTCATGCCCATGCTGCACACAGTCTTGGCAACCACACCAAACAGTCATGCCCATGCTGTCTCCTCTCTTCTCATTGGTTGTTGACAGGCTCCTCCTCTATTCAAACTCATCCACAAGTTTGAATTCGTTTTCTTTTGTGTTCACATTGTAAATCCTCTATAAAAGGGCTGTAAAGACTCAATGTATAATATACTCTTAGGAGATTCTTCTCCATAAGTCTAAGTCATTTCTCATTTTCTCATACTTCTCTTTGAGTTTTTCAGATTCAATTCTTCACATTTCTCCTCTATAATCTCAATATTCTTACAGACTTGTCAAAGCAATTTAAGTCGTAAATTTATCACAATATAGAAAATTGAGCTAGCTTAACGTGGGCATTGGATTCGTGTCATTCTGAGCTTTAAATCAATAGTTACGGATGATTTAGTGCGGACATGTCAAGGTTATTGGCCAGTTAAGCTTGACATGTTAAATTGATCATTGATTCTCATTAACTAAACGCTTATAAATGAATCATAAAGCATGGGACCACGCAGTCTGGGATAGTTTAGATTACTTAGACAGTTTGTTGTATCTAGTTGTGTAGCAAATTTTGTCACTATATAAAAAATTGATCTAGCTTAACGTGTCCATTGGATTCGTGTCATTATTAAGCTCTAAATCAAAAGTTATAGACGATTTAATGCGGAAATTTCAAGTTGATCGGCAAGTAAAGGCTTATCAATGAAGCATAATGCATGGCATCACACAGTTTTGGCTAAATTGGATTACTTGGACAATTTTTCGTATCTATTTTTGTCTCCAACTTGGTCACAATAGAGAAAATTGAGCTAGCTTAACGTGAACCTTGGATTCGTGTCATTCCGAGTTCTAAACCATAAGTCACGGACGATTCAGAGGGTACATGTCAAGTTGATGGGCCAGTTAAATTGATCATTCAAAACTGATCATTGGTGCTCATTATGTAAATGCTTATAAATGAAGCATTATGCAAGGCGTGACACAGCTTTGGATAGAATGGATTACTTGGACGTTTTGTTGAATCTATTTCATTCTCAAATTTTGTCACAATATAGAAAAATGAGCTAGCTTAGTGTGGGCATTGGATTCGTGTCATTCAGAGCTCTAAATCAAAAATTACAGACGATTAAGTGTGGACATGTCAAATTGATCGGCAAGTTGAAATGATCATTATAAACTAATTATTGGTGCTCATTGAGTAAAAGCTTAGAAATGAAGAATAATGCAAGGCATCAAACAGGTTGGGATAGATACGATTATTTGGATGCTTTGTCGTATCGATTTCTAACTAAAATGTAGTCAAAATATAAACAATTGAGCTAGCTTAACGTGGGCATTGGATTCGTGTCATTCTGAGCTCTAAATCAAACGTTACGTACGATTTAGAGCGGATATGTCAAGTTGATCGGCCTGTTAAAGTGATCATTCTAAACTGATCATTGGTGCTCATTAAGTAAAAGCTTACAAATGAAGCATAAAACATGGCATCATGCAGTCTGGGATAGATTGGATTATTTGGACACTTTGTTGTATCTAGTTCTGTCTCAAATTTTGACACAATATGAAAAATTGATCTAGCTTAAAGTGGGAATTGGATTGGTGTCATTCTAATCTCTAAATCAAAAGTTATAGAGGATAGAGTGCGGACATTTCAAGTTGATCGGCCAGTTAAAGTGATCATTCTAAACTGATCAGTGGTGCTCATTGAGTAAAGGCTTATAAATAAAACATAATGCATCGCATCATGCAGTTTTATCTAGATTGGAGTACTTGGACGCTTTTTCTTAACTATTTCTATCCCAAATTTCGTCACAATTTAGAAAATCAGAAGTTACGCCTGATTTAGTGCGGACATGTCAATTTGATTGGCCGGTTAAAATGATCTTTCTTAACTGATCATTGGTGCTCATTAAGTAAAGGCTTATAAACAAAGCATAATTCATGGCATCACGCCAATCGGGATAGAATTGATTACTTGAACACTTTGTCTTATCTATTTATGTCTCAAAATTTTTCACAATTTAGAAAATTGAGCTAGCTTAACGTAAGCATTGAATTCATGTAATTCTGAGCTCTCAATCATCAGTTACGGACGATTCAGAGGGGACATGTCAAGTTGATTGGCCAGTTAAAGTAATCATTCTAAACATATCATTGGTGCTGATTAAGTAAACGCTTATAAAGGAAGCATAAAGCATGACATCACGCAGTTTGGGATAGATTAGATTACTTGGATATTTTATCATTTCTATTTCTGTCTCAAATTTTGTTACAATATAAAAAATTGAGCTACCTTAACGTGAGCACTGGATTCGTGTCATTCTGAGCTCTGAATGAGAAGTTACGGGAAATTTCGTGTAGACATGTCAAGTTGATCGGCCAGTTAAAATGATCTCTCATGACTGAGCATTGGTGCTCATTTCGTAAATGCTTATAAATGAAGCACAATGCATGGCATCACGAAAATCGGGATAGATTGGATTACTTGGATGCTTTGTCGTATCTTTTTCTTTCTCAAGTTTTGTCACAACAAAGAAAATCGAGCTAGCTTAACTTGGGCATTAGATTCGTGTCATTCTGTGGTCTAAATCAAAAGTTATACACAATTCAGTGCAGACATGTCAAGTTCATCGGCCAGTTAAATTGATTATTCCAAACTGATCAGTGGTGTTCATTGAGTAAAAGCTTATAAATGAAGCATAATGCATAACATCACGTAGTTTTGGATAGTTTTGATTACTTGGAGGACTTGTCAAAGCAATTTTAGTCTTAAATTTTATCACAATATAGAAAATTGAACTAGTTTAAAGTGGGCATAGGATTCGTGTCATTCCAAGGTTTAAATCAAAAGTTATGGACGATTTAGTGCGGATATGTCAAGCTGATCGGCAACTTGAAATGGTCATTCTAAACTGCACATTGGTGCTAATTGAGTAAAGGCTTATAAATGAAAAATAATGCATGGCATCACGCTGTTTGAGATAGATTGTATTACTTGGACGCTTTGTCGTATCTATTTCTGTCTCAAATTTTGTCACAATATAAAAGATTTATCTTGCTTAATGAGAGCATTGTATTCGTGTCATTCTGAGCTCTAAATCATAAGTTACGGACGATTCAGAGCGGACATGTCAAGTTGATCGGCCAGTTAAAATAATCTTTCTAAATTGATCATTGATTCTCATTAACTAAACGCTTATAAATGAATCATAAAGCATGGGACCACGCAGTCTGGGATAGTTTAGATTACATGGACAGTTTGTTGTATCTAGTTGTGTAGCAATATTTGTCGCAATATAAAAAAATTGATCTAGCTTAACGTGGCTATTGGATTCGTGTCATTATAAGCTCTAAATCAAAAGTTATTGACGATTTAATGCGAAAATTTCAAGTTGCTCGGCCAGTTAAAGTGATCGTTCTAAACTGGTCTTTGGTTCTCATTAAGTAAAGGCTTATAAATGAAGCATAATGCATGGCATCACACATTTTTGGCTTAATTAGATTACTTGGACAATTTTTCGTATCTATTTCTGTCTCAAACTTGGTCACAATAGAGAAAATTGAGATAGCTTAACGTGAACATTGGATTCGTGTCATTCCGAGTTCTAAACCATAAGTCACGGACGATTCAGATGGTACATGTTAAGTTGATGGGCCAGTTAAATTGATCATTCAAAACTGATCATTGGTGCTCATTATGTAAATGCTTATAAATGAAGCACAATGCAAGGCGTGACACAGCTTTGGATAGAATGAATTACTTGGACGTTTTGTTGAATCTATTTCATTCTCAAATTTTGTCACAATATAGAAAAATGAGCTAGCTTAGCGTGGGCATTGGATTCGTGTCATTCAAAGCTCTAAATCAAAAATTACGGACGATTAAGTGTGGACATGTCAAATTGATCGGCAGGTTGAAATGATCATTCTAAACTAATTATTGGTGCTCATTGAGTAAAAGCTTATAAATGAAGAATAATGCATGGCATCAAACAGGTTGGGATAGATAGGATTACTTGGATGCTTGGTCGTATCGATTTCTAACTAAAATGTAGTCAAAATATAAACAATTGAGCTAGCTTAACGTGGGCATTGGATTCGTGTCATTCTAAGCTATAAATCAAACATTACGTACGATTTAGAGCAGATATGTCAAGTTGATCGGCCTGTTAAAGTGATCATTCTAAACTGATCATTGGTGCTCATTAAGTAAAAGCTTATAAATGAAGCATAAAACATGGCATCATGCACTCTGGGATAGATTGGATTATTTGGACGCTTTGTTGTATCTAGTTCTGTCTCAAATTTTGACACAATATAAAAAATTGATATAGCTTAAAGTGGGAATTGGATTGGTGTCATTCTAATCTCTAAATCAAAAGTTACAGAGGATAGAGTGCGGACATTTCAAGTTGATCGGCCAGTTAAAGTGATCATTCTAAACTGATCAGGGGTGCTCTTTGAGTAAAGGCTTATAAATAAAACATAATGCATGGCATCATGCAGTTTTATCTAGATTGGAGTACTTGGGACGCTTTTTCTTAACTATTTCTATCCCAAATTTCGTCACAATTTAGAAAATCAGAAGTTACGCATGATTTAGTGCGGACATGTCAATTTGATCGGCCGGTTAAAATGATCTTTCTTAAGTGATCATTGGTGCTCATTAAGTAAAGGCTTTTAAACGAAGCATAATTCATGGCATCACGCAAATCGGGATAGATTTGATTACTTGAACACTTTGTCTTATCTATTTATGTCTCAAAATTTGTCACAATTTAGAAAATTGAGCTAGCTTAACGTAAGCATTGAATTCGTGTCATTCTGAGCTCTCAATCATCAGTTACGGACGATTCAGAGGGGACATGTCAAGTTGAATGGCCAGTTAAAGTAATCATTCTAAACTTATCATTGGTGCTGATTAAGTAAACGCTTATAAAGAAAGCATAAAGCATGACATCACGCAGTTTGGAATAGATTTGATTACTTGGATGTTTTATCATTTCTATTTCTGTCTCAAATTTTGTTACAATATAAAAAATTGAGCTACCTTAACATGAGCACTGGATTCGTGTCATTCTTAGCTCTGAATCAGAAGTTACGGGAAATTTCGTGTGGACATGTCAAGTTGATCGGCCAGTTAAAATGATCTCTCATGACTGAGCATTGGTGCTCATTTCGTAAATGCTTATAAATGAAGCACAATGCATGGCATCACGCAAATCGGGATAGATTGGATTACTTGGATGCTTTGTCTTATCTTTTTATTTCTCAAGTTTTGTCACAACAAAGAAAATTGAGCTAGCTTAACTTGGGCATTAGATTCATGTCATTCAGAGGTCTAAATCAAAAGTTATACACAATTCAGTGCAGACATGTCAAGTTCATCGGCCAATTAAATTGATTATTCCAAACTGATCAGTGGTGCTCATTGAGTAAAAGCTTATAAATGAAGCATAATGCATAACATCACGTAGTTTTGGATAGTTTTTATTAATTAAAGGACTTGTCAAAGCAATTTTAGTCTTAAATTTTATCACAATATAGAAAATTGAACTAGTTTAAAGTGGGCATAGGATTCGTGTCATTCCAAGGTTTAAATCAAAAGTTATGGACGATTTAGTGTGGATATGTCAAGCTGATCGGTAACTTGAAATGGTGATTCTAAACTGATCATTGGTGCTAATTGAGTAAAGGCTTATAAATGAAAAATAATGCATGGCATGACTCTGTTTGAGATAGATTGTATTATTTGGACGCTTTGTCGTATCTATTTCTGTCTCAAATTTTGTCACAATATAAAAGATTTATATTGCTTAATGTGAGCATTGTATTCGTGTAATTCTGAGCTCTAAATCATAAGTTACGGACGATTCAGAGCGGACATGTCAAGTTGATTGGCGAGTTAAAATAATCATTCTAAATTGATCATTGATTCTCATTAACTAAACGCTTATAAATGAATCATAAAGCATGGGACCACGCAGTCTGGGATAGTTTAGATTACATGGACAGTTTGTTGTATCTAGTTGTGTAGCAAATTTTGTCGCAATATAAAAAATTGATCTAGCTTAACGTGGCTATTGGATTCGTGTCATTATAAGCTTTAAATCAAAAGTTATAGACGATTTAATGCGAAAATTTCAATTGATCGGCCAGTTAAAGTGATCGTTCTAAACTGGTCTTTGGTTCTCATTAAGTAAAGGCTTATAAATGAAGCATAATGCATGGCATCACACAGTTTTGGCTAAATAAGATTACTTGGACAATTTTTCGTATCTATTTATGTCTCAAACTTGGTCACAATAGAGAAACTTGAGCTAGCTTAACGTGAACATTGGATTTGTGTCATTCCTAGTTCTAAATCATAATTAAGTTACGGACGATTCAGAGGGTACATGTCAAGTTGATGGACCAGTTAAATTGATCATTCAAAACTGATCATTGGTGCTCATTATGTAAATGCTTATAAATGAAGCACAATGCTAGACGTGACACAGTTTTGGATAGATTGGATTACTTGGACGTTTTGTCGAATCTATTTCATTCTCAAATTTTGTCACAATATATTAAAATGAGCTAGCTTAGTGTGGACATTGGATTCGTGTCATTCAGAGCTCTAAATCAAAAATTACGGATGTTTAAGTGTGGACATGTCAAATTGATCGGCAAGTTGAAATGATCATTCTAAACTAATTATTGGTGGTCATTGAGTAAAAGCTTATAAATGAAGAATAATGCATGGCATCAAACAGGTTGGGATAGATAGGATTACTTGGATGCTTTGTCGTATCGATTTCTAACTAAAATGTAGTCAAATTATAAACAATTGAGCTAGCTTAACGTTGTCATTGGATTCATGTCATTCTGAGCTCTAAATCAAATGTTACCTACGATTTAGAGCGGATATGTCAAGTTGATCGGCCTGTTAAAGTGATCATTCTAAACTGATCATTGGTGCTCATTAAGTAAAAGCTTACAAATGAAGCATAAAACATGACATCATGCAGTCTGGGATAGATTGGATTATTTGGACAATTTGTTGCATCTAGTTCTGTCTCAAATTTTGACACAATATAAAAATGGATCTAGCTTAAAGTGGGAATTGGATTGGTGTCATTCTAATCTCTAATTCAAAAGTTACAGAGGATAGAGTGCGTACATTTCAAGTTGATCGGCCAGTTAAAATGATCATTCTAAACTGATCAGTGGTGCTCATTGAGTAAAGGCTTATAAATCAAACATAATGCATGGCATCATGCAGTTTTATCTAGATTGGAGTACTTGGAGGCTTTTTCTTATCTATTTCTATCCCAAATTTGGTCACAATTTAGAACATCAAAAGTTACGCACGATTTAGTGCGGACATGTCAATTTGATTGGCCGGTTAAAATAATCTTTCTTAACTGATCATTGGTGCTCATTAAGTAAAAGCTTATAAATGAAGCATAATGCATGGTATCACGCAAATCGGGATAGATTTGATTACTTAAACACTTTGTCTTATCTATTTATGTCTCATAATTTATCACAATATAGAAAATTGAGCTAGCTTAACGTGAGCATTGAATTAGTGTTATTCTGAGCTCTAAATCATCAGTTACGGAAGATTCAGAGGGGACATGTCAAGTTGAATGTCCAGTTAAAGTAATCATTCTAAACTTATCATTGGTGCTGATTAAGTAAACGCTTATAAAGGAAGCATAAAGCATGACATCACGCAGTTTGGGATAGATTGGATTACTTGGATGTTTTATCGTTTCTATTTCTGTCTCAAATTTTGTTACAATATAAAAAATTGAGCTACCTTAACGTGAGCACTGGATTCGTGTCATTCTATGCTCTAAATCAGAAGTTACGGGCAATTTCGTGTGGACATGTCAAGTTGATCGGCCAGTTAAAATGATCTCTCTTGACTGAGCATTGGTGCTCATTTAGTAAATGCTTATAAATGAAGCACAAATGATGGCATCGCGCAAATCGGGATAGATTGGATTACTTGGATGCTTTGTCGTATCTTTTTCTTTCTCAAGTTTTGTCACAACAGAGAAAATTGAGCTAGATTAACTTGGCATTAGATTCGTGTCATTCTGAGGTCTAAATCAAAAGTTATACACAATTTAGTGCATACATGTCAAGTTCATCGGCCAGTTAAATTGATTATTCCAAACTGATCAGTGGTGCTCATTGAGTAAAAGCTTATAAATGAAGCATAATGCATAACATCACGTAGTTTTGGATAGTTTTGATTACTTGGAGGACTTGTCAAAGTAATTTTAGTCTTAAATTTTATCACAATATATAAAATTGAACTAGTTTAAAGTGAGCATAGGATTCGTGTCATTCCAAGGTTTAAATCAACAGTTAGGGACAATTTAGTGCGGATATGTCAAGTTGATCGGCAACTTGAAATGGTCATCCTAAACTGATCTTTGGTGCTAATTGAGTAAAGGATTATAAATGAAAAATAATGCATGGCATCACGGTGTTTGAGATAGATTGTATTACTTAGACACTTTGTCTTATCTATTTCTGTCTCAAATTTTGTCACAATATAGAAGATTGAGCTTGCTTAATGTGAGCATTGTACACGTGTCATTCTGAGCTCTAAATCATAAGTTACGGACGATTCAGTGCGGGCATGTCAAGTTGATCAGCTAGTTAAAATGATCATTCTTATGATCATTGGTGCTCATTGACTAAATGCTTATAAATGAATTATAATGCATGACATCACGTAGTTTTGGATAGATTTGATTACTTGGATGCTTTGTCGTATCTAGTTATGTCTCAAATTTTGCCAGACTATAAAAAATTGAGCTAGATTAACGTGAACATTGGATTCGTGTCATTTTGAGCTCTAAATCATAAGTTACGTACGATTCAGAGGGGACATGTCAAGTTGATCATCAAGTTAAAGTGATCAATCTAAACTGATCATTGGTGCTAATTAAGTAAAAGCTTATAAAGGAAGCATAAAGATTAGCATCACACAGTTTTGGATAGATTGGATTACTTGGACCCTTAGTCAATTCTAGTTCTGTCTCAAATTTTGTCCCAATATAAAAAATTGAGTTAGCTTAACGTGGGCATTGGATTCGTGTTGTTCTGAGCTCTAAATGAGAAGTTATGGATGATTAAGTGCGGAAATGTAAAGTTGATCGGCCAGTTAAAATGATATTTCTTAAATGATCATTGGTGTTCATTAAGTAAAGGATAATAAATGTTGCATAACGCTGGGCACCACGAAAATCAGGATAGATTGGATTACTTAGACATTTTGTCGTATCTATTTCTATCTCAAATTTTGACACAATATAAAAAATTGAGCTAGATTAACGTGAGCATTGGATTCGTGTCATTATGAGCTCTAAATCCTAAGTTATAGACAATTTAGAGGGAACATGTCAAGTTGATTGTCCAGTTAAAGTGATCATTCTAAACTGGTCATTGGTGCTCATTAAGTAGAAGCTTATAAAGGAAGCATAAATCATGACATCACGCAGTTTGGGATAGATTGGATTACTTGGATGCATTGTCATTTCTAGTTCTCTCTCAAATTTTGTCCCAATATAAAAAATTGAGCTAGCTTAACGTGGGCATTGGATTCCTATTATTCTGAGCTCTAAATAAGAAGTTACGGATGATTTAGTGCATACATGTCAAAATGATCAGCCATTTAAAATGATCTTTCTTAACTGATCATTGGTGCTCATTGAGTAAATGCTTATAAATGAAGCATAATGCATGACATCATGCAAATTGGGATAGATTGGATTACTTGGATGATTTGTCGTTTCTAATTCTATCTCAAATTTTTTCACAATATAGAAAATTGAGCTAGCTTAACGTGAGTATTGGATTCGTGTCATTTTGAGCTCTAAATCATAAGTTACGTACAATTCAGAGGGGACATCTCAAGGTTATCGGTCAGTTAAAGTGATCATTCATTGGTGCTCATTAAGGAAATGCTTATAAACGAAGCATAGTGCATGGCATCATGCAGTGTGGGATAGATTGGATTACTTGGACCCTTTTTCGTATCTAGTTCTGTCTCAAATTTTGCCACAATATATGAGATTGATTTAGTGCGGACATGTCAAGTTGATCAGCCAGTAAAAATGATCATTCTAAACTGATCATTGGTGCTCATTGAGTAAAGGCCTATAAATGAAGCATAATTCATGGTAGCACGTAGTTCTGGCTAGATTAAATTTCTTAGATGCTTTGTCATATCTATTTCTGTCTCATATTTTGTCACAATATAGAAAATTGAGTTAGTTTAACGTGGGCATTGGATTATGTCATTTGAAGGTCTAACTCAAAAGTTACAGACGATTTAGGGCGGACATGTCAAGTTGATCAGCCAGTTAAAATGATCATTCTTTTGATCATTAATGCTCATTGAGTAAATGATTATAGATGAAGCGTAATGCATGGCATCATGTAGTTCGGGATAGATTTCATTACTTGGATGATTTATCGTATCTATTTTTGTCTTAACTTTTGTCATAGTATACCAAATTGAGCTAGCTAAATGTGAGCACTGAATTCGTGTCATTCAGAGCTCTAACGCATAAGTTACAAAAAATTTAGTGCAGACATATCAATTGTATCGGCCAGTTAAGGGGATCATTCTAAGCTGATCATTGGTGCTCATTAAGTAAACGCTTATAAATGAAGTATAGAGCATGGCATCACGCAGTTTGGGATAGATTGGATTACTTGGACGCTTTTTCGTATATAGTTCTTTCTCAAATTTTGTCACAACATAAAAAATGGAGCTAGCTTAACGTGGGCATTGCATTCATGTCACTCGAAGCTCTAAATCAGAAGTTACAAACGATTCACTACGGACATGTCAAGTTGATCGGTCATTTAAAATGATCTTTCCAAACTCATCATTGGTGCTCATTGAGTAAAGGCCTATAAATGAAGCATAATTCATGGCAGCACGCAGTTTTGGCTAAATTGGATTACTTAAATGCTTTGTCATATCTATTTCTGTATCAAATTTTGTCACAATATAGAAAATTGAACTACCTTAACGTGAGTATTGGATTCGGGTCATTCTGAGCTCTAAATCCTAAGTTACAGACAATTCAGAGGGGACATGTCAAGTTGATAGTCCAGTTAAAGTGATCATCCAAAACTGATCATTGGTGATCATTAAGTAAACGCTTATAAAAGAAACGTAAAGCATGGCATCACGCAGTCCGGGATAGATTGGATTACGTCAACACTTTGTCGTATCTAGTTCTCTCTCAAATTTTGTCACAATATAAAAAATTGAGCTAGCTTAACGTGGGCATAGCATTCGTGTCATTCTGAGCTCTAAATCAGAAGTTGCGATCGATTTAGTGCAGATATGTCAAGTTGATCGGCCAGTTAAAATGATCTTTCTTAACTGATCATTGGTGCTCATTGAGTAATGGCTTATAATTGAAGCCAAATGCATGGCATCACTCAAATCAGGATAGATTCGATTACTTGGACGCTTTTTGTATCTATTTTTGTCTCAAATTTTGTTCCAATATAGAAAATTGAGCTAGCTTAACGTGAGCATTGGATTCGTGTAATTCTGAGTGCTAAATCCTAAGTTACAGACGATTCAGAGGGGATATGTCAAGTTGATCGTCCAGTTAAAGTGACCATTCTAATATGATCATTTGTGCTCATTAAGTAAACGCTTATAAAGGAAGCATAAAGCATGGCATCACGCAGTTTGGGATAGAATGGATTACTTGGACGTTTTGTCGTTTCTAGTTCTGTCTCAAATTTGTTACAATATAAAAAAATTGAGCTAGCTAAACGTGGGCATTGGATTCGTGTTATTCTGAGCTCTAAATCAAAAGTTACGGATGATTTAGTGCGGACATGTTAAGATGATCGGCCAGTTAAAATGATCTTTCTTCACTTATCACTGGTGCTCATTGAGTAAACGCTTATAAATGAAGCATAATGCATGACATCACGGAAATCGGGATAGATTAGATTACTTGGATGCTTTTCGTATCTCTTTCTGTCTCAAATTTTGTCCAAATATAAAAAATTGATCTAGTTTAACGTGAGCATTAGATTCGTGTCATTCTGAGCTTTAAATCATAAGTTACGTACGTTTGTGTGGGACATGTCAAGTTAAAGTGATCATTGGTGCTCATTAAGTAAACGCTAATAAATGAAGCATAGAGCATGGCATCACGCAGTGTGGGATAGATTGGATTATTTTGATGCTTTGTCCTACCTAATTCTATCTCAAATTTTGTTAGAATATAAAAACTTGATCTAGCTTAACGTGGGCATTGGATTTGTGTCATTCTAAGCTCTAAACAAAAAGTTAATGGAAGATTTAGTGTAGAAATGCCAAGCTGATCGGCCATATAAAGTGATAATTCTAAACTTATCATTTGTACTCATTGAGTAAAGGCTTTTAAATGAAGCATAATACTTGGCATCACATAGTTTTGGCTAGATTGGAATAATTGGAGGCTTTTATGTATCTATATCTATCTCAAATTCTGTCACAATATAGAAAATTTAGCTAGCTTAACGTGGGCATTGGATTCATGTTATTCTAAGATCTAAACAAAATGGTACAGACGATTTAGGGCGGACATGTCAAGTTGATCGGCTAGTTAAAATGATCATTGTTCTAATAATTGATGCTCATTGAGTAAATCGTAATAGATGAAGCATAATGCGTTGCATCATGCAGTTTGGGATAGATTGGATTACTTGGACGCTTTGACGTATCTATTTCTGTCTCAAATTTTGTCACAATATTGAAAATGGATGCTTAGCGTGAGCATTGGATTCGTGTCATTCTGATATCTAAATAATAAGTTACGGACGATTCAGAGCAGACATGTCAAGTTGAACGGAAAGTTAAGGTGATCATTCTAAACTGATCATTGGTGCTCATTAACTAAACGCTCATAAATGAAACATAAAGCATGGCATCACGCAGTTTGGGATAGATTGGATTACTTGGATGCTTTGTCGTATCTAGTTCTATCTCAAATTTTGTCACAATATAAAAAATTCAGCTAGCTTAACATGGGCATTGGATTCGTGTCATTCTGAGCTCAAAATGAAGAGTTACGGACGATTTATTGTGGACATGTCAAGTTGATCGTCCAGTTAAAATGATCTTTCTTAACTGATCATTGGTGCTCATTGAGTAAAAGCTTATAAGTGAAGCATAATGCATGGCATCACACAGTTTCGGCTAGACTAGATTACTTCATCGCTTTTTCATATATATTTCTGTCTCAAATTTTATCACAATATAGAAAATTGAGCTAGCTTAATGTGGGCATTGGATTTGTGTCATTCTGTGTTCTAAATCAAAAGTTCCGGACGATTTAGTGCGGAAATGTCAAGTTGATCGACTAGTTAAAGTGATCATTCTAAGCTGTTCGTTTGTGCTCATTGAGTAAAGGCTTATAAATGAAGCAAAATGCATGGCATCATGCAGTTTTTGCTATATTGGATTAATTGGACGCTTTTTCATATCTATTTCTGTCTCAAATTTTATCACAATATAGAAAACTGAACGAGTTTAATGTAGGCATTGGATCCGTATCATTCTGATCTCTAAATAATAAGTTACAAACTATTCAGAGCGGACATGTCAAGTTTGTTGGCCAGTTAAACTGATCATTCTAAACTGATCATTGGTGCTCTTTAAGTAAATGCTTACAAATGAAGAATAAAGCATGGCATCACGCAGTCTGGGATATATCGGATTACTTGGATGCTTTTTCGTATCTAGTTCTGCCTCAAATTTTGTCAGAATATAAAAAATTGATCTAGCTAAACGTGAGCATTGGATTCGTATCATTCTAAGCTCGAAATGCAAAGTTACGGACGATTTAGTGCGGACATATCAAGTTGATTGGCCAGTTACACTGATCACTCTAAACTGATCATTGGTGCTCATTAAGTAAATGCTTATGAGTGAAACATAATGCATGGCATCACGCAGTCTAGGATAGATTGGATTACTTGGACATTTTTTCGTATCTATTTCTTTCTCAATTTTTTTAAAAATATAAAAAATAACGTGGGCATTAGATTCGTGTCATTCTAAGCAATAAATGAAAAATTACATATGATATAGTATGGACATGTCAAGTTGATCGGCCAGTTAAAGTGATCATTCTAAGCTAATTATTTGTGCTCATTGAGTAAAAGCTTATTAATGAAGCATAATGCATGACATCACACAGTTTTTGCAAGATTAGATTACTTGGATGCTTTTTCGTATCAGTTTTTGTCTCAAATTTTGTCACAATATAGCAAATTGAGCTAGTTTAATGTGGGCATTGGATTCGTATCATTCTGAGCTCTAAATCAAAAGTTACAGACGATTTAGTGTGGAAATATCAAGTTGATCGGCCAGTTAAAGTGATCATTCAAAACTAGTCATTGGTTCTCATTGAGAAAACGCTTATTAATGAATCATAATGCATGGCATCCTGCAGTTTTGGCTAGATCGGATTACTAGGACGGCTTTACGTATCTATTTCTGTATCAAATTTTGTCACAATATCGAAAATTGAGACACTGGATTCGTGTCATTCAGAGCTCTAAATCATAAGTTACAGACGATTCAGAGCGGACATGTCAAGTTGATCGGCCAGTTAAAGTGATCATTCTAAAGTGATCATTGGTGCTCATTAAGTAAAGGCTTATAAATGAAGCATAAAGCATGGCATCATGCAGTCTCAGATTGATTGGTTTACTTGGACACTTTGTAGTATCTTGTTCAGTCTCAAATTTTGTAACAATATAAAATATTCATCTAGCTTAACATGGGAATTTGATTCGTTTCATTCTAAGATCTAAATCAAAAGTTACGGATGATTTAGTACGGATATGTCAAGTTGATCAGCGAGTTATAGTGATCATTGTAACCGGATCATTGGTGCTCATTGAGTAAAGGCTTATAATGAATCATAATGCATGGCATCACCCAGTTTTGGCTAGATTAGATTACTTGGACGCTTTTCCATATCTATTTCTGTCTCAAATTTTATCCCAATATAGAAAATTGAGCTAGTTTAACCTGGGCATTGGATTCATGTCATTCTAAGGTCAAAATCAAAAGTTACGGACCATTTAGTGTGGATATGTCAAGTTGATCGATCAGTTAATTTAATCATTCTAAAGTGAACATTGGTGCTCATTGAGTAAAGGCTTATAAATGAATAATAATCCATGGCATCACGAAGTTCGGGATAGTCTAGATTACTTGGACGTCTTGTCATACCTTTTTCCGTCTAAAATATTGTCACAATATAGAAAATTGAGCTAGTTTAATGTGGGCATTGGATTTGTGTCATTCTGAGGTCCAACTCAAAAATTATAGACGATTTAGTGCGGACATGTCAAGTTGATCAGCCAGTTAAAATGATCATTCTTCTGATCATTGATGCTCATTGAGTAAATGCTTATAAATGAAGCATAATGTGTGGCATCATTTAGTTTGGAATAGATTGGATTACTTGGAAAAATTTTCGTATCTATTTATGTCTCAAATTTTGTCACAATATAGCAAATTGAGCTAGCTTAACGTGGGTATTGGATTGGTGTCATTCTGAGGTCTAAATCAAACGTTACGGATGATTTAGTGCGAAAATATCAAGTTGATCGACTAGTTAAAGTGATCATTCTAAACTGGTCATTTGTGCTCATTGAGTAAAGGCTTATAAATGAAGCATAATGCATGGCATCATGCAATTTTTGCTAGATTGGATTACTTGGACGCTTTTTCGTATCTATTTCTGTCTCGAATTTTATCACAATATAGAAAATTGAACGAGTTTAACGTGGGCATTGGATCTGTGTCATTTTGATCTCTAAATAATAAGTTACAAACGATTCAGAGAGGACATATCAAGTTTGTTGGCCAGTTAAAGTTATCATTTTAAACTGATCATTTGTGCTCATTAAGTAAATGCTTATAAATGAAGAATAAAACATGGCATCACGCAGTATGAGATATATCGGATTGCTTGGATGCTAATCATTGGTGCTCATTGAGTAAAAGCTTATAAATAAAGCATAATGCATGACATCACACAGTTTTTGCTAGATTGGATTACTTGTATGCTTTTTTGAATCTATTTTTGTCTCAAATTTTGTCACAATATAGCAAATTGAGCTAGTTTAACGTGGGCATTGGATTCGTATCATCATGAGCTCTAATTCAAAAGTTATGGACGATTTAGTGCAGAAATGTCAAGTTGATCGGCCCGCTAAAGTGATCATTATAAACTTGTCATTTGTGCTCATTGAGTAAAAGGCTTATAAATGAAGCATAATGCATGGCATCATGCAGTTTTTGCTAGATTGGATTACTTGGAGGCTTTTTCGTATCTATTTTGGTCTCAAATTTTATCACAATATAGAAAATTGAACAAGTTTAACGTGGGCATTGGATCCATTTCATTCTGATCTCTAAATAATAAGTTACAAATGATTCAGAGCGGACATGTCAATTTTTGTTGGCAAGTTAAAGTGATCATTCTAAACTGATCATTAGGGCTCATTAAATAAATGCTTATAAATGAAGAATAAAACATGGCATCACGCAGTCTGGGATATGTCGGATTGCTTGGATGCTTTTTCGTATCTAGTTCTGTCTCAAATTTTGTGAGAATATAAAAAATTGATCTAGCTTAACGTGAACATTGGATTCGTGTCATTTTAAACTTTAAATCCAAAGTTACAGACGATTTAGTGTGGACATGTCAAGTTGATCGGCCAGTTAAACTGATCATTCGAAATTGATCATTGGTGCTAATTAAGTAAATGCTTATAAGTGAAACATAATGCATGGCATCACGCAATCTAGGATAGATTGGATTACTTGGACATTTTTCGCATCAATTTCTTTCTCAAATTTTTTTAAAAAATATAAAAAATTGATCTAGCTTAACGTGGGCATTAGATTCGTGTCATTCTAATCTATAAATCAAAATTACAGATGATATAGTATGCACATGTCAAGTTGATCGGCCAGTTAACGTGATCATTCTAAGCTAATCATTGGTGCTCATTGAGTAAAAGCTTATATATAAAGCATAATGCATGACATCACACAGTTTTTGCTAGATTGGATTACTTGTATGCTTTTTCGAATCTATTTTTGTCTCAAATTTTGTCACAATATAGCAAATTGAGCTAGTTTAACGTGGGCATTGGATTCGTATCATCATGAGCTCTAATTCAAAAGTTATGGATGATTTAGTGCGGAAATGTCAAGTTGATCGGCCCGCTAAAGTGATCATTCTAAACTAGTCATTGGTTCTCATTGAGTAAATGCTTAAAAATGAAGCACAATGCATGACATCACGCAGGTTTGGCTAGATCAGATTACTTGGACAGTTTTACGTATCTATTTCTGTCTCAAATTTTATCACCATATAGAAAATTGAACTAGATTAACGTGGGCATTGGATTCGTGTCATTCAGAGTTCTAAATCATAAGTTACAGATGATTCAAAGCGGACATGTTAAGTTGATCGACCAGTTAAAGTGATCATTATAAACTGATCATTGGTGCTCATTAAGTAAAGGCTTATAATTGAAGCATAAAGCATGGCATCAAGCATTTTGAAAAGAATGGATTATTTGGACGCTTTGACTTGTATAGTTCTGTCTCAAATTTTCTCACAATATAAAAATTGATCTATTTTGACGCGGGCGTTAATTCGGTGTCATTCTAAGCTCTAAATCAAAAGTTGTGGACGATTTAGTGCGTACATGGCAAGTTGGTCGGGCAATTAAAGTGATCATTCTAAACTGATCATTGGTGCTCATTGAGTAAAAGTTTATAAATGAAGCATAATGCATGGCATCACAAAGTTTTGGTTAGACTTGATTATTTGATTGCTTTTTCGTATCTATTTCTGTATCAAATTTTATCACAATATAGAAAATTGAGCTAGTTTAACGTGGGAATTGGATTTGTGTCATTCTGAGGTCTAAATAAAAAGTTACAGACGATTTAGAGGGGAAATGTCAAGTTGATCGACTAGTTAAAGTGATCATTCTAAACCGTTCATTTGTGCTCATTGAGTAAAGGCTTATAAATGAAGAATAATGCATGGCATCATGCAGTTTTTGCTAGATTGGATAACTTGGATGCTTTTTCGGATCTATTTCTATCTCAAATTTTATCACAATATTTAAAATTGAACGAGCTTAACGTGGGCATTGGATCCATGTCATTCTGATTTCTAAATAATAAGTTACAAACGATTCAGAGTGGACATGTCAAGTTTATTGGCCAGTTAAAGTGATCATTCTAAAATGATCATTGGTGCTCATTAAGTAAATGAGACAGAACTATTGGCATCACGCAGTCAAGGATATATCGCTAAAATGAAGAATAAAGCATGGCATCACGCAGTCAGGGATATATCGGATTACTTGTACGATTTTTCGTATCTAGTTCTGTATCAAATTTTGTAAGAATATAAAAAAATTCATCTAGCTTAACGTGAGCATTGGATTCGTGTCATTCCAAGCTCTAAATCCAAAGTTATGGACGACTTAGTGCGGATATGTCAAGTTGATCGGTCAGTTAAACTGATTATTCTAAGCTGATCATTTGTGCTCATTAAGTAAATGCTTATAAGTGAACCATAATGCATGGCATCACGCAGTCTAGGATAGATTGGATTACTTGGACATTTTTTCGAATCTATTTCTTTCTCAAATTTTTTTTTAAAATATAAAAAATTGATCTAGCTTAACGTGGGCATTAGATTCGTGTCATTCTAAGCTATAAATCAAAAATTATGGATGATATAGTATGGACATGTCAAGTCGATCGGCCAGTTAAAGTGATCATTCTAAGCTAATCATTGGTGCTCATTGAGTAAAAGCCTATAAATGAAGCATAATGCATGACATCACACAGTTTTTGCGAGATTGGATTACTTGAATGCTTTTTTGTATATATTTTTGTCTCAAATTTTGTCACAACATAGCAAATTGAGCTAGTTTAACGTGGGCATTGGATTAGTATCATTCGGAGCTCTAAATCAAAAGTTACAGACGATTTAGTGCGGCAATGTCAAGTTGATCGGCTAGTTAAAGTGATCATTCTAAACTAGTCATTGGTTCTAATTGAGTAAATTCTTATAAATGAAGCATAATGCATGGAATCACGCAGTTTTGGCTATATCTGACTATTTGGATGGTTTTACGTATCTATTTCTGTCTCAAATTCTGTCACAATATAGAAAATTGAACTAGCTTAATGTGGGCATTGGATTCGTGTCATTCAGAGCTCTAAATCATAAGTTACGGATGATTCAAAGCTGACATGTCAAGTTGATCGGCCAGTTAAAGTGATCATTCTAAAGTGATCATTGGTGCTCATTAAGTAAAGGCTTATAAATGCAGTATAAAGCATGGCATCACGCAGTCTCAGATTGATTGGTTTACTTGGACACTTTGTCGTATCTAGTTCGGTCTCAAATTTTGTCACAATATAAAATATTCATCTAGCTTAACGTGGGAATTTGATTCGTTTCATTCTAATCTCAAAATCAATAGTTACGGACAATTAGTACAGACATGTCAAATTGATCAGCCAGTTATAGTGATCATTCTAAACTGATCATTGGTGCTCATTGAGTAAAGGCTTATAAATGAAGCATAATGATTGGCATCACACAGTTATGGCTAGATTTGATTACTTGGACACTTTTCCGTATCTATTTCTGTCTCAAATTTTATTCCAATATAGAAAATTGAGTCAGCTTAACGTGGGCATTGGATTCATGTCATTCAGAGGTCTAAATCAAAAGTTACGGACCATTTAGTGCGGACATGTCAAATTGATCGACCAGTTAATGTAATCATTGTAAAGTGAACAGTGGTGCTCATTGAGTAAAGGCTTATAATGAAAACTAATCCATGGCATCACGAAGTTCGGGATAATTTGGATTACTTGGACGCCTTGTCATACCTTTTTCTATCTAAAATATTGTCACAATATAGAAAATTGAGATAGTTTAACGTGGGCATTGGATTTGTGTCATTCTGAAGTCCAACTCAAAAATTACAGACGATTTAGTGTGGACATTTCAAGTTCATCGGTCAGTTAGTTAAAATGATCATTCTTCTGATCATTGATGCTCATTGAGTAAACGCTTATAAATGAAGCATAATGCGTGGCATCATTCAGTTTTGAATAGATTGGATTACTTGGACAAATTGTCGTATCTATTTATGTCTCAAATTTTGTCACAAATTAAGCTAGCTTAACATGGGTATTGGATTCGTGTCATTCGGTCCTCTAAATCAGAAGTTACGGACGATTTGGTGTGTACATATCAAGTTGATCGACTAGTTAATATGATCATTCTAAACTGATCATTGGTGCTCATTAAGTAAACACTTATAAAATGAAGCATAGAGAATGGCATCACACAGTGTGTGATAGATTCGATTACTTGGACGCTTTGTCGTATCTAGTTCATTCTCAAATTTTATCAGAATATAAAAAATTGAGCTAGCATAACGTGGGCAATGGATTCGTTTCATTCGGAACTCAAAATCAGAAGTTACGGACGATTTAGTGTGGACATGTCAGGTTGATCAGCCAGTTAAAATGATCTTTCTTAACTGATCATTCGTGGTCATTGAGTAAAGGCTTAAAAATGAAGCATAATGCATGGCATCACACAGATTGGGATAGATTGGATTTCTTGGACGCTTTGTCGTATCTATTTTGGTCTCAAATTTTGTGACAATATAGAAAATTGAGCCAACTTAACGTGAGCATTGGATTTGTGTCATTATGATCTCTAAATCATATGTTACGGACAATTCAGAGCGGACATGTCAAGTTGATCGGCCAATTAAAGTGATCATTCTAAACTGATCATTGGTGCTCATTAACTAAACGCTCATAAATGAAACATAAAGCATGGCATCACGCAGTTTGGGATAGATTGGATTACTTGGATGCTTTGTCGTATCTAGTTCTATCTCAAATTTTGTCACAATATAAAAAATTCAGCTAGCTTAACATGGGCATTGGATTCGTGTCATTCTGAGCTCAAAATGAAGAGTTACGGAAGATTTATTGTGGACATGTCAAGTTGATCGTCCAGTTAAAATGATCTTTCTTAACTGATCATTGGTGCTCATTGAGTAAAAGCTTATAAGTGAAGCATAATGCATGGCATCACACAGTTTCGGCTAGACTAGATTACTTCATCGCTTTTTCATATATATTTCTGTCTCAAATTTTATCATAATATAGAAAATTGAGCTACCTTAATGTGGGCATTGGATTTGTGTCATTCTGTGTTCTAAATCAAAAGTTCCGGACGATTTAGTGCGGAAATGTCAAGTTGATCGACTAGTTAAAGTGATCATTCTAAGCTGTTCGTTTGTGCTCATTGAGTAAAGGCTTATAAATGAAGCAAAATGCATGGCATCATGCAGTTTTTGCTATATTGGATTAATTGGACGCTTTTTCATATCTATTTCTGTCTCAAATTTTATCACAATATAGAAAACTGAACGAGTTTAATGTAGGCATTGGATCCGTATCATTCTGATCTCTAAATAATAAGTTACAAACTATTTAGAGCGGACATGTCAAGTTTGTTGGCCAGTTAAAGTGATCATTCTAAACTGATCATTGGTGCTCTTTAAGTAAATGCTTACAAATGAAGAATAAAGCATGGCATCACGCAGTCTGGGATATATCGGATTACTTGGATGCTTTTTCGTATCTAGTTCTGCCTCAAATTTTGTCAGAATATAAAAAATTGATCTAGCTAAACGTGAGCATTGGATTCGTATCATTCTAAGCTCGAAATGCAAAGTTACGGACGATTTAGTGCGGACATGTCAAGTTGATTGGCCAGTTACTGAACTGATCATTGGTGCTCATTAAGTAAATGCTTATGAGTGAAACATAATGCATGGCATCACGCAGTCTAGGATAGATTGGATTACTTGGACATTTTTTCGTATCTATTTCTTTCTCAATTTTTTTAAAAATATAAAAAAATAACGTGGGCATTAGATTCGTGTCATTCTAAGCAATAAATGAAAAATTACAGATGATATAGTATGGACATGTCAAGTTGATCGGCCAGTTAAAGTGATCATTCTAAGCTAATTATTGGTGCTCATTGAGTAAAAGCTTATTAATGAAGCATTATGCATGACATCACACAGTTTTTGCAAGATTAGATTAATTGGATGCTTTTTCGTATCAGTTTTTGTCTCAAATTTTGTCACAATATAGCAAATTGAGCTAGTTTAATGTGGGCATTGGATTCGTATCATTCTGAGCTCTAAATAAAAAAATACAGACGATTTAGTGTGGAAATATCAAGTTGATCGGCCAGTTAAAGTGATCATTCAAAACTAGTCATTGGTTCTCATTGAGAAAACGCTTATAAATGAATCATAATGCATGGCATCATGCAGTTTTGGCTAGATCGGATTACTTGGACGGCTTTACGTATCTATTTCTGTATCAAATTTTGTCACAATATCGAAAATTGAGACGCTGGATTCGTGTCATTCAGAGCTCTAAATCATAAGTTACAGACGATTCAGAGCGGATATGTCAAGTTGATCGGCCAGTTAAAGTGATCATTCTAAAGTGATCATTGGTGCTCATTAAGTAAAGGCTTATAAATGCAGTATAAAGCATGGCATCACGCAGTCTCAGATTGATTGGTTTACTTAGATTGGATTACTTGGAAAAATTTTCGTATCTATTTATGTCTCAAATTTTGTCACAATATAGCAAATTGAGCTAGCTTAACGTGGGTATTGGATTGGTGTCATTCTGAGGTCTAAATCAAACGTTACGGATGATTTAATGCGAAAATATCAAGTTGATCGACTAGTTAAAGTGATCATTCTAAACTGGTCATTTGTGCTCATTGAGTAAAGGCTTATAAATGAAGCATAATGCATGGCATCATGCAGTTTTTGCTAGATTGGATTACTTGGATGCTTTTTCGTATCTATTTCGGTCTCAAATTTTATCACAACATAGAAAATTGAACGAGCTTAACGTGGGCATTGGATCCATGTCATTCTGATCTCTAAATAATAAGTTACAAACTATTCAGAGCGGACATGCCAAGTTTGTTGGCCAGTTAAAGTGATCATTCTAAACTGATCATTGGGGCTCATTAAGTAAATGCTTATAAATGAAGAATAAAACATGGCATTACGCAGTCTGGGATATATCGGATTACTTGGACGCTTTTTCGTATCTAGTTCTGTCTCAAATTTTGTCAGAATAAAAAAATTGATCTTGCCTAACGTGAGCATTGGATTTGTGTAATTCTAAGCTCTAAATCCAAAGTTACGGACGATTTACTGCAGACATATCAAGTTGATCGGCAAGTTAAAATGATCATTCTTCTGATCATTGATGCTCATTGAGTAAATGCTTATAAATGAACCATAATGTGTGGCATCATTCAAATTGGAATAGATTGGGTTATTTGGACGATTTGTCGTATCTATTTATTTCTCAAATTTTGTCACAATATAGCAAATTGAGCTAGCTTAACGTGGGTATTGGATTCGTGTCATTCTGAGGTCTAAATCAAAAGTTACGAACGATTTAGTGCGGAAATGTCAAGATGATCGACTAGTTAAAGTGATCATTTGAAACTGTTCATTTGTTCTCATTGAGTAAAGGCTTATAAATGAAGCATAATGCATGGCATCATGCAATTTTTGCTAGATTGGATTACTTGGACGCTTTTTCGTATCTATTTCTGTCTCGAATTTTATCACAATATAGAAAATTGAACGAGTTTAACGTGGGCATTGGATCTGTGTTATTTTGATCTCTAAATAATAAGTTACAAACGATTCAGAGCGGACATATCAAGTTTGTTGGCCAGTTAAAGTGATCATTTTAAACTGATCATTGGTGCTCATTAAGTAAATGCTTATAAATGAAGAATAAAACCTGGCATCACGCAGTATGAGATATATCGGATTGCTTGGATGCTAATCATTGGTGCTCATTGAGTAAAAGCTTATAAATAAAGCTTAATGCATGACATCACATAGTTTTTGCTAGATTGGATTACTTGTATGCTTTTTCGAATCTATTTTTGTCTCAAATTTTGTCACAATATAGTAAATTGAGCTAGTTTAACGTGGGCATTGGATTCGTATCATCATGAGCTCTAATTCAAAAGTTATGGACGATTTAGTGCAGAAATGTCAAGTTGATCGGCCCGCTAAAGTGATCATTATAAACTTGTCATTTGTGCTCATTGAGTAAAAGGCTTATAAATGAAGCATAATGCATGGCATCGTGCAGTTTTGCTAGATTGGATTACTTGGAGGTTTTTTCGTATCTATTTTGGTCTCAAATTTTATCACAATATAGAAAATTGAACAAGTTTAACGTGGGCATTGGATCCATTTCATTCTGATCTCTAAATAATAAGTTACAAATGATTCAGAGCGTACATGTCAATTTTTGTTGGCAAGTTAAAGTGATCATTCTAAACTGATCATTAGGGCTCATTAAATAAATGCTTATAAATGAAGAATAAAACATGGCATCACGCAGTTTGGGATATGTCGGATTGCTTGGATGCTTTTTCGTATCTAGTTCTGTCTCAAATTTTGTGAGAATATAAAAAATTGATCTAGCTTAACGTGAACATTGGATTCGTGTCATTTTAAACTCTAAATCCAAAGTTACAGACGATTTAGTGCGTACATGTCAAGTTGATCGGCCAGTTAAACTGATCATTCTAAATTGATCATTGGTGCTAATTAAGTAAATGCTTATAAGTGAAACATAATGCATGGCATCACGCAATCTAGGATAGATTGGATTACTTGGACATTTTTCGCATCAATTTCTTTCTCAAATTTTTTTAAAAAATATAAAAAATTGATCTAGCTTAACGTGGGCATTAGATTCGTGTCATTCTAATCTATAAATCAAAATTACAGATGATATAGTATGGACATGTCAATTTGATCGGCCAGTTAACGTGATCATTCTAAGCTAATCATTGGTGCTCATTGAGTAAAAGCTTATATATAAAGCATAATGCATGACATCACATAGTTTTTGCTAGATTGGATTACTTGTATGCTTTTTCGAATCTATTTTTGTCTCAAATTTTGTCACAATATAGCAAATTGAGCTAGTTTAACGTGGGCATTGGATTCGTATCATCATGAGCTCTAATTCAAAAGTTATGGACGATTTAGTGCGGAAATGTCAAGTTGATCGGCCCGCTAAAGTGATCATTCTAAACTAGTCATTGGTTCTCATTGAGTAAATGCTTAAAAATGAAGCACAATGCATGACATCACGCAGGTTTGGCTAGATCAGATTACTTGGACAGTTTTACGTATCTATTTCTGTCTCAAATTTTGTCACAATATAGAAAATTGAACTAGATTAACGTGGGCATTGGATTCGTGTCATTCAGAGTTCTAAATCATAAGTTACGGACGATTCAAAGCGGACATGTTAAGTTTATCGACCAGTTAAAGTGATCATCATAAACTGATCATTGGTGCTCATTAAGTAAAGGCTTATAATTGAAGCATAAAGCATGGCATCAAGCATTTTGAAAAGAATGGATTATTTGGACGCTTTGACTTGTATTGTTCTGTCTCAAATTTTCTCACAATATAAAAATTGATCTATTTTGACGTGGGCGTTGGATTCGGTGTGATTCTAAGCTCTAAATCAAAAGTTGTGGACGATTTAGTGCGTACATGGCAAGTTGGTCGGGCAATTAAAGTGATCATTCTAAACTGATCATTGATGCTCATTGAGTAAAAGTTTATAAATGAAGCATAATGCATGGCATCACAAAGTTTTGGTTAGACTTGATTACTTGATCGCTTTTTCGTATCTATTTCTGTATCAAATTTTATCACAATATAGAAAATTGAGCTAGCTTAACGTGGGAATTGGATTTGTGTCATTCTGAGGTCTAAATAAAAAGTTACAGACGATTTAGAGGGGAAATGTCAAGTTGATCGACTAGTTAAAGTGATCATTCTAAACAGTTCATTTGTGCTCATTGAGTAAAGGCTTATAAATGAAGAATAATGCATGGCATCATGCAGTTTTTGCTAGATTGGATAACTTGGATGCTTTTTCGGATCTATTTCTATCTCAAATTTTATCACAATATTTAAAATTGAACGAGCTTAACGTGGGCATTGGATCCATGTCATTCTGATTTCTAAATAATAAGTTACAAACGATTCAGAGTGGACATGTCAAGTTTATTGGCCAGTTAAAGTGATCATTCTAAAATGATCATTGGTGCTCATTAAGTAAATGAGACAAAACTATTGGCATCACGCAGTCAGGGATATATCGCTAAAATGAAGAATAAAGCATGGCATCACGCAATCAGGGATATATCGGATTACTTGTACGATTTTTCGTATCTAGTTCTGTATCAAATTTTGTAAGAATATAAAAAAATTCATCTAGCTTAACGTGAGCATTGGATTCGTGTCATTCCAAGCTCTAAATCCAAAGTTACGGACGACTTAGTGCGGATATGTCAAGTTGATCGGTCAGTTAAACTGATTATTCTAAGCTGATCATTTGTGCTCATTAAGTAAATGCTTATAAGTGAACCATAATGCATGGCATCACGCAGTCTAGGATAGATTGGATTACTTGGACATTTTTTCGAATCTATTTCTTTCTCAAATTTTTTTTTTAAAATATAAAAAATTGATCTAGCTTAACGTGGGCATTAGATTCGTGTCATTCTAAGCTATAAATCAAAAATTATGGATGATATAGTATGGACATGTCAAGTCGATCGGCCAGTTAAAGTGATCATTCTAAGCTAATCATTGGTGCTCATTGAGTAAAAGCCTATAAATGAAGCATAATGCATGACATCACACAGTTTTTGCGAGATTGGATTACTTGAATGCTTTTTTGTATATATTTTTGTCTCAAATTTTGTCACAACATAGCAAATTGAGCTAGTTTAACGTGGGCATTGGATTAGTATCATTCGGAGCTCTAAATCAAAAGTTACAGACGATTTAGTGCGGAAATGTCAAGTTGATCGGCTAGTTAAAGTGATCATTCTAAACTAGTCATTGGTTCTAATTGAGTAAATTCTTATAAATGAAGCATAATGCATGGAATCACGCAGTTTTGGCTAGATCTGACTATTTGGATGGTTTTACGTATCTATTTATGTCTCAAATTCTGTCACAATATAGAAAATTGAACTAGCTTATTGTGGGCATTGGATTCGTGTCATTCAGAGCTCTAAATCATAAGTTACGGATGATTCAGAGCGGACATGTCAAGTTGATCGGCCAGTTAAAGTGATCATTCTAAAGTGATCATTGGTGCTCATTAAGTAAAGGCTTATAAATGCAGTATAAAGCATGGCATCACGCAGTCTCAGATTGATTGGTTTACTTGGACACTTTGTCGTATCTAGTTCGGTCTCAAATTTTGTCACAATATAAAATATTCATCTAGCTTAACGTGGGAATTTGATTCGTTTCATTCTAATCTCAAAATCAATAGTTACGGACAATTAGTACAGACATGTCAAATTGATCAGCCAGTTATAGTGATCATTCTAAACTGATCATTGGTGCTCATTGAGTAAAGGCTTATAAATGAAGCATAATGATTGGCATCACACAGTTATGGCTAGATTTGATTACTTGGACACTTTTCCGTATCTATTTCTGTCTCAAATTTTATTCCAATATAGAAAATTGAGTCAGCTTAACGTGGGCATTGGATTCATGTCATTCTGAGGTCTAAATCAAAAGTTACGGACCATTTAGTGCGGACATGTCAAATTGATCGACCAGTTAATGTAATCATTGTAAAGTGAACAGTGGTGCTCATTGAGTAAAGGCTTATAATGAAAACTAATCCATGGCATCACGAAGTTCGGGATAATTTGGATTACTTGGACGCCTTGTCATACCTTTTTCTATCTAAAATATTGTCACAATATAGAAAATTGAGATAGTTTAACGTGGGCATTGGATTTGTGTCATTCTGAAGTCCAACTCAAAAATTACAGACGATTTAGTGCGGACATTTCAAGTTCATCGGTCAGTTAGTTAAAATGATCATTCTTCTGATCATTGATGCTCATTGAGTAAACGCTTATAAATGAAGCATAATGTGTGGCATCATTCAGTTTTGAATAGATTGGATTACTTGGACAAATTGTCGTATCTATTTATGTCTCAAAATTTGTCACAAATTAAGCTAGCTTAACATGGGTATTGGATTCGTGTCATTCGGTCCTCTAAATCAGAAGTTACGTACGATTTGGTGGGTACATATCAAGTTGATCAACTAGTTAATATGATCATTCTAAACTGATCATTGGTGCTCATTAAGTAAACACTTATAAAATGAAGCATAGAGCATGGCATCACACAGTGTGGGATAGATTCGATTACTTGGACGCTTTGTCGTATCTAGTTCATTCTCAAATTTTATCAGAATATAAAAAATTGAGCTAGCATAACGTGGGCAATGGATTCGTTTCATTCGGAACTCAAAATCAGAAGTTACGGACGATTTAGTGTGGACATGTCAGGTTGATCAGCCAGTTAAAATGATCTTTCTTAACTGATCATTCGTGGTCATTGAGTAAAGGCTTAAAAATGAAGCATAATGCATGGCATCACGCAGATTGGGATAGATTGGATTTCTTGGACGCTTTGTCGTATCTATTTTGGTCTCAAATTTTGTGACAATATAGAAAATTGAGCCAACTTAACGTGAGCATTGGATTTGTGTCATTATGATCTCTAAATCATATGTTACGGACAATTCAGAGCGGACATGTCAAGTTGATCAGCCAATTAAAGTGATCATTCTAAACTGATCATTGGTGCTCATTAAGTAAACGCTTATAAATGAAGCATAAAGCATGGCATCACGCAGTCTATGATAGATTGGATTACTTTGACGCCTTGTCATATCTAGTTCTATCTCAATTTTTGTCACAATTTAAAAAATTGATCTAGCTTAATATGGGCATTGGATTCGTGTCATTCTCAGCTCTAAATCAAAAGTGACGGACAATTTATTGCGGACATGTCAAATGATCGGCCAGTTAAAGTTATCATTCTAAACTGATCATCGGTGATCATTGGTGTTCATTGAGTAAAGGCTTATCAATAAAGCATAATGCCTGGCATCACGCAATTTTGGCTAAATTGGATTACTTGGATAGTTTTTCGTATCTATATGTCTCAAATTTTATCCAATATTGAAAATTGAGTTTGCTTAACGTGTGCGTTGGATTGGTGTCATTCTGAGGTCTAAATCAAAAGTTACTGAAGATTCAGAGCATACATGTCAAGTTGATCGGCCAATTAAATTGATCATTCCAAACTGATCATTGGTGATCATTGAGTAAGGGCTTATAAATAAAGCATAATGCATGCAATCACGTAGTTTTGAATGGATTTGATTACTTGGAGGACTTATCAAAGCAATTTTACTCTTTAATTTTATCACAATATAGAAAATTGATCTATCGTAATGTGGGCATTAGATTCGTATCATGAGATCTAAATCAAAAGTTATGGACGTTTTAGTGGGGATATGTCATGTTGATCGGCAAGTTACAGTGATCATTCTAAACTGATCATTGGTGCTCATTGAGTAAAAGCTTATAAATGAAGAATAATGCATGACATCAGGCAGTTCGGGATAGATTGGATTACTTGGATGCTTTGTCTTACATATTTCTGACCCAAATTTTGTCACAATAAAGAAAATTGAGCTAGTTTAACATGGGCATTGGATTTGTGTCATTCTGAGGTCTAAAGCATAAGGTACGGACGATTCAAAGCGGACATGACAAGTTGATCGGCCAGTAAAAGTGATCAGTCTAAACTGATCAGTGGTGCTCATTAAGTAAATGCTTAGAAATGAAGCATAAAGCATGGTATCATGCATTTTGAAAAGATTGGAATACTTGGACGCTTTGTCTTATCTAGTTCTGTCTCAAATTTTGTCACAATATAAAAAATTGATATATCTTAACGTGGGCGTTGGATTCGGTGTCATTCTAAGCTCTAAATCAAAAGTTACGGACGATTTAGTGCGTACATGGCAAGTTGGTCGGCCAATTAAAGTGATCATTCTAAACTGATCATTGTTGATCATTGAGTAAAAGCTTATAAATGAAGCATAATGCATGACATCACACAGTTTTGGCTATACTTGATTACTTGATCGCTTTTTCGTATCTATTTCTGTATCAAAATTTATCACAACATAGAAAATTGAGCTAGCTTAACGTGGGCATTGGATTTGTGTCATCCTGAGGTCTAAATCAAAAGTTAAGGACGATTTAGTGGGGAAATGTCAAGTTGATCGACTAGTTAAAGTGATCATTCTAAACTGTTCATTTGTGCTCATTGAGTAAAGGCTTATAAATGAAGCATAATGCATGGCATCATGAAGTTTTTGCTAGATTGGATAACTTGGACGCTTTTTCGTATTTATTTTTTGTCTCAAATTTTGTCAAAGTATAGCAAATTGAACTAGCTTAACGTGGGCATTGGATTTGTGTCATTCTGAGCTCTAGATTATAACTTACGGACGATTCATTGCAGATATGTTAAGTTGATTGGCCAGTTAAAGTGATCATTCTAAACTGATCATTTGTGCTCATTAAGTAAACGCTTATAAATGAAGCATAAAACATGGCATCACGCAGTCTAAGATAGATTGGATTACTTGGAGGACTTGTCAAATCAATTTTAGTCTTAAATTCTATCACAATATAGAATTTTGAGATAGTTTAATGTGTGCATTGGATTCGTGTCATTTAGAGCTCGAAAACAAAAGGTACGGACAATTTAGTGCGGATATGTTTAGTTGATCGGCAAGTTAAAATGATCATTCTAAATTGTCCATTGGTGTTGATTGAGGAAAAGCTTATAAATGAAGAATAATGCATGGCATCACGCAGTTTGGGATAGATTGGGTTACTTTGACGCTTTGTCATATCTATTTCTGTCTCAAATTTTGTCACAGTGTAGAAAATTGAGCTAGTTTAACGTGGACATTGGATTCGTGTCACTCTGAGGTGTAAAACAAAAGTTACGGATGATTTTGAGACATGTCAAGTTGATCGGCCAGTTAAATTGATCATTCCAAAATGATCATTGGTGCTCGTTGAGTAAAGGCTTATAAATGAAGCATAATGCATGGCATCACGAAATTCGGAATTGATTGATTACTTGGATCATTTTTCATATCTATTTCTATCACAAATTTTGTCACACTATAGAAAATTGAGCTAGCTTAACGTGCGCATTGGATTCGTGTCATTATGAGCTCTAAATCATAAGTTACGAACGATTTAGTGCGGACATGTCAAGTTGATCGGCCAGTTAAAATGATCTTTTTTAATTGATCATTGGTGCTTATTGAGTAAAGGCTTATAAATGAAGCATAATGCATGGCATCACGCAGTTTTGGAAAGAATAGATTACTTGGACGCTTTTTCGTATCTATTTCTGTCTCAAATTTTGTAACAATATAGAAAAATGATCTAGCTTAACGTGGGCATAAGATTCATGTCATTCTGAGGTCTAAATCAAAAGTTATGGACGATTTAGTGCACACATGTCAAGTTGATCGACCAGTTAAATTGATCATTCCAAACTGATCATTGGTGTTCATTGAGTAAAGGCTTATAAATGAAGCATAATGCATGGATCACACATTTTGGGATAGATTAGATTACTTGGATGATTTGTCATATCTATTTCTGTCTCAAATTTTGTCAGAATATAGAAAATTGAGCTAGCTTAAAGTGTGCATTGGATTCGTGTCATTCTAAGGTCTAAATCAAAAGTTACGGATGATTTAGTGCGGACATGTCAAGTTAATCGGCCAGTTAAAATGATCATTCTTCCGATCATTGATGCTAATTGAGTGAATGCTTATAAATTAAGCTTAATGTGATGCATCATGCAGTTTGGGATAGATTAGATTACTTGGATGCTTTGTCGTATCTATTTCTGTCTCAAATTTTGTCAGAATATAGAAATTTGAGCTAACTTACATGAGCATTGGATTCATGTGATTCTGAGCTCTAAAGTTACTGATGATTCAAAGCGGACATGTCAAGTTGATCGGCCAGTTAAAGTGATCATCTAGATTGATCAGTGGTGGTTATTAAGTAAACGCTCATAAAGGAAACATAAAGGTTATTAAGTAAACGCTTATAAAGGAAACATAAAGGTTATTAAGTAAACGCTTATAAAGGAAGCATAAAACATGGCATCGCGCATTTTGAGTAGATTGGATTACTTAGATGATATATTGAATCTCTAGCTTAACGTGGGCATTGGATTCGTGTCATTGTAAGGTCTAAATCAAAAGTTACAAACGATTTAGTGCGGAAATGTCAAGTTAATCGGCCAGTTAAAATGATCATTCTTCTGATCATTGATGCTCATTGAGTAAATGCTTATAAATGAAGCCAACTTAACGTGTCGTATCTATTTTGGTCTCAAATTTTGTGACAATATAGAAAATTGAGCCAACTTAACGTGAGCATTGGATTTGTGTCATTATGATCTCTAAATCATAAGTTACTGACGATTCAAAGCGGACATGTCAAGTTGATCGGCCAGTTAAAGTGATCATCTAGACTGTACATTGGTGGTCATTAAGTAAACACTTATAAATGAAGCATAAGGAATGGCATCACGCATTTTTACTAGATTTGATTACTTGGACGATTTTTTGTATCTCTAGCTTAATGTGGGCATTGGATTCGTTTCATTCTATGGTCTTAATAAAAAGTTATGGATGATTCAATTCAGACGTTTCAAGTTGATCGGTCAGTTAAAGTGATCATTCTAAACTAATCATTGCTGCGCATTGAGTAAAGGCGTATAAATGAAGCATAATGCATGGCATCACACAGTTTTGGATAGATTTGATTACTTGATATCCATTTCTATCTTAAATTTTATCACAATATAAAAAATTGAGCTAGCTTAATGTGCGCATTGGATTCATGTCGTTATGAGCTATAAAGCAAAAGTTACAGACAATTTTGTGCAGACATGTCAAGTTGATCGGCCAGTTAAATTGATCATTCCAAACTGATCATTGGTGCTCATTGAGTAAATTCCTATAAATGAAGAATAACGCATTACATCACGTAGTTCTGGACAGATTTGCTAACTTGGAGGACTTGTCAAAGACATTTTAGTGTTAAATTTTATCACAAAATTAAAAATTGAGCTACCTTAACATGGCCATTGGATTCGTGTCATTCTGAGCTTTAAATAAAAAGTTACGAACGATTTAATGCGGATATGTGAGGTTGATCGGGAAGTTAAAATGATTATTATAAATTGATCATTGGTTCTCATTAAGTAATCGCTTATAAATGAAGCATAAAGCATGACATCACGCAGTTTGGAATTGTTTGGATTACTTGAATGCTTTGTCGTATCTAGTTCTGTCTCAAATTTTGCCACAGTATAAAAAATTGAGCTAGCTTAACGTGGGCATTGCATTCGTGTCATTCGGAGATCTAAATCAAAAGTTACGGATGATTTAGTGCAGGCATGTCAAGTTGATCGGCCAGTTAAAATAATCTTTTTAACTGATCATTGGTGCTCATTGAGTAAAGGGTTATAAATGAAACATAATGCATGGCATCACGAGGTTTGGGATGCATTAGATTACTTGGACGCTTTGTCATATCTATTTTTGTCTCAACTTTTGTCACAATATAGAAAATGGAGCTAGCTTAACGTGGGCATTGGATTCTTGTCATTATGAGTTGATCGGCCAAGTTGATCGGCCAGTTAAATTGATCATTCCAAACTGATCTTTGTTGTTCATTGAGTAAAGGTTTATAAATGAAGCATAATACATGGCATCACGCAGTTCGGGATAGATTGGATTACTTGGAAGCTTTGTCATATCTATTTCTGTCTGAAATTTTGTCACAATATAGAAAATTGAGCTAGCTTAACGTGGGCATTGGATTCGTGTCATTCTGATCGGTCAGTTAAAATAATCTTTCTTAACTGATCATTGGTACTCATTGAGTAAAGAATTATAATCGAAGCCAAATGCAGGGTATCACGCAAATCGGGATAGATTGGATTATTTGGACGCTTTTTGTATATATTTCTGTCTCAAATTTCGTCCCAATATAGAAAATTAAGCTAGCTTAACGTGAGCATTAAATTCGTGTCATTCCGAACTCTAAATCCTAAGTTAGAAATGATTCGAAGGGGACATGTCACGTTGATCATCCAGTTTAAGTGATCATTCTAAACTGATCATTGGTGCTCATTAAGTAAACGCTTATAAAGGAAGCATAAAGCATGCATCACGCAGTTAGGGATAGATTGGATTATTTGTACGCTTTGTCGTTTCTAGTTTTGTCTGAAATTTTGTCAGAATATAAAAAATTGAGCTAGCTTAATGTGGGCATTGGATTGGTATTATTATGAGGTTTAAATCAGAAGTTACAGATGATTTAGTGCGCACAAGTCAAGTTGATCGGGTAGTTAAAAAGATCTTTCTTAACTGATCATTGGTGCTCATTGAGTGAAGGCTTATAAATGAAGCATAATGCATGGCGTCACAAAACCAGATTGATTAGATTACTTGGATGCTTTTTCGTATCTATTCCTGTCTCAAATTTTGTCACAATATAGAAAATTGAGCTACCTTAACGTGAGCATTGGATTCGTGTAATTTTGAGCTTTAAATCATAAGTTACGGATGATTCGAGGGGACATGTCAAGTTGATCGGCTAGTTAAAATGATCATTCTGAACTAATCATTGGTGCTCATTAAGTAAACGTTTATAAATGAAGCATAAAGCATGGCATCATGCAGTGTGGGATAGATTGGATTACTTGGACGCTTTATTGTATCTAGTTCTGTATCAAATTTTGTCACAATATAAAAAATTGATCTAGCTTAACAGAGGGGCATTGGATTAGTGTGATTTGAAGCTCTAAATCAAAAGTTAAGGATGATTTAGTGCGGACATGTCAAATTGATTGCCCAAATAAAGTGATCATTCTAAACTTATAATTGGTACCCATTGAGTAAATATTTTAAATGAAGCATAATGCATGGCACCACGCAGTTTTGGCTCGATTGGATTACTTGAACGCTTTCTCGTATCTATATCTTTATCAAATTTTATTACAATATAGAAAATTGAGCTACCTTAAAGTGGGCATTGGATTCGTTTAAATCTTAGGTGTAAATCAAAAGTTATGGACGATTTAATGCAGACATGTCAAGTTCATCGGCCAGTTAAATTGATCGTTCCAAACTGATCATTGGTGCTCCATTAAGTAAAGGCTTTTAAATGAAGCATAATGCATGACATCACGTAGTTCTGGATAGATTTGATTACTTGGAAGACTTGTCAAAGCAATTGTAGTCTTAAATTTTATCACAATATAGAAAATTTTGCTTGTTTAACATTGGCATTGGATTCATGTCATTCTGAGGTCTAAAGCAAAAGTTACATATGATTTAGTGCAGAATGTCAAGCTGATCGACCAGTTAAAATGATCATTCTTCTAATCATTGATGCTCATTGAGTAAATCCTTATAAATGAAGCATAATGCGTGGCATCATGCAGTTCGGGATAGGTTGGATTACTTAAACGCTTTTTCGTATCTACTTCTGTCTCAAATTTGTTCACAATATAGAAAATTGAGCAAGCTTAACGTGAGCATTGGATTCGTGTCATTCTGAGCTCTAAATCCTAAGTTATAGACGATTAGAGGGGACATGTCAAGTTGATCGGCCAATTAAAATGATCATTCTTCTGATCATTGATGCTCATTGAGTAAATCCTTATATATGAAGCACAATGTGTGGCACCATGCAGTTTGGGATAGGTTGGGTTACTTGAACGCTTTTTTGTATCTACTTCTGTCGCAAGTTTTGTCACAATATAGAAAATTGAGCTAGCTTAACGTGAGCATTGGATTCGTGTCATTCTGAGCTCTAAATCCTAAGTTACAGGCGATTCAGAGGGGACATGTGAAGTTGATCGTCCAGTTAAAGTAATCATTCTAACCTGATCATAGTGCTCATTAAGTAAACGCTTATAAAAGAAGCACAAAGCATGGCATAACGCAGTTTGGGATAGATTGGATTACTTGGACGCATTGTCGTCTCTAGTTCTGTCTCAAATTTTGTCACAATATAAAAAATTGCGCTAGCTTAACGTGGGCATTGGATTGGTGTTATTCTGAGCTCTAAATCAGAAGTTACGGATGATTTAGTGCAGACATCTCAAGTTAATCGGCCTGATAAAGTGATCATTCCAAACTTATCACTGGTAATTATTGAGTAAATGCTTTTAAATGAGCATATTGCATGGCATCACACTGTTTTGGCTATATTAGATTACTTGGATGCTTTTTCGTATCTATTTCTGTCTCAAATTTTTTCACAATATAGAGAATTGAGCTAGATTAACGTGAGCAATGGATTCATGTCATTCTGATCTCGAAATCATAAGTTACGGACGATTCAAAGGGGACACGTCGAGTTGATCGGCCAGTTAAAATGATCATTCTAAACTGATCGTTGGTGCTCATTAAGTAAACGCTTATAAATGAAGCATAAAGCATGGCATAACGCAGTGTGGGATAGATTGGGTACTTGGACGCTTTGTCGAATCTAGTTTTGTATCAAATTTTGGCACGATATAAAAAATTGATCTAGCTTAACGTGGGCATTGGATACGTGACATTTTAAGCTCTAAATCTAAAGTTACAGATGATTTAGTGCGGACATTTCAAGTTGAGCGGCTAAATAAAGTGATCATTCCAAACTTATCACTGGTAATTATTGTGTAAATGCTTTTAAATGAACATAATGCATGGAATCATGCAGTTTTGGCTAGATTTGATTACTTAGACGTTTTTTCGTATCTATATCAGTCTCAAATCTGTCATAAAATAGAAAATTGAGCTAGCTTAGCGTGGCCATTGGATTCGTTTCATTCTTAGGTCTAAATCAAAAGTTATGGACAATTTAGTGTTGACATGTCAAGTTCACCGGCCCGTTAAATTTATCATTCCAAACTAATAATTGGTGATCATTGAGTAAATGCTTATAAACGAAACATAATGCATGACATCACGTAGTTTGGATAGATTTGAGAATGGTATTCCCATGAATGCACTGAATTGCGCACACATCACTCTTCCTGAACTTGGAAAAATCCGCGACATTTTATCTGCAATTATTCCTCCCATTAACGTACCTATCGCTCCTCCTGTTGCAAATACCCCAAGCAAAGCCGCCGTCTGCTTATGATCAAAACCTATACCACAACAACAGTAAATTTCAAGATTTTGGGTTTTCACCAGCTATAATGTAGTTTCAAGGTTACTTGTAGGATATGTGCTTTACCAACAAGCTCAAACAACATTGTGAAGAAAACCATAGCTGTCCACGGTAACGAACCAACGATTCCTTGCAACACAATGATTTGAAAGGTTCGTACTTTAACCACAGATTTAGTAGCCGCCCATGAATCATTCCAAACCGAGGTTGAATTCTTCTTATGAGCCATTAATTACAAAAATGAAGCATAATGCATGGCATCACGCAGTTCGGGATAGATTGGATTACTTGGAAGCTTTGTCATATCTATTTCTGTCTGAAATTTTGTCACAATATAGAAAATTGAGCTAGCTTAACGTGGGCATTGGATTCGTGTCATTCTGATCGGTCAGTTAAAATAATCTTTCTTAACTGATCATTGGTACTCATTGAGTAAAGAATTATAATCGAAGCCAAATGCAGGGTATCACGCAAATCGGGATAGATTGGATTATTTGGACGCTTTTTGTATATATTTCTGTCTCAAATTTCGTCCCAATATAGAAAATTAAGCTAGCTTAACGTGAGCATTAAATTCGTGTCATTCCGAACTCTAAATCCTAAGTTAGAAATGATTCGAAGGGGACATGTCACGTTGATCATCCAGTTTAAGTGATCATTCTAAACTGATCATTGGTGCTCATTAAGTAAACGCTTATAAAGGAAGCATAAAGCATGCATCACGCAGTTAGGGATAGATTGGATTATTTGTACGCTTTGTCGTTTCTAGTTTTATCTGAAATTTTGTCACAATATAAAAAATTGAGCTAGCTTAATGTGGGCATTGGATTGGTATTATTATGAGGTCTAAATCAGAAGTTACAGATGATTTAGTGCGCACAAGTCAAGTGGATCGGGTAGTTAAAAAGATCTTTCTTAACTGATCATTGGTGCTCATTGAGTGAAGGCTTATAAATGAAGCATAATGCATGGCGTCACAAAACCGAGATTGATTAGATTACTTGGATGCTTTTTCGTATCTATTCCTGTCTCAAATTTTGTCACAATATAGAAAATTGAGCTACCTTAACGTGAGCATTGGATTCGTGTAATTTTGAGCTTTAAATCATAAGTTACGGATGATTCGAGGGGACATGTCAAGTTGATCGGCTAGTTAAAATGATCATTCTGAACTAATCATTGGTGCTCATTAAGTAAACGTTTATAAATGAAGCATAAAGCATGGCATCATGCAGTGTGGGATAGATTGGATTACTTGGACGCTTTATTGTATCTAGTTCTGTATCAAATTTTGTTACAATATAAAAAATTGATCTAGCTTAACAGAGGGGCATTGGATTAGTGTGATTTGAAGCTCTAAATCAAAAGTTAAGGATGATTTAGTGCGGACATGTCAAATTGATCGCCCAAATAAAGTGATCATTCTAAACTTATAATTGGTACCCATTGAGTAAATATTTTAAATGAAGCATAATGCATGGCACCACGCAGTTTTGGCTCGATTGGATTACTTGAACGCTTTCTCGTATCTATATCTTTATCAAATTTTATTACAATATAGAAAATTGAGCTACCTTAAAGTGGGCATTGGATTCGTTTAAATCTTAGGTGTAAATCAAAAGTTATGGACGATTTAATGCAGACATGTCAAGTTCATCGGCCAGTTAAATTGATCGTTCCAAACTGATCATTGGTGCTCCATTAAGTAAAGGCTTTTAAATGAAGCATAATGCATGACATCACGTAGTTCTGGATAGATTTGATTACTTGGAAGACTTGTCAAAGCAATTGTAGTCTTAAATTTTATCACAATATAGAAAATTTTGCTTGTTTAACATTGGCATTGGATTCATGTCATTCTGAGGTCTAAAGCAAAAGTTACAGATGATTTAGTGCAGAATGTCAAGCTGATCGACCAGTTAAAATGATCATTCTTCTAATCATTGATGCTCATTGAGTAAATCCTTATAAATGAAGCATAATGCGTGGCATCATGCAGTTCGGGATAGGTTGGATTACTTAAACGCTTTTTCGTATCTACTTCTGTCTCAAATTTGTTCACAATATAGAAAATTGAGCAAGCTTAACGTGAGCATTGGATTCGTGTCATTCTGAGCTCTAAATCCTAAGTTATAGACGATTAGAGGGGACATGTCAAGTTGATCGGCCAATTAAAATGATCATTCTTCTGATCATTGATGCTCATTGAGTAAATCCTTATATATGAAGCACAATGCGTGGCACCATGCAGTTTGGGATAGGTTGGGTTACTTGAACGCTTTTTTGTATCTACTTCTGTCGCAAATTTTGTCACAATATAGAAAATTGAGCTAGCTTAACGTGAGCATTGGATTCGTGTCATTCTGAGCTCTAAATCCTAAGTTACAGGCGATTCAGAGGGGACATGTGAAGTTGATCGTCCAGTTAAAGTAATCATTCTAACCTGATCATAGTGCTCATTAAGTAAACGCTTATAAAAGAAGCACAAAGCATGGCATAACGCAGTTTGGGATAGATTGGATTACTTGGATGCATTGTCGTCTCTAGTTCTGTCTCAAATTTTGTCACAATATCAAAAATTGCGCTAGCTTAACGTGGGCATTGGATTGGTGTTATTCTGAGCTCTAAATCAGAAGTTACGGATGATTTAGTGCAGACATGTCAAGTTAATCGGCCTGATAAAGTGATCATTCCAAACTTATCACTGGTAATTATTGAGTAAATGCTTTTAAATGAGCATATTGCATGGCATCACACTGTTTTGGCTATATTAGATTACTTGGATGCTTTTTCGTATCTATTTCTGTCTCAAATTTTTTCACAATATAGAGAATTGAGCTAGATTAACGTGAGCAATGGATTCATGTCATTCTGATCTCGAAATCATAAGTTACGGACGATTCAAAGGGGACACGTCGAGTTGATCGGCCAGTTAAAATGATCATTCTAAACTGATCGTTGGTGCTCATTAAGTAAACGCTTATAAATGAAGCATAAAGCATGGCATAACGCAGTGTGGGATAGATTGGGTACTTGGACGCTTTGTCGAATCTAGTTTTGTATCAAATTTTGGCACGATATAAAAAATTGATCTAGCTTAACGTGGGCATTGGATACGTGACATTTTAAGCTCTAAATCTAAAGTTACAGATGATTTAGTGCGGACATTTCAAGTTGAGCGGCTAAATAAAGTGATCATTCCAAACTTATCACTGGTAATTATTGTGTAAATGCTTTTAAATGAACATAATGCATGGAATCATGCTGTTTTGGCTAGATTTGATTACTTAGACGTTTTTTCGTATCTATATCAGTCTCAAATCTGTCATAAAATAGAAAATTGAGCTAGCTTAGCATGGCCATTGGATTCGTTTCATTCTTAGGTCTAAATCAAAAGTTATGGACAATTTAGTGTTGACATGTCAAGTTCACCGGCCCGTTAAATTTATCATTCCAAACTAATAATTGGTGATCATTGAGTAAATGCTTATAAACGAAACATAATGCATGACATCACGTAGTTTGGATAGATTTGATTACTTGGAGGACTTGTCAAAGCAATTGTAGTCTTAAATTTTATTGCAATATTTAAAATTTAGCTAGCTTAAAGTGGGAATTGGATTCGTGTCATTCTGAGGTCTAAAGCAAAAGTTACGGACGATTTAGTGCAAAAATGTCAAATTGATCCGCCAGTCAAAATGATCATTCTTCTGATCATTGATGCTCATTGAGTAAATCCTTATAAAGGAAGCATAATGCATGGCATCATGCTGTTCGGGATAGATTGGATTACTTGGACGCTTTTTCGTATCTACTTCTGTCTCAAATTGTGTGACAATATAGAAAATTGAGATAGCTTAACGTGACCACTAGATTCGTGTCATTCTGAGCTCAAAATCATAAGTTACGGAAGATTCAGAGCGGATATGTCAAGTTGATCGGCCAGTTAAAATGATCATTCTAAACTGGTCATTGGTGTTCATTAAGTAAATGCTAATAAATGAAGCATAAATCATGGCATCACGCAGTCTGAGATAAATTGGATTACTTGGATGCTTTGTCGTATCTAACCCTGTCTCAAATTTTGTCATAATATAAAAAATTGATTTAGCTTAACGTGGGCATTGGATTATCGTCATACTAAGCTCCAAATCAAAAGTTACGGACGATTTAGTGCGGACATGTCAAGTTGATCGACCAGCTAAAGTGATAATTCTAAACCGATCGTTGGTGCTCATTGAGTAAAGGCTGATAAATGAAGCATAATGCATGGCATCACGCAGTTTTGGCTAGATTGGATTACTTGGACGCTTTTTCGTATTGTCTCAAAAAAATTTCACAATATAGAAAATTGAGTTAGATTTATGTGGGCATTGTATTCATGTCATTTTGAGGTCTAAATCAAAAGTTATGGGCGATTTAGTGTGGACATGTCAAGTTGATCAGCCAGTTAAAATGATCATTCTTCAGATCATTGATGCTCATTGAGTAAATCCTAATAAATGAAGCATAATGCGTGGGATCATGAAATTTGGGATAGATTGGATTACTTGGACGCTTTGCTATGTCTATTTTTGTCTTAAATTTTGTCACAATATATAGCAAATTGAGCTAGCGTAACGTGGGCATTTGATTCGTGTCATTCTGAGCTATAAAACATAAGTTACGAACGATTGAGTGAGGACATGTCAAGTATATCGGCTAGTTAAGGTGATCATTCTAAACTGATCATTGGACCTCATTAAGTAAACGCTTATAAATGAAGCATAGAGCATGACATCACGCAGTATAGGATATATTGCATTTCTGTCTCAAATTCTATCACAATATAAAAAATTGTGATAGCTTAATGTGGGCATTGCATTCGTGTCATTTTGAGCTCGAAATCATAAGTTATGGACGATTTAGTGCGGGCATGTCAAGCTGATTGGCCAGTTAAAATAATCTTTCTTAACTGATCATTGGTGCTCATTGAGTAAAGGCTTATTAATGAAGCATATTACATGGCATCACACAGTTTTGGATAGATTGGATTACTTGGAAACTTTGTCATATCTATTTATGTCTCAAATTTTGTAACAATATAGAAAATTAGATAGCTTGACGTGAGCTTTGGATTCGTGTCATTCTGAGCTCTAAATCATAAGTTACGGACGGTTCAGACCGGACATGTCAAGTTGATTGGCAAGTTAAGGTGATCATTCTAAACTGATCATTGGTGGTCATTAAGTAAACGCTTATAAATGAAACATAAAACATGGCTTCATGCAATTTGGGATATATTGGATTACTTGGACGCTTTGTCGTATCTAGTTCTACCTCAAATTTTTTCACAATATAAAAAAATTGAGCTAGCTTAACATGGCTATTGGATTCGTCTCATTATGAGCTCTAAATGAAGAGTTATAGACGATTTAGTGCGGACATGTCAATTTGATGGGCCAGTTAAAATGATCTTGGTTAATTGATCATTGGTGCTCATTGAATAATAGCTTATAAATGATACATAATGCATGGAATCACGAAGTTTGGGATAGTTTGAATTACTTGGACACTTTGTCGTATCTTTTTCTATGTAAAATATTGTCACAATATAGAAAATTGATCTAGTTTAAGGTGGGCATTGGATTTGTGTGATTCTGAGGTCCAACTCAAAAGTTAGAGACGATTTAGTGCGGATATGTCAAGTTGATCGGCCAGTTACAATGATCATTTTTCTGATCATTGATGCTCTTTGAGTAAATGCTTATAAATGAAGCATAATGTGTGGCATCACGCAGTTTGGGATAGATTGGATTACTTGGACTATTTGTCGTATCCATTTTTGTCTCAAATTCTGTCACAATATAGCAAATTGAGCTAGCCTAACGTGGGTATTGGATCCGTGTCATCTGGAGCTCTAAATCATAAGTTACGAACGATTTAGTGCGGACATATTAAGTTGATCGGCCAGTTAAGGTGATCATTCTAAACTGATCATTGGTGCTCGTTAAGTAAAGGCTTATAAATGAAGCATAAAGCATGGTATCACAAAATTCGAGATAGATTGGATTAATTAGAAGCTTTGTTGTATCTAGTTCTATCTCAAATTTTGTCCCAATGTAAAAAATTGAGCTAGCTTAACGTGGGAATCTGATTCGTGTTATTCTGATCTCTAAATTAGAAGTTACGGACGATTTGGTGCAGAAATATCAAGTTGATCAGCTAGTTAAAATGATCTTTCTTAACTGATCATTGCTGCTCATTGAGTAAATCGTAAAAAATGAAGCATAATGCGTGGCATCATGCAGTTTGGGATAGATTGTATTACTTGGACGCTTTGTCATATCTATTTTTGTCTCAAACTTTGTCACAATATAGCCAATTGAGCTAGCTTAACGTGGACATAGGATTCGTGTCATTCTCAGCTCTAAATCTTAAGTTACAGACGATTTAGTGTGGACATGTCAAGTTGGTCGGCTAGTTAAGTTGAACATTATAAACTGATCATTGGTGCTCATTAAGTAAATGCTTATAAATGAAACATAAAGCATGGCATCACGCAGTTTGGGATAGATTGGATGAGTTGGATGCTTTGTCGTATCTAATCCTGTCTCAAATTTTGTCACAATATAAAAAATTGATCTAGCTTAATGTGGGCATTGGATTAGCATCATACTATGCTCCAAATCAAAAGTTACGGACGATTTAGTGCGGACAAGTCAAGTTGATCGGCCAGCTAAAGTGATCATTCTGAACCGATCGTTGGTGCTCATTGAGTAAAGGCTGATAAATGAGGCATAATGCATGGCATCGCGCAGTTTTGGTCAGATTGGATTACTTGGACGCTTTTTCGTATTGTCTCAAAAATTTTTCACAATATAGAAAATTGAGCTAGCATAACGTGGGCATTGAATTCGTGTCATTCTGAGGTCTAAATCAAAAGTTAAGGGCGATTTAGTGCGGACATGTCAAGTTGATCGGCTAGTTAAAATGATCATTCTTCTGATCATTGATGTTTATTTAGAAAATGCTTATAAATGAAGCATAATGCGTGGAATCATGCAGTTTGGCATAGATTGGATTACTTGGACGATTTGTCATATCTATTTTTGTCTCAAATTTTGTCACAATATAGAAAATTGAGCTAGCTTAGCGTGAGCATTGGATTCGTGTCATTCTAGCTCTAAATCAAATGTTACGGACGATTTAGTGCGGACTTGCCAAGTTGATCGGCCAAATAAAGTGATAATTCTAAACTTATCATTTGTACTCATTGATTAAATGCTTTTAAATGAAGCATAATACATGGCATCGCACAATTTTTGCTAAATTGGATTAATTGGATGCTTTTTTGAATCTATATATGTCTCAAATTCTGTCACAATATTGAAAATTGAGCTAGCTTAACATGGGCATTGGATTCATGTCATTCTGAGGTCTAAATCAAAAGTTATGGACGATTTAATGCAGACATGCAAGTTTACCAGCCGGTTAAATTGATCATTCCAAACTGATCATTGGTGCTCATTGAGTAAATGCTTATAAATAAAACATAATGCATGACATCACGTAGTTTGGGACACATTTGATTACTTGGAGGAATTGTAAAATCAATTGTAGTCTTAAATTTTATCACAGTATAGAAAATTTAGCTAGCTTAACGTGGGCATTGGATTCGTGTCATTCTGAGGTGTAAAGCAAAAGTTATGGACGATTTAGTGTAGAAATGTCAAGTTGATTGACCAGTTAAGGTGATCATTCTAAACTGATCATTGGTGCTCATTAAGTAAACACTTATGAATGAAACATAAAGCATGACATCACACAGTTTGGGATAGATTGGATGACTTGGACACTTTGTCGTATCTAGTTCTATTTCAAAATTTGACACAATATAAAAAATTGAGGTAGCTTGACATGGACAATGGATTCGTGTCATTCTGAGCTCAAAATCAAAAGTTACATATGATTTAGTTCGGACATGTCAAGTTGATCATCCTGTTAAAATGATCTTTCTTAACTAATCATTGGTGCTCATTGAGTAAAGGGTTATAAAATAATCATAATGTATGGCATCACGAAATTCGGGAGAGTTTGGATTACTTGGACGCCTTGTCGTATCATTTTTGTCTAAAATATTGTCACAATATATAAAATTGAGCTAGTTTAACGTGGGCATTGGGTTTGTGTCATTATGAGGTCCAACTCAAAAGTTACAGACGATTTAGTGCATACATGTTAAGTTGATGGGCTAGTTAAAATGATCATTCTTCTGATCATTGATGCTCTTTGAGTAAATGTTTATCAATGAAGCATAATGTGTGGCATCATGTAGTTTGGGATAGATTGGATTAGTTGAACTATTTGTTGTATCTATTTCTGTCTCAAATTTTGTCACATTATAGAAAATTGAGCTGGCTTAGCGTGGGCACTGGATTCGTGTCATACTGAGCTCTAAATCAAAAGTTATGGATGATTTAGTGCGGACATACCAAGTTGATCGGCCAGTTAAAGTAATCATTATAAACTGATCATTGGTGCTCATTGAGTAAAGGCTTATAAATAAAGAATAATGCATGACATCATGCAGTTTCGGCTAGGTTGGATTACTTCAACGCCTTGTTGTATCTATTTTTGTCTCAAATTTTGTCACAATATAGAAACTTGAACTAGATTTACGTGGGTATTGGAAATTTTTGTCTCAATATAGCTTAACTTGAAATTTTTTATTATTTTGTGTGCTTTCCAAATGATGCAAACCTCCCAAGGAATGCACTTCTGGATGCGGTTGAGATAGGCTTTGCAACAGAATGAATCGAAATTTAATCTATTCAAAGGTTGTGGATTGAAAGGTCACACAGTAGCTGCGGAAAGACTACTAATTTACCTAAGATAGTAGCTTAGATATTACACACTAAGGCTACTAAATGTTGACTGAAGGATATTACACACCAACAATCAAATTAAGAAGAGAATCACTCTCAAACTTAAGAAAAGAAGTTGTTATTATTACACCCCAATTTTTAAGCAGCAAATTGGGCTTGTTGTAATGTGATTCATTTGCCTCATTAAAAACCTTACCAAGAAAACCTAATGTGAGAAAACCTGGATAAGGGAAAAAGAGTACAAATGGATCACATACCCATTTTTTATGATGTCTTGAGCTTGTACTAAAATCAGAGTGTTTTTAGACACTTCTCCATTCAAGATCAAGTGAATTTGGTGTGCATTCTCTTTGTTGAGCATAATGTTGATTGCCTCTTTGAGTTTCTTGGCCTTGGCTCGGGTTAATGTTCCAGCTGGTAGTGCAAGAGCTTCTTCATGTTCCACTGGTTCATTTCTAGACAAGAGCTTCTCCTTTTGTGTGCTTTCCATGCGCATATCATCCCCCTCCTCTTGAAAGGGATTTGACCTCAAATCTGGTTCATCTGCAATGAAAGGCACAAGCTTAGAAACATTGAAGCTTGAACTCACATTATACTTACCTTGAAGATCAATTTGGTAGGTGTTGTTGCTATTCTTCTGAACTATCTTGAAAGGTCCATCTATTCTAGGCATAAGTTGGATTTCCTTTCAGCTAGAAATCTTTCTTTCCTCAAGTGAACCCACACGAGGTCTCCCACCTCAAATACCATTTCACGTCTTCCTTTGTTGGCCTTTCTTGCATATTGTTGGGTTCTAAGCTATTTCCCAAAGACTTAGCCCCAACAATTATACAGAAAAACATTCATACTTAAACATAAATTTTGAAGAAAATAAACAAATATGAAAGCCGAGAATTCATGAAATAGCTTCTAAAATTAACAAAAGGATACTAAACCCTAAACCCTAAACCCTAAACCTTTGCATTCTCATGGATCTGTTTAACAATCTCAGCTTTTCTTTTTCCATCAATACTAGCTATTTCACTTAAAGGCAAAGGGATTTGATCCAATGGAGATAAAGGATTGAAACAGTACACAATTTGAAAAGGAGAATACTTAGAACCAGAATGTACATAATGGTTATATGCAAATTCAGCATGTGGTAAACATTCTTCCCATGTTCTAAGATTTTGTTTGATTAATTCACGCAATAAAGTAGACAAGGTTCTATTAACTACTTCAGTTTGACCATCTGTTTGTGGGTGACATGTTGTAGAGAATACCAACTTAGTTCCTAACTTAGACCAAAGAGTTTTCCAAAAGTAACTGAAGAACTTAGTGTCTCTATCAGAAACTATGGTCCTAGGCATTCCATGCAAGCGAACTACCTCTTTAAAGAACAGATTGGTTATATGAAATGCATCATCAATCTTGTGACATGCTATATAATGAGCCATCTTAGAGAATCTATCAACCACAACAAAGATAGAATCCTTTCCTGTCTTAGTTCTAGGCAAACCAACTACAAAATCCATTGATATGTCAATCCATGGATGAGTAGAAATGGGTAAAGGAGTGTACAAACCGTGGGGTTGAACCTTAGACTTAGCCTGTTTGCATGTGGCACACCTTGCACATATTCTTTCTACATCTCTCTTCATGTGTGGCCAATGGAAATGATCTTGCATTACTTTAAGAGTTTTGGCAACTCCAAAATGCCCCACCAGTCACCCTTCATGAGCTTTCCTAACTAACAAGTCTCAAATAGAACAGTTAGGCACACATAATCTTTTATCATAAAATAGGAATCCTTCATGATGGTAATATTTTCCTGAAGCAAACTTTCTGCTAGCAATGTAAACGTCTTTAAATTCAGGATCAGTTTCATATAGCTCTTTAAGTTGTTCAAAACATAAAAACATAGCATCAAGAGTATAGATTAAGGCATACCTCCGTGACAATGCATCTGCCATAACATTCTCTTTACCTTGTTTGTATTTAATGACATACGGAAATGTTTCTATGAACTCAACCCATCGTGCATGCCTTTTGTTCAGCTTCTGTTGGACATTTAAGAGCTTGAGTGACTCATGATCAGTGTGAATCAAGAACTCCTTAGGCCACAAGTAGTGTTGCCAAGTTTTCAAAGCACGGACCAAGGCATACAATTCCTTGTCGTAAGTTGGATAGTTGAGGATGGCTCCTCCAAGCTTCTCACTTAAATAGGCTATAGGTTTCTTATCCTGCATCAAAACAGCTCCAATACCTATACCAGAAGCATCACATTCTATCTCAAAGGTTTTAAGAAAATCAGGTAAAGATAGAAGACGTGCATGTGCAAGCTTTTCTTTCAAAGCTTGGAATAAGCTTTCTTGAGCTTCTCCCCATTTGAATCCTACTTATTTCTTGATTACTTCAGTAAGTGGGGCAGCAATAGTGCTAAAATCCTTAACAAAGCGTCTATAAAGACATCTTCATAATCCTGCAAAACAGAAGTCACTTCACTCGGAAATACCGGTGCAATGTTAGTTAAGCTCGTGAGAGCTTCCTTATAGACAAACAAAAGAACAGGTTGTTGTGAGAAAAGAGCCTTCTTAACTCCACCAGTTTTCACAAAGAAACTTGAGTGCTTCTTGTTCTTGGTCTCACAGCCTCTGTCACTTTTGGTGTTTATGGTTTCCTTTCAATTTCTAGCTATTTTCCTTTGCTCCAACACAAGCTGATCTTGGTACACCTCCTGTGGTGTCATAGGAACAAGTGTGATCTTCTTACCTTTGTGTTCAAACGAGTGCTGTTTGGTGTAGCCATCATGAATGACCTTCTGATCAAACTGCCATGGTCTTCCAAGCAGAATGTGGCCAGCCTCCATTGGCAAAAAACCACAAAGGACCTCATCTTGGTACTTTCCAATGGTTATAGGTTCTTTGACTCTGCTGCTTACCTTCAATTCGCCACACTCATTAAGTCATTGCAGCTTATACGGCTTTAGGTGCTTGAACACTTCCAGACCCAACCCATAGTTTCAATAGCCACATTCGCGCAGCTGCCTCCATCAATAATGATGCTGCAAACCTTTCCTTGGACGTGGCATCTTGAGTGAAACAGGTTCTCTCTTTGCTCATGTTCTTTGTTTTGCTTTTGTACGCTTAGGGTTCTTATTGTTACCAATAATTCTCCAGCCATAGGAGGTACATGATGCTCTTCTGAAGAATCAGAAAAGACTTCTTCTTCCTCGGATTCTATTTCACCATTATCCAACAGAATCATGATCTTCATTTTGGTGCATTCATTTGCATAGTGCTCTCTTCCTTGGCATTTGAAACATTTCATATCTCTTGTTCTAGTAGATGTAGTAGCTTCAGATTTGTTCTTGACATCTTGAGTAGTTGTTGAAGGTTTGGAATCAACTTTAGCAATCTGCTTGCCTTCCCTTTGGTAGCTAGGCTTATTGTTAGCTGCTCCATAGCTTCGCCTAGTATAACTTTTTCTTTTTAGCTGATGTTCCACCAGTATAGCTTTGTGCAACATTTTCTCTAGCTCCACATAAATTTCCAGCTCCATTCTATCTTGAATGTCACGGTTAAGTACTCATAAAAATCTTGCCATAGTAGATTCTCTATCTTATGAAATGTCTGCCTTGGTCATGAGGGTTTCCAACTCCTGGTAATAATTCTCAACACTTCGGCTTCCTTGATTGAGTCTCCTTAGCTTTTGGTGAAGCTCATGGTGGTAATGGCTGGGCACAAACCTTTTCCTTATTATGGCTTTCATATCAGCCCATGTTTCCACTGGATATCACCATTACGTCATCTGGAAGTCACCAATTGATCCCACCAGCTGAGTGCATACTCATAAAACTCAGTAGCAGCTACGCGGATCTTGTTTTTCTCGGAATAGTGTTGACAATCAAACACCAGCTCAATCTTCTTCTCCCATTCCAGGTAAGCTTCTGGATCATTTTTGCCATAAAATGATGGCATCTTAAGTTTAATACCTCCCAAAGTTTGATTAATGCACGCAATAAAGTAGACAAGGTTCTATTAACTACTTCAGTTTGACCATCCGTTTGTGGGTGACATGTTGTAGAGAATACCAACTTCGTTCCTAACTTAGACCAAAGAGATTTTCAAAAGCTACTGAAGAACTTACTGTCTCTATCAGAAACTATGGTCCTAGGCATTCCATGCAAGCGAACTACCTCTTTAAAGAACATATTGGCTATATGCAATGCATCATCAGTCTTGTGACATGCTATAAAATGAGCCATCTTAGAGAATTTATCAACCACAACAAAGATAGAATCCTTTCCTGTCTTAGTTCTAGGCAAACCAACTACAAAATCCATTGATATGTCAATCCATGGATGAGTAGGAATGGGTAAAGGAGTGTACAAACCGTGGGGTTGAACCTTAGACTTAGCCTGTTTGCATGTGGCACACCTTGCACAGATTCTTTCTACATCTCTCTTCATGTGTGGCCAATGGAAATGATCTTGCATTACGTTAAGAGTTTTGGCAACTCCAAAATGCCCCATCAGTCCACCTTCATTAGCTTTCCTAACTAACAAGTCTCGAATAGAACAGTTAGGCACACATAATCTATTATCATAAAATAGGAATCCTTCATGATGGTAATATTTTCCTGAAGCAAACTTTCTGCTAGCAATGTACACGTCTTTAAATTCAGGATCAGTTTCATATAGCTCTTTAATTTGTTCAAAACCTAACAACTTAGCATCAAGAGTAGAGATTATGGCATACCTCCGTGACAATGCATCTGCCACAACATTCTCTTTACCTTGTTTGTATTTAATGACATACGGAAATGTTTCTATGAACTCAACCCACCGTGCATGCCTTTTGTTCAGCTTCTGTTGGCCCTTTAAGTGCTTGAGTGACTCATGATCAGTGTGAATCACGAACTCCTTAGGCCACAAGTAGTGTTGCCAAGTTTGCAAAGCACGGACCAAGGCATACAATTCCTTGTCGTAGGTTGGATAGTTGAGGGTGGCTCCTCCAAGCTTCTCACTGAAATAGGCTATAGGTTTCTTATCCTGCATCAAAACAGCTCCAATACCTATGCCAGAAGCATCACATTCTATCTCAAAGGTTTTAAGAAAATCAGGTAAAGATAGAAGAGGTGCATGTGTAAGCTTTTCTTTCAAAGCTTGGAATGAGCTTTCTTGAGCTTCTCCCCATTTGAATCCTACTTATTTCTTGATTACTTCAGTAAGTGGGGCAGCAATAGTGCTAAAATCCTTAACAAAGCGTCTATAAAAGCCAGCTAGCCCATGGAAACTTTTCACTTCTCCTACTGTTTTTGGACTTGGCCATTCCTTTATAGTTTTGACCTTCTCGTCATCAACCTTAATACCATCTGCACTAATAACAAAGCCTAGGAACACAATGTTATCTGTACAAAAAGTGCATTTCTTAAGATTGGCATATAATTTTTCTTTTCTAAGAACACTTAGAACCGATGTCAAATGACTAGCATGCTCTTCTATATTCTTGCTGTAGATTAAGATGTCATCAAAGTATACTACAACAAAGACTCCTATGAATGCTCTAAGAACATGATTCATCAACCTCATGAAAGTACTAGGTGCATTTGTTAACCCAAATGGCATGACTAACCATTCATATAATCCATGCTTAGTTTTAAATGCAGTTTTCCATTCATCCCCTTCCTTCATGCGTATTTGATGGTACCCACTCTTAAGATCTATCTTAAAAAAGATTCTGGAACCATGCAATTCATCAAGCATGTCATCTAACCAAGGGATTGGATGGCGATACTTTACCATAATGTTGCTGATTGCTCTACAATCAAAACACATGCGCCAGCTGCCATCTTTCTTTGGCACAAGTAGAACTGGCACAGCACAAGGACTCATGCTCTCTCTGATGTAGCCCTTCTCCATTAGCTCATTAACTTCTCTTTGCAGCTCCTTAGTCTCAACGAGATTGGTTCTATAAGCTGGTCAATTTGGTAGTGACGCTCCAGGTACAAAATCAATCTGATGTTCAATGCCTCTGATGGGTGGTAGCCCCTTTGGATTGTCTTCTGGAAAGACATCTTCATAATCCTACAAAATTGAAGTCACTTCACTCGGTAATACCGGTGCAATGTTAGTTAAGCTCATGAGAGCTTCCTTATAGACAAACAAAAGAACAGGTTGTTGTGAGAAAAGAGCCTTATTAACTCCACCAGTTCTCACAAAGAAACTTGAGTGCTTCTTGTTCTTGTTCTCACAGCCTCTGTCACTTTTGGTGTTTAAGGTTTCCTTTGAATTTCTAGCTATTTTCCTTTGCTCCAACACAAGCTGATCTTGGTACACCTCCTGTGGTGTCATAGGAACAAGTGTCATCTTCTTACCTTTGTGTTCAAACGAGTGCTGGTTGGTGTAGCCATCATGAATGACCATCCGATCAAACTGCCATGGTCTTCCAAGCAGAATGTGGCCAGCCTCCATTGGCAAAAAACCACAAAGGACCTCATCTTGGTACTTTCCAATGGTTATAGGTACTTTGACTCTGCTTCTTACCTTCAATTCGCCACACTCATTAAGCCATTGCAGCTTATACGGCTTTAGGTGCTTGAACACTTCCAGACCCAACTTGTTTACCATTGTTTCAATAGCCACATTAGTGCAGCTGCCTCCATCAATAATGATGCTGCAAACCTTTCCTTGGACGTGGCATCTTGAGTGAAACAGGTTCTCTCTTTGCCCATGTTCTTTGTTTTGGTTTTGTACGCTTAGGGTTCTTCTTGTTACCAATAATTCTCCAGCCATAGGAGGTACATGATGCTCTTCTGAAGAATCAACAAAGACTTCTTCTTCCTCGGATTCTATTTCACCATTATCCAACAGAATCATGATCTTTATTTTGGTGCATTCATTTGCATAGTGCTCTCTTCCTTGGCATTTGAAACATTTCACATCTCTTGTTCTAGTAGATGTAGTAGCTTCAGATTTGCTCTTGACATCTTGAGTAGTTGTTGAAGGTTTGGAATCAACTTTAGCAATCTGCTTGCCTTCCCTTTGGTGGCTAGGCTTATTGTTAGCTGCTCCATAGCTTCCCCTAGTATAACTTTTTCTTTTTAGCTGCTGTTCCACCAGTATAGCTTTGTGCAACATTTCCTCTAGCTCCACATAATGTTCCAGCTCCATTCTATCTTGAATGTCACGGTTAAGTCCTCCTAAAAATCTTGCCATAGTAGATTCTCTATCTTCTGAAATGTCTGCCTGATCATGAGGGTTTCCAACTCCTGGTAATAGTCCTCAACACTTCGGCTTCCTTGATTGAGTCTCCTTAGCTTTTGGTGAAGCTCACGGTGGTAATGGCTGGGCACAAACCTTTTCTTCATTATGGCTTTCATATCAGCCCATGTTTCCACTGGATACTCACCATTACGTCTTCTGGAAGTCACCAATTGATCCCACCAGCTGAGTGCATACTCATAAAACTCAGTAGCAGCTACGCGGACCTTGTTTTGCTCTGAATAGTGTTGACAATCAAACACCAGCTCGATCTTCTTCTCCCATTCCTGGTAAGTGTTTGGATCATTTTTGCCATAAAATGATGGTATCTTAAGTTTAAGACCTCCTAAAGTTTCATTAGGCTGAACCATTTCTTCTCTTACACGCCTATGCCTCCTTTGGGTCCTCTTACTCTCTTCACTGCCACGGCTGTAGTAAGCTTCGGTTTCTTCATTATGGCCATGTCTAAAGGGATTCCTAGTTCTCCTTCGTCCTCCTTATGGGTTACTATTGTTCTCAACATCATCAAGCCGCAAATGAATGGCTTCCAGCTCTATTTGTAGTGCTTTCTTCATTTCTGCTACTAGAGCCTCCATTAACAAGTTTGGTGCTTCTGAAGTTTGATTTCCTCTTGACATAGCTACAAATACACCTAACAAATGTGTTAAAAGTACCGATCAGAAGTGTGCTCTGATACCAAATGATGCGAACCTCCCAAGGAATGCATTTCTGGATGCAGTTGAGATAGGCTTTACAACAGAATGAATCGAAATTCAATATGTTCAAAGGTTGTGGATTGAAGGGTCACACAATAGCTGCGGAAAGACTACTGATTTACCTAAGATAGTAGCTTAGATATTACACAGTAAGGCTACTAAATGTTGACTGAAGGATATTACACAACAATCAGATTAAGAAGAGAATCACTCTCAAACTTAAGAAAAGAAGTTGTTTTTATTTGAAAAGTTGAATAATCAAGTTTACAACTAAAAGCCCCTATTTATACTGTAAGGGGGCGTAAATAGGAGGATCCTACAACATTAAAATGGTTGAATTTACAAGGGAATACTTGACCAAAGACCTTGACTTCATTAACTCTTATCAATAGCCTACTCAACAAGGAGAATGCACAACAAATTCACTTGTGCTTGAATGGAGAAGTGCCTAAATGCACTCTGAATTTAGTACAAGCCCAACACAGCATACAAATGGTTATGTGGTCCATTTGTACACTTTTTCTCTTATCCAAGTTTTCTCCTATAGGGTTTTCTTCGTATGGTTTTTAATGAGGCAAATGAATCACATTAAAACCAGCCCAATTTGTTGCTTAAATCAAAAGGAGTTCACTTAAAAAAGGTCCAAATTGGCGTCATCAAGGAGGGGAGTGGGGAAGTGTCTACATTTATAGTCAAAATAAGAGTTAATGAAGTCAAGGTCTTTCGTCAAGGTCTTTGGTCAAGTCTTCCCTTGTAATTGTAACCAATTTAATGTTGTAGGCTCCTCATATTACGCCTCCTTACAGTATAAATAGACGTTTTTAGTTGTAAACTTGATCATTCAACTTTTCAAATAAAATCAGCTTCTTTTATTATGTTTGAAAGTGATTCTCTTCTTAATATGATTGTTGGTGTGTAATATCCTTCAGTCAACATTTAGTAGCCTTAGTGTGTAATATCTAAGCTACTATCTTAGGTAAATCAGTAGTTCCTCTACTGAGTGACCCTTCAATCCACAACCTTTGAACATATTGAATTTTGATTCATTCTGTTGCAAAGCCTATCTCAACCGCATCCAGAAGGGCATTCCTTGGGAGGTTCACATCAGATTCGTGTCATTCTGATATCTAAATAATAAGTTACGGACAATTCATAGTGGACATGTCAAATTGATTGGCCAGTTAAAGTGAACTGATCATTGGTGCTCATTAAGTAAACGCTTATAAATGAAGCATAAAGCATGGCATCACATATTTTGAGATAGATTGGATTACTTGGACGCTTTCTCGTATCTAGTTCCGTCTCACATTTTTTCATAATATAAAAAATTGATCTAGCTTAAAATGGGCATTTGATTTGTGTCATTCTAAGATCTAAATCAAAAGTTACAGACGATCTACTGCGGACATGTCAAGTTGATCGGACAGTTAAAGTGATCATTCTAAACTGATCATTGGTACTCATTGAGTAAAGGCTAATAAATGAAGAATAATGCATGACATCGTGCAGTTTTGGCAAGATTAGATTACGTGGATGCTTTTTCGGATCTATTTCTATCTCAAAATTTGTCACAACATAGAAAATTGAGCTAGCTTAACGTGGGCATTGGTTCTTGTCATTATTAGGACTAAATAAAAAGTTATGGACGATTTAGTGCACACATGCCAAGTTTATCGGCCAGTTAAATTGAGCATTTGAAACTGATCATTGGTGATCATTGAGTAAAGGCTTATAAATGAAGCATAATGCATGGCATCACGCAGTCCAGGATAAATTGGATTACGTGGACGACTTGTCATATATATTACTGTCTCAAATTTTGTCACAATATAGAAATTGAACAACCTTAACGTGGGCATTGGATTCGTGTCATTCTAATGTCTAAATCAAAAGTTATGGACGATTTAGTACGGACATGTCAAGTTAATCGGCCAGTTAAAATGATCATTCTTCTGATCATTGAAGCTCATTGAGTAAATGCTTATAAATGATGCATAATGTGTGGCATCATGCAGTCTGGGATAGATTGGATTACTTGGATGCTTTGTCATATCTATTTCTGTCTCATATTTTGTCACAATATAGAAATTTGAGCTAGCTTACGTGAACATTTGATTCGTGTAATTCTGAGATCTAAATCATAAGTTACTAACAACTCAGAGCGGACATGTCGAGTTGATCGGCCAGTTAAAGTGATCATCTAGACTGATCATTGGTGCTCATTGAGTAAAGGCCCATAAATGAAGCATAATGCATGGCATCACGGAGTTTTGGCTAGATTTGATTACTTGGATGCTTTTTCGTATCTATTTCTTTCTCAAATTTTGTCACAATATCAAAAATTGAGCTAGGTTAACGTGCGCATTGGATTAGTGTCAATATGAGCTATAAAACAAAAGTTATGGACTATTTTGTGCACACATGTGAAGTTGATCGCCAGTTAAATTGATCATTCAAAACTGATAACTAGTGCTCATTGAGTAACGGCTTATAAATGAACCATAATGCAAGACATCTCGTAGTTTCAGAAAGATTTGATAACTTGAAGGACTTGTCAAAGCAATTTTAGTCTTAAATTTTATCGCAATATAGAAAATTGAGCTACCTTAACGTGGCCATTGGATTCGTGTCATTCGGAGCTCTAAATTAAAAGTTACGGACGATTTAATGAGGATATGTCAAGTTGATCGGCGAGTTAAAATGATCATACTAAACTGATCATTGGTGCCCATTTAGTAAAAGCTTATAAATGAAGAATAATGCATGGTGTCACGCAAATTGGGATAGATTGAATTACTTAGACGCTTTGTCGTATCTATTTCTATCACAAATTTTGTCACAATATAGATAATTTAGCTAGCTTAACATGGGCATTGGATTCGTGTCATTTTGCGGTCTAAATCAAAAGTTACGAATGACTTAGTGCGGACATGTCAAGTTGATTGGCTAGTTAAAATGATCATTGGTGCTCATTGAGAGAGTTATAAATGAAGTAGAATGCGTGCATCAAGCAGTTTGAGATAAATTGGATTACTTGGACGCTTTGTTGTATCTACTTTTGTCTCACATTTTGTCACAATATAACAAACTGAGCTAGCTTAACGTGGGCATTGGATTCGTGTCATTCTGATCTCTAAATCATAAGTTACGGACAATTTAGTGCGGACATATCAAGTTGATCGGTCAGTTAAGGTGATCACTCTAAACTGATCATTGGTGCTCATTAAGTAAACGCTTATAAATGAAGCATAAAACATGACATCACGCAGTTTGGAATAGATTGGATTACTTGGATGCTTTGTCGTATCTAGTTCAGTCTCAAATTTTGCCACAGTATAAAAAATTTAGCTCGAGTAACATGGGCATTAGATTCGTTTCATTCTAAGCTCTAAATCAAAAGTTACATGCGATTTAGTGCGGACATGTCAAGTTGATCGGCCAGTTCAAATGATCTTTTTAACTGATCATTGGTGCTCATTGAGTAAAGTCTTATAAATGAATCATAATGAATGGCATCACGCAGTTCGGGATAGAGTGGATTATTTGGACGCTTTGTCGTATCTATTTTTTTATCAAATTTTGTCACAATAAAGAAAATTGAGCATAAGGCATCACGCATTTTTACTAGATTGGATTATTTGGACGATTTTTTGTATCTCTAGCTTTAATGTGGGCATTGGATTCGTTTTATTCTAAGCTATTAATCAAAAGTTATAGACAATTTAGTGCATACGTGTCAAGTTGATCGGCCAGTGAAAGTGATCATTCTAAACCGATCATTGCTGCTCATTGAGTAAAGTCTTATTAATGAAGCATAATGCATGGCATCACGCAGTTTTGGCTAGATTTGATTACTTGGATGCTATTTCGTATCCATTTCTATATCAAATTTTGTCACAATATAATATATTGAGCTAGCTTAACGTGCACATTGGATTCGTGTAGTTATAAGATATAAAAAAACGTTATGGACGATTTTGTGCAGACATATCAAGTTGATCGGCCAGTTAAATTGATCATTCCAAAATGATCATTGGTGCTTATCGTGTAAACGCTTATAAATGAAGAATAATGCATGACATCACGTAGTTTTGGACAGATTTTTTAACTTGGAGGGCTTGTTAAATCAATTTTAAACTAAATTTTATCACAAAATAGAAAATTGAGCTACCTTAACGTGGCCATTGGATTCGTGTCATTCAGAGCTCTAAATCAAAAGTTACGGACAATTAAATGCGGATATGTCAAGTTGAACGGCAAGTTAAAATGATCATTCTAAACTGATCATTGGTGCTCATTGAGTAAAAGTTTATAAATGAAGAATAATGCATAGCATCACGAAAATAGGGATAGATTGGATTACTTGGACCCAATGTCAAATCTATTTCTGTCTCAAATTTTGTCAAAATATAGATAATTGAGCTAGCTTAACGTGGGCATTGGATTCGTGTCATTCTGAGGTCTAAATCAAACATTACAGACGATTTAGTGTGGACATGTCAAGTTGATCGGCCAGTTAAAGTGATCATTCTAAACTAATCATTGGGGCTCATTGAGTAAAGGCTTATAAATGAAGCATAATCCATGACACCTCACAGTTTTTGCTAGATTTGATTACTTGGACGCCTTTTCGTATCTATTTTTGTCTCAAATTTAATCACAATATAGCAAATTGAGATAGTTTAACCTGGGCATTGGATTCGTTTCATTCTGAGATCTAAATCAAAAGTTACGGACGATTTAGTGCAGTCGTGTCAAGTTGAACGGCCAGTTAAATTGATCATTCTAAACTAGTCATTTGTTCTCATTGAGCAAATGCTTATAAATGAAGCATAATGCATGGCATCACGCAGTTTTGGCTAGATCGGATTACTTCGATGGTTTTATGTATCTATTTCTGTCTCAAATTTTGTCCCAATATAGAAAATTAAACTAGCTTAATGTGGGCATTAGATTCGTGTCATTCTGAGCTCTAAATCATAAGTTACGGACAATTCAGAGCGGACATGTCAAGTTGATCGGCCAGTTAAAGTGATCATTCGAAACTGATCATTTGTGCTCATTAAGTAAACGCTTATAAATGAAGAATAAAGCATGGTTTCACGCAGTCTCCGATTGATTCGTTTACTTGGACGCTTTTTTGTATCTAGTTCTGTCTCAAATTTTGTCACAATATAAAATATTTATCTAGCTTAACGTGGGCATTAGATTCGCTTCATTCTAAGCTCTAAATCAAAATTTACGGATGATTTAGTACGGATATGTGAAGTTGGTCGGCCAGTTAAAGTGATCATTCTAAACTGATCATTGGTGCTCATTGAGTAAAGGCTGATAAATGAAGCATAATGCATGACATCACGCAGTTTTGGCAAGATTAGATTACCTGGATACCTTTTCGTATCTATTTTTGTCTCAAATTGTGTCATAACATAGAAAATTGAGCTAGATCAACGTGGGCATTGGATTCGTGTCATTTTGAGGTCTAAATCAAAAGTTATGAATGATTTAGTGCACATATGTCAAGTTGACCGGCCAGTTAAATTGATCATTCCAAACTGATCATTGGTGTTCATTGAGTAAAGGCATAAAAATGAAGCATAATGCATGGCATCACGCAGTTCGGGATATATTGGATTACTTGGACAATTTGTCATATCTCTTACTGTCTCAAATTTTGCCACAACATAGAAAATTGAGCTAGCTTAACGTGGGCATTGGATTCTTGTCATTCTAATGTCTAAATCAAAAGTTACGGACGATTTAGTGCGGACATGTAAAGTTAATCGGCTAGTTAAAATGATCATTCTTCTGATCATTGATGCTCATTGAGTAAATACTTATAAATGAAGAATAATGTGTGGCATCATGCAGTTTGGGATAGATTGGATTACTTGGACGCTTTCTCGTATCTATTTCAGTCTCAAATTTTGTCACAATATAAAAATTTGAGCTAGGTTACGTGAGCATTGGATTCGTGTCATTCTGAGCTCTAAACCATAAGTTACTGACGATTTAAAGCAGATATGTCAAGTAGATCGGCCAGTTAAAGTGATCATCTAGACTGATCATTGGTGGCCATTAAGTAAATGCTTATAAATGAAGCATAAGGCATGGCATCACGCATTTTAAGTAGATTGGATTACTTAGATGAGTTTTTGTATCTCTAGCTGAACGTGGGCATTGGATTCATGTCAATCTAAGGTATTAATCAAAAGTTATGGACGATTTATGTCAGACATGTCAAGTTGATGGGCCAGTTAAAGTGATCATTCTAAACTTATCATTGGTGCTCATTGAGTAAAGGCTTATAAATGAAGCATAATGCATGACATCATACAGTTTTGGCTAGATTTGATCACTTGGATGCTTTTTGGTATCTATTTCTATCTCAAATTTTGTCACAATATAAAAAATTGAGCAAGCTTAACGTGTGAATTGGATTCATTTCATTATGAGCTATAAAACAAAGAGTAATACCCTAAAATAGCACTATTTTAAGTTTATCTTCCAAATTTAGCACAATAAAACTGAAATTCCTAAAATAGCATAAATTATTATGTAAAAATAATTATTTACCTTAAATAAAATATATATAAAATTAAAACATAATGTTTGGGTTCACTTTTTCCAATTTAGGGTTTAAATTTTTTTCATTAGGAATAAGTTTTCAATTATTTTAGTATTAAATTTGTGCTATTTTTGGAAATTTAAATGACTAGTGCTATATTTGGAACAAAAACTTGAAATGATGCTATTTTAGTCAATTGCCCTAAAACAAAAGTTACGGATAATTTTGTGGAGACATGTCAAGTTGATCAGCCTGTTAAATTGATCATTCAAAACTGATAATTGATGCTCATTGACTAAAGGCTGATAAATAAAGCGTAATGCATTCGTGTCAAAGTTTTGGACAGATTTGATAAGGACTTGTCAAAGTAATTTTAGTCTTAAATCATATCACAATATAGAAAATTGAGCTAACTTAACACGGCTATTGCATTCGTGTCATTTTGTGCTCTAAATCAAAAGTTACGGACGATTTAATGCGGATATGTCAAGTTGATCGGCTGGTTAAAATGATCATTCTTAACTTATCATTGGTGCTCATTGAGTAAAAGCATATAAATAAAGAATAATGCATGGCATCACGCAAATAGGGATAGATTGGATTACTTCGACGCTTTGTCTTATCTATTTCTGTCTCAAATTTTGTCACAATATAGATAATTGAGCTAGCTTAACGTGGGCATTAGATTCGTGTCATTCTGAGGTCTAAATCAAACGTTACAGACGATTTAGTGCATTTAGGTCAAGTTGATCGGCTGGTTGAAATGATCATTCTTCTGATAATTGGTGCTCATTGAGTAAATGCTTAGAAATAAGGCATAATGTGTAGCATCATGCAGTTCGAGATAGATTGGATGACTTGGATGCTTTGTTGTATCTACTTTTATCTCACATTTTTTAAAAATATAACAAACTGAGCTAGCTTAATGTGGGCGTCGGATTCATGTCATTCTGATCTCTAAATCATATGTTACAGACGATTTAATGCAGACATATCAAGTTGATCGGCCGGTTAAGGTGATCATTCTAAACTGATCATTGGTGCTCATTAAGTAAACACTTCTAAATGAAGCATAAAGCATGACATCACGCAGTTTTGGAATAAATTGAATTACTTGGACACTTTGTCCTATCTTGTTATGTCTCAAATTTTGCCACAATATTAAAAATTGAGTTAGCTTAACGTGGGAATTGGATTCGTGTCTTTCTGAGCTCTAAATCAAAATTTACGAACGATTTAGTGCGGATATGTCCAGTTGATCGGCCAGTTAAATTAATCTTTTTTATCTGAACATTGGTGCTCATTGAGTAAAGGCTTATAAATGAAGCATAATGCATGGCATCATACAGTTTTGGCAAGATTAGATTACTTGGACGGTTTTTCGTACCTATTCCTGTCTCAAATTCTGTCACAATATAGAAAATTAAACTAGCTTAACGTGGGCACTGGATTCTTGTCATTCTGAGCTCTAAATCATAAGTTACGAATGATTCAGAGCGGACATGTCAAGTTGATCGGCCAGTTAAAGTGATCATTCTAAACTGATCATTTGTGCTCATTAAGTAAACACTGATAAATGAAGCATAAAGCATGGTTTCACGCAGTTTCCGATTGATTCATTTACTTGGACGCTTTGTCGTATCTAGTTCTATCTCAAATTTTGTCACAATATAAAATATTTATCTAGCTTAACGTGGGCATTTTATTCGTTTCATTCTAAGCTCTAAATCAAAATTTACGGAAAATTTAGTACGGAAATGTAAAGTTGATCGTCCAGTTAAAGTAATCATTCTAAACTGATCATTGGTGGTCATTGAGTAAAGCCTTATAAATGAAGCATAATGCATGGCTTCACGAAGTTTTTGCAAGATTAGATTACCTCGATACTTTTTCGTACCTATTTTTGTGTCAAATTTTGTCATAACATAGAAAATTGAGCTAGATTAACGTGGGCATTGGATTTGTGTCATTCTGAGGTCTAAATCAAAAGTTATGAATGATTTAGTCCACATATGTCAAGTTGACCGGCCAGTTAAATTGATCATCCCAAACTGATCATTGGTGTTCATTGAGTAAAGGCTTATAAATGAAGCATAATGCATGGCATCACGCAGTTGGAATATACTGGATTACTTGGACGTTTTTTCATATCTATTATTGTCTCGAATTTTGTCACAACATAGAAAATTGAGATAGCTTAATGTGGGCATTGGATTCTTGTCATTCTAATTTCTAAATCAAAAGTTACGGACTATTTAGTGCGGACATGTCAAGTTAATCGGCCAGTTAAAATGATCATTCTTCTGATCATTGATGCTCATTGAGTAAATGCTTATAAATGAAGCATAATCTGTGGTATCATGCAGTTTGGGATAAATTGGATTACTTGGACGCTTTGTCCTACCTATTTATGTCTCAAACTTTGTCACAATATAGACATTTTAGCTTGCTTACGTGAGCATTGGATTCGTGTCATTCTGAGTTCTAAATCATAAGTTACTGATCATTCAGAGCGGACATGTCAAGTTGATCGGCCAGTTAAAGTGATCATCTAGACTGATCATTGGTGGTCATTAAGTAAACGCTTATGAATGAAGCATAAGGCATGGCATCACGTATTTTGAGTAGATTGGATTACTTAGATGATTTTTGTATCTCTAGCTGAACGAGGGCATTGGATTCATGTCATACTAAGGTATTAATCAAAAGTTATGGACGATTTAGGCTAGACATGTCAAGTTGATCGGCCAGATAAAGTGATCATTCTAAATTGATCATTGGTGCTCATTGAGTAAAGGCTTATAAATGAAGCATAATGCATGGCATCATGCTTTTTGGCTCGATTTGATTACTTGGATGCTTTTCGTATCTATTTCTATCTCAAATTTTGTCACAATACAAAAATTGAGCAAGCTTAACGTGTGCATTGGATTCATGTCATTATGAGCTATAAAACAAAAGTTACGGATGATTTTGTGGAGACATGTCAAGGTTATCGGCCAGTTAAATTGATCATTCAAAACTGATAATTTGTGCTCATTGACTAAAGGCTGATAAATAAAGCATAATGCATGACATCTTGTTGTTTTGGACAGATTTGATAACTTGGAGGACTTTTCAAATCAATTTTAGTCTTAAATTTTATCACAATATAGAAAATTGAGCTACCTTAATGTGGCCATTGGATTCCTGTCATTCTGAGCTCTAAATCAAAAGTGACGGACGATTTAATGTGGATATGTCAAGTTGATCGGCAGGTTAAAATGATCATTATAAACTTATCATTGGTGCTCATTGAGTAAAATAATATAAATGTAGAATAATGCATGGCATCATGCAAATTGGGATAGATTGGATTACTTGAACGCTTTTTCGTATCTACTTCTGTCTCAAATTTTGTCACAATATAGATAATTGAGCTACCTTAACGTGGGCATTGGATTCGTGTCATTCTGATGTCTAAATCAAAAGTGACTGACGATTTAGTGCGTGCATGTCAAGTTGATCGGCTAGTTGAAATTATCATTCTTCTGAGAATTGCTGCTCATTGAGTAAATGCTTATAAATAAAGCATAATGCATAGCATCACGCAGTTTGAGATAGATTGGATGACTTGGATGCTTTATTGTATCTACATTTGTCTCACATTGTGTAAAAAATATATCAAACTGAGTTAGCTTAATGTGGGCAGTGGATTCGTGTCATTCTGATCTCTAAATCTTAAGTTACGGACGATTTAGTGTGGACATATCAAGTTGATCGGCCAGTTACGGTGATCATTCTAAACTGATCATTGGTGCTCATTCAGTAAACACTTATAAATGAAGCATAAAGCATGACATCACGCAGTTTGGAATAGATTGAATTACTTGGAGACTCTGTCGTTTCTATTTCTATCTCAAATTTTGCCACAATGTTAAAACTTGAGCTAGTTTAACATGGGAATTGGATTCATGTCATTCTTAGCTCTAAATCAAAAGTTACGAACGATTTAGTGCGGACATGTCAAGTTGATCGGCCAGTTAAAATAATATTTTTCAACGGATCATTGGTGCTCATTGAGTAAAGGTTTATAAATGAATCATAAAGCATGGCATCGTGCTGTTTTGGCAAGATTAGATTACTTGGATGCTTTTTCGTATCTATTCCTATCTCAAATTTTGTCACAATATAGAAAATTTAGCTAGCTTAACGTGGGCATTGGATTCGCGTCATTCGGAGGTGTAAATCAAAAGTTATGAACGATTTAGTGCACTGATGTCAAATTGACCGGCCAGTTAAATTGATCATTCCAAACTGATCATTGGTGTTCATTGAGTAAACGCTTATAAATGTAGCATAATGCATGGCATCACCCAGTTCGGGATATATTGGATTACTAGGACGATTTATCATATCTATTACTGTCTCGAATTTTGTCACAGCATAGAAAATTGAGCTAGCTTAACGTGGGCATTGGATTCGTGTCATTCTAATGTCTAAATCAAAAGTTATGGACTATTTAGTGCGGACATGTCAAGTTAATCGGCCAATTAAAATGATCATTTTTCTGATCCTTGATGCTCATTGAGTAAATGCTTATAAATGAAGCATAATCTGTGGTATCATGCAGTTTGGGATAAATTGGATTACTTGGACGCTTTGTCATACCTGTTTATGTCTCAAACTTTGTCACAATATAGAAATTTTAGCTAGCTTACGTGAGCATTGGATTCGTGTCATTCTGAGTTCTAAATCATAAGTTACTGATGATTCAGAGCGGACATGTCAAGTTGATCGGCCAGTTAAAGTGATCATCTAGACTGATCATTGGTGGTCATTAAGTAAACGCTTATAAATGAAGCATAAGGCATGGCATCACGCATTTTGAGTAGATTGGATTAGTTAGATGATTTTTTGTATCTCTAGTTGAACGAGGGCATTGGATTCATGTCATACTAAGGTATTAATCAAAAGTTATGGACGATTTAGGCCAGACATGTCAAGTTGATCGGCCAGATAAAGTGATCATTCTAAACTGATCATTGGTGCTCATTGAGTAAAGGCTTATAAATGAAGCATAATGCATGGCATCATGCTTTTTGGCTAGATTTGATTACTTGGATGCTTTTTCGTATTTATTTTTTTTCTACAATTTTGTCACAGTATAAAACATTGAGCAAGCTTAACGTGCGCATTGGATTCGTGTCATTACAAGCTATAAAACAAAAGCTACGGACGATTTTGTGCAGACATGTTAAGTTGATCGGCCAGTTAAATTGGTCATTCCACACCGATAATTGGTGCTCGTTGACCATAATGTATGATATCTCATAGTTTTGGACAGATTTGATAACTTGGAGGACTTGTCAAAGCAATTTTAGTCTTAAATTTTATCGCAATATAGAAAGTTGAGGTACCTTAACATGGCCATTTGATTCGTGTCAATCTAAACTCTAAATCAAAACTTACGGATTATTTAATGCGGATATATAAAGTTGATCGGCAAGTTAAAATGATCATTCTAAATGTATCATTGGTGCTCATTGAGTAAAAGCTTATAAATGAAAAATAATGCAGTGCATCACGCAAATTGGGATAGATTGGATTGCTTGGATGCTTTGTGCTATTTGTTTCTGTCTCAAATTTTGTCACAATATAGATAATTGAGCTAGCTTAACGTGGGCATTGGATTCGTGTCATTATGGGTCTAAATCAAAAGTTACAGACGATTTAGTGTGGATATGTCAAGTTGATCGGCTAGTTAAAAAGATCATTCTTCTTACCATTGGTGCCCATTGAGTAAATGCTTACAAATGAAGTAGAATGCGTAGCATCATGCTTTTGAGATAGGTTGGATTACTTGGATGCTTTGTTGTATCTACTTTTGTCTCACATTTTGTCACAATATAACAAACTGAGCTAGCTTAACGGGGGCAATGGATTCGTGTCATTCTGATCTCTAAATCATAAGTTACGGATGATTTAATGCGGACACAAGTTGATCGGCCAGTTAAGGTGATCATTATAAACTGATCATTGGTGCTCGTTAAGTAAAAGCTTATAAATGAAGCATAATGCATGACATCACGCAGTTTGGAATAGATTGGATTACATGGACGCTTTGTCGTATCTAGTTCTCTCTCAAATTTTGCCATAATATAAAAAATTGAGTTAGCTTAACGTGGGCATTGGATTCGTGTCATTCCGAGCTCTAAATCACAAGTTATAGATGACTTAGTGCGGACATGTCATGTTGATCGACATGTTAAAATGATCTTTTTTAACTGATCATTCTTGTTCATTGAGTAAAGGCTTATAAATGAAGCATAATGGATGGCATCACGAGGTTCGGGATATATTGGATTACTTGGACGGTTTTTCATATGAATTTCTGTCTGAAATTTTGTCACAATATAGAAAATTGAGCTACCTTAACGTGGGCATTGGATTCGTGTCATTCTAAGGTCCAAATCAAAAGTTACGGATGATTTAGTGCAGATATGTCAAGTTGATCGGCTAGTTAATATGATCATTCTTCTGATCATTGATGCTCATTGAGTATATGCTTATAAATGAAGCATAATGTGTGCCATCATGCAGTTTGGGATAGATTGGATTAGTTGGACACTTTTTCATATCTATTTCTGTCTCAAATTTTGTGACAATATAGAAATTTGAGCTAGCTTAACGTGAGCATTGGATTCGTGTCATTCTAAGCTCTAAATCATAAGTTACTGACGATTCATGGCGGTCAAAAACAAACGTTACGGACGATTTTGTGAAGACATGTCAAGTTGATCAGCCAGTTAAATTGATCATTCCAAACTGATCATTGGTGCTCATTGAGTAAAGGCTTATAAATGAAGAATAATGCATGACATCACGTAGTTTTGGACAGATTTGATAACTTGGAGGACTTGTCAAAGCAATTTTAGTCTTAAATTTTTTCACAAAATAGAAAATTGAGTTACCTTAACATGGCGACTGGATTTGTGTCATTCTGAGCTTTAAATCAAAAGTTACGGACGATTTAATGCGGATATGTGAAGTTGATCGTCAAGTTAAAATGATCAATCTAAATTGATGATTGGTGATCATTGAGTAAAATCTTATAAATGAAGAATAATGCATGGCATCACACAAATCGGGCAAGATTGGATTACTTGGACGCTTTGTCGTATCTATTTCTCTCTCAAATTTTGTCACAATATAGATAACTGAGCTAGCTTAACGTGGGCATTGGATTCGTGACATTCCGATGTCTAAATCAAAAGTTACAGATGATTTAGTGCAAACATGTCAAGTTGATCGGCTAGTTAAAATGATCATTCTTCTGATCATTGGTGCTCTTTGAGTAAATGCTTATAAATGAAGCAAAATATGTGGCATCAAGCAGTTTTAGATAGATTTGATAACTTGGACGCTTTGTTGTATCTACTATTGTCTCACATTTTGTCACAATATAGGAAATTGAGCTAGATTAACGTGGGCATTGGATTCATGTCATTCTGATCTCTAATTCTTAAGTTACGGACAATTTAGTGCGGACATATCAAGTTGATCAGCCAGTTAAGGTGATCATTCTAAACTAGTTGATCATTGGTGCTCATTAAGTGAACGCTTTAAATGAAGCATAAAGCATGACATCACGCAGTATGGAATAGATTGGATAACTTGGATGCTTTGTCGTATCTAGTTCTGTCTCAATTTTTTTCAAAATATTAAAAAATTGAGCTAGCTTAACGTGGGCATTGGATTCGTGTCATTCTGAGCACTAAATCAAAAGTTACGGACGATTAAGTGTGGACATGTCAAGTTGATCGGCTAGTTAAAATGATCTTTCTTAACTGATCATTCGTGCTCATTGAGTAAATGCTTATAAATGAAGCATAATGTGCATGGCTTCACAATGTTCGTGATAGATTGGATTACTTGGATGATTTGTAGTATCTATTTCTGTCTCAAATTTGGTCACAATATAGAAAATTGTGCTAGCTTAACGGGATCATTGAACTCGTGTCTTTCAGAGCTCTAAATCATAAGTTGGACGATTCAGAGCGCACATGTCAAGTTGATCTGCCAATTAAAGTAATCATTATAAACTGATCATTGGTGCTCATTAAGTAAACGCTTATAAACGAAGCCTAAAGCATGGCACCACGCAGTGTAGGATAGATTGGATACCTTGGACGCTTTGTCGTATCTAGTTGTATCTCAAATTTTGTTACAATATAAAAAATTGAGTTAGCTTAACATGGGCATTGGATTCGTGTCATTCTGAGCTCTAAATCAAAAGGTAATGACGATTAAGTGCGGACATGTCAATTTGATCGGCCAGTTAAAGTGATCTTTCTTTACTAATCATTGGTGCTCATTGAGTAAGGTTTATAAATGAAGCATCATGCATGGCATCACGCATTTTCAGATAGATTGGATTACATAGACGCTTTGTCGTATCTATTGCCGTGTCAAATTTTGTCACAACATAGAAAATTGAGCTAGCTTAACGTGAGCATTGGATTCGTGTCATTCTAAGGTCTAAATCATAAGTAACAGATATTTTTGTGCGGACATGCCAAGTTGATTGGCCAGTTAAAATGATTATTCTAAACTGATCACTGGTGCTCATAAATTAAACGCTTATGAATGAAGCATAAAGCATGGCCTCACACAGTCTGGGATAGATTGGATTACTTGGATGCTTTGTCATAACTAGTTCGGTCTGAAATTTTGTCAGAATAAAAAAAATTGATCTTTCTTAACGTGGGAATTGGATTGGTGTCATTCTAAGCTCTAAATCAATAAGTTACTGAAGATTTAGTGCGGACATGTCAAGTTGATCGGCCAGTTCAAGTAATCATCTTAAACATATCATAGGTGCTCATTGAGTTAATGCTAATAAATGAAGCATAATGCATGGCATCATGCAATTTTGGCTTTGGATTACTTGGACGCTTTTTTGTATCCATATCTGTCTCAATTTTTTCAAAATATAGAAAATTGAGCTTGCCTATTGTGGGCATTCGATTCGTGTCATTTTGAGGTCTAAATCAAAAGTTATGGATGATTTAGTGCAGACATGTCAAGTTGATCGGTCATTCCAAACTGATCATTGGTACTCAATGAGTAAAAGCTTATAAATGAAGCATAATGCATGGCATCATGCTTTTTCATATCTATTTCTGACACATATTTTGTCACAATATAGAAAATTGAGCTAGCTTAACATGGGCATTGGATTCGTATCATTCTGAGGTCTTAATCAAAAGTGACGGACAATTTAGTACAGACATGTCAACCTGATCGGCAAGTTAAAATGATCAATCTTCTGATCATTGATGCTCATAGATTAAATGCTTATAAATGCTCATAGTTAAAATGCATCGCATCATGCAGTTTGGGATAGACTGTATTACTTGAATTTTGCATATCTATTTCGGTCTATTTCGGCCCCAAATTTTGCCAAAATATAGAAAACTGATCTAGCTTAACATGATCATTGGAGTCGTGTCGTTCTGAGATCTAAATCAAAGGTTACGGACGATTCAGAGTGGTCATGTCAAGTTGATCGGCCAATTAAAGTGATCATTCTAAACTGATCATTGGTGCTCATTGAGTATAGGCTTATAAAAGAAGCATATTGCATGACATCTTACAGTTTTGGATAGATTGGATTAGCTGTACGCTTTGTCATATCTATTTCTGTCTCAAATTTTGTTACAATATAGAAAATTGAGTTAGCTTAATGTGGGCATTGGATTCGTGTCATTCTAAGGTCTAAATCAAAAGTTACAGACCATTTAGTACGGACATGTCAAATTGATCGGACAGTTAAAGTGATCATTCTAAACTGATCATTGGTGCTCTTTAAGTAATGGCTTATAAATGAAGCATAAAGGATGGAACCACAATGTTTCGGATAGATTGGATTACATAGAGGCTTCGTCGTCGCTATTTTGTCTCAAATTTTGTAAAAATACAGAAAATATAGCTCGCTTAACGTGTGCTTTGGATTCGTTTCATTTTTAGCTCTAAATCAAAAGTTACGGACGATTTAGTGCAGACATGTCAATTTGATCGGCCAGTTAATATGATCATTCTTCTGATCATTGGTGCTCATTGTGTAAAGGCTTATAAATGAAGCATAATGCATGGCATTACGCAGTTTTGGCTAAATTTGAATACTTGAATGCTTTTTCGTATCTATTTCTATCTAAAATTTTGTCACAATATAAAAATTTGAGCAAGCTTAACGTGGCATTGGATTCGTGTCATTATGAGCTATAAAACAAAACTTAGGAACAATTTTGTGCAGACATGTCACGTTGATTGGACAGTTAAATTGATCATTCCTAACTTATAATTGGTGCTCATTGAGTTAAGGCTGATAAAAGAAGCATAATGCATGACATCTCGTAGTTTTGGAAAGATTAGATAACTTGGAGGACTTGTCCAAGCAATTTCAGTCTTAAATTCTATTACAATATATAAAAATGAGCTACCTTAACATGGCCATTGGATTCTTGTCATTCAGAGCTCTGAATCAAAAGTTACAGAGGATTTAATGCGGATATGTCAAGTTGATTGGCAAGTTAATATGATCATTCTAAACTGATCATTGGTGCTCATTGAGTAAAAGATTATAAATGATGAATAATGCATGGCATCACGCAAATCGGGATAGATTGGATTACTTGCACGCTTTGTCGTATCTATTTTTGTCTCAAATTTTGTCACAATATAGATAATTGAGCTACCTTAACGTGGGCATTGGATTTGTGTCATGATGAGGTCTAACTCAAAAGTTACGGACGATTTAGTGCGGCATGTCAAGTTGATGGGCTAGTTAAAATGATTATTCTTCTGATAATTGGTGCTCATTGAGTAAATGCTTATAAAAAAAGCATAATGTGTGGCATCATGCAGTTTGAGAAATATTGGATTACTTGCATACTTTGTTGTATCTGCTTTTGTCTCACATTTTGTCACAATATAGCAAACTGAGCTAGCTTAACGTGGGCATTGGATTCATGTCATTCTGATCTCTTAATCATAAGTTACGGACGATTTAGTGCGGGCATATCAAGTTGATCGGCCAGTTAAGGTGATCATTCTGAACTGATTATTGGTGCTCATTAAGTAAACGCTTATAAATGAAGCATAAAGCATGACATCACGCAGTCTGGAATAGATTGGATTATTTGTGGATTATTTGGACGCTTTGTCGTATCTAGTCCTGTCTCAAATTTTGTCACAACATAGATAATTGAGGTAGCTTAACGCGGGCATTTGATTTGTGTCATTCTGAGCTCTAAATCAAAAGGTACGGATGATTTAGTGCGGATATGTCAAGTTGATCGACCAGTTAAAATGATCTTTTTAACTGATCATTGATGCTCATTGAGTAAAGGATAATAAATGAAGCATAATGCATGGCATCACGAGATTCGGGATAGATTGGATTACCTGGACGCTTTGTCGTATCTATTTCTGTCTCAAATTTGTCACAATATCGAAAATTGAGCTAGCTTAACGTTGGCATTGTATTCATGTCATTTTTAGGCCGAAATCAAATGTTGTGGACGATTTAGTCCACACATGTCAAGTTTATCGGCTAGTTAAATTGATCATTCCAAACTCATCATTGTTGTTCATTGAGTAAAGGCCTATAAATGAATAATAATGCATGGTATCATGCAGTTCGGGATAGATTAGATTACATGGATGCTTTGTCATATCTATTTATGTCTCAAATTTTGTCACAATATGGAAAATTGAGCTAGCTTAACATGGGCATTGGATTCGTGTCATTCTAAGGTCTAAATCAAAAGTTATGGACGATTTAGTGTGGACATGTCAAGTTGATGGGCCAGTTAAAATGATTATTCTTCTGATCATTGATGCTCATTGAGTAAATGCTTATAAAAGAAGCGTAATGTGTGGCATGATGCAGTGTGAGATAGATTTGATTACTTGGACACTTTGTCGTATCTAATTCTGTTTCAAATTTTGTCACAATATAGAAATTTGAGCTAGATTAATGTGAGCATTGGATTCGTGTCATTCTGAGCTCTAAATCATAAGTTACTGAAGACTCAGAGCAGACATGTCAAGCTTATCGGCTAGTTAAAGTGATCATCTAAACTGATCATTTGTGGTCATTAAGTAAACGCTTATAAATGAAGTATAAGGCATGGCATCACACATTTTTACTAGATTGGATTACTTAAACGATTTTTGTATCTCTAACTTAACGTGGGCATTGGATTTCTCTCATTCTAAGCACTTAATCAAAAGTTATAGACGATTTAGTGCAGACATGTCAAGTTGATCGGCCAGTTAAAGTGATCATTCTACACTGATCATTGGTGCTCATTAAGTAAAAGATTATAAATGAAGCGTAATGCATGGTATCACTCAGTTTTGGCTAGATTTGATTACTTGAATGCTTTTTCGTATCCATTTCTATCTCAAATTTTTTCACAATATGAAAAATTGAGCTAGCTTAACTTGCGCATTGGATTCTTGTCGTTATGAGCAATAAAACAAAAGTTACGGACGATTTTGTGCAAACATGTCAACTTGATCGGCCAGTTAAATTGATCATTCCAAACAGATCATTGGTGCTCATTGAGTAAAGGCTTATAAATGAAGAATAATGCATGACATCACGTAGTTTTGGATAGATTTTATAACTTGGAGGACTTGTCAAAGCAATTTCAGTCTTAAATTTTTCCACAATATAGAAAATTGAGCCACCTTAATGTGACCATTGCATTCGTGTCATTCGGAGCTTTAAATAAAAAGTTACGGATGATTTAATCCAAATATTTGCAGTTGACCGGAAAGTTAAAATGATCATTCTAAATTGATCATTGGTGTTCATTGAGTAAAAGCTAGCTTAACATTGAGTAAAAACTGAAGAATAGTGCATGGCATCACGCAAATAGGGATAGATTGGATTACTTGGATATTATGTCGTATCTATTTCTGTCACAAATTTTGTCACAATATAGATAATTGAGCTAGCTTAACATGGGCATTGGATTCGTATCATTCTGAGGTCTTAATCAAAAGTTACAGACGATTTAGTGCGGACATGTCAAGTTGATCAGCTATTTAAAATGATCATTCTTCTGATCATTGGTGCTCATTGAGGAAATGCTTATAAATGAAGCCGAATGCGTGGCCTCATGCAGTTTAAGATAGATTGGATTACTTGAACGCTTTGGTTTATCTACTTTTGTCTCACATTTTGTCACAATATAGCAAATTGCGCTAGCTTAACGTGGGCATTGGATTCGTGTCATTCTGATCTCTAAATCATAAGTTACGGACGATTTAGTGCAGATATATCAAGTTGATCGGCAACTTAAGGTGATAATTCTAAAGTGATCATTGGTGCTCATTAAGTAAACGCTTATAAATGAAGCATAAAGCATGACATCACGCAGTTTGGAATAGATTGGATGACTTGGATGCTTTGTCGTATCTAGTTCTGTCTTAAATTTTGTCACAATATAAAAAATTGAGCTTGCTTAACGTGGGCATTAGATTCATGTCATTCTGAGCTCTAAATAAAAAATTACGAACGATTTAGTGCGGATATGTCAAGTTCATCGGCCAGTTAAAATGATCTTTCTTAACTGAGCATTGGTGGTCATTGAGTAAAGGCTTATAAATGAAGTATAATACATGGCATCACGAGGTTCGGGATAGATTGGATTACTTGGATGCTTTGTCGTAACTATTTATGTCTCAAATTTTGTCACAATATAGAAAATTGCGCTAGCTTAACGTGAGCATTAGATTCGTGTCTTTCTGAGCTCTAAATAAAAAATTATGGAGGATTCAGAGCGGAAATGTCAAGTTGATCGGCCAGTTAAAGTAATCATTCTAAACTGATCATTGGTGCTCATTAACTAAACGCTTATAAACGAAGCATAAAGCATGACATCACGCAGTCTGGGATAGATTGGATACCTTGGACACATTGTCGTATCTAGTTGTATCTCAAATTCTGTCACAACATAAAAAATTGAGTTAGCTTAACGTGGGCATTTTATTCGTCTCACTCTGAGTTCTAAATCAAAAGTTACGGACGATTTAATCCGAACATGTCAAGTTGATCGGCCATTTAAAATGATCTTTCTTTACGAATTATTGGTGCTCATAGAGTAAAGGCTTATAATTGAAGCATAATGCATGACATCACGTAGTTTGGGATAGATTGGATTACTTAGACCGTTTGTCCTATCTATTACTGTCTCAGATTTTGTCATAATATTGAAAATTTAGCTAGCTTAACGTGAGCATTCAATTCGTTTCATTCTAAGCTCTGAATCATAAGTAACAGATATTTTTGTGCAGACATTTCAAATTGATCGGCCAGTTAAAATGATCATTCTAAACCGATCATTGGTGCTCATAAATTAAACGCTTATAAGTGAAGTATGAATCATGGAATCACACAGTTTTGGATAGATTGGATTACTTGGACGCTTTGTCATCTCTATTTCTATCTCAAATTTTGCAAAATATAGAAAAGTTTAGGTAGCTTAACGTGGGCATTGGATTAGTGTCATTTTTAGCTCTAAATCAAAAGTTACAGACAATTTAGTGTGGACATGTAAAGTTAATCGGTCAGTTAATATTATTATTCTAAACTGATCATTGGTGCTCAGTGAGTAAAGGCTTATAAATGAAGCGTAATGCACGGCATCGTGGAATTTGAAATAGATTGATTTATTTGGACACTTTGTCCTAGTCTCAAATTTTTTTTATGATATAGAAAATTGAGCTAGCATAACGTGGCCATTGGATACCTGTCATACTGAGCTCAAAATCAAAAGTTACGGTCAATTTATTGCGTACATGTCAAGGTTATCAGCCAGTTAATATGATTATTCTTAACTGATCATTGGTGCTTATTGAGTAAAGGCTTATAAATGAAGCATAATGCATGGCATCACACAGTTTTGGATAGATGGGATTCCTTGGCGCTTTGTCGTCTCTATTGCTGTCTCAAATTTTGTTAAAATATACAAAATTTATCTAGCTTAACATGGGCATTGGATTCGTGTTATTATGAGCTCAAAACAAAAAGTTACGAACGATTTATTGCAGACATGTCAAGTTGATCGGCCAGTTAATATGATTATTCTAAACTGATCATTGACGCTCATTGAGTAAAGGCTTCTAAATGAAGCATAATCCATGGCATCACATAGTTTTGGATATATTGGATTACTTAGACGCTTTGTCGCATCTATTTGTATCTCAAATTTTGTTATAATATACAAAATTGAGATAGCTTAACTTGGGCATTGGAATCGTGTCATTCTAAGCTATAAATCAAAAGTTAGGGATTATTTAGTGCGGACATATGAAGTTGACCGTTCAGTTAAAGTGATCTAAACTTATCATTGGTGCTCATTGATTAAAGGCTTATATTTGAAGCGTAAAGCATGGATAACATAGATTGGGATAGATTGGATTACTTGGCACTTTGTTGTCTCTATTTCTGTCTCCAATTTTCTCACAATATAGAAAATTGAGAAAGCTTAGCGTGGGCACTAGATACGTTTCATTATGAGCTCTAAATAAAGAGCTACGGACAATTTGTTGCGGATAAGTCAAGTTGATCGGCTAGTTAAAGTGATCATTAGTGCCCATTAAGTCAAAGCTTATAAATGAAATATAAATCATGGCATCACTCAGTTTGGGATAAATTTGATTACTTGGACGCTTTGTCGTCTCTCTTTCTGTCTCAAATTTTACAAAATATATAAAATTTAGCTAGCTTAACGTGGGAAATTGATTCGTGTCATTCTAAGCTCTAAATCAAAAGTTACGGACGATTTAGTGCGGACATGTCAAGTTGATCGGCAAGTTAAAAAGATCATTTTATACTGATCCCATGTGCTCATTGAGTAAAGGCCTATAAATGAGGCATAAAGCATGGATCACGTAGTTTGGCATAGATTGGATTACTTGGATGCTTTGTCGTCTCTAATTGTATCTCAAATTTTGACACAATATAGAAAATTTAGAAAGCTTAACATGGGCAATGGATTCGTGTCATTCTTAGCTCTAAATCAAGTGTTCGGACGATTTGGTGCATACATGTCAAGTTTATAGGCTAGTTAATATGATTATTCTAAACTGATCATTGGTGCTCATTGAGTAAAGGCTTATAAATGAAGCATAATGCATGGCATCACACAGTTTTGGATAGATTGGATTATTTGGCACTTTGTCGTCTGTATTGCTGTCTCATATTTTGTTAAAATATTGAAAATTTATCTAGCTTAACATAGGCACTGGATTCGTGCAATTCTGAGCTCATAATCAAAAGTTACGGACGATTTAGTGCGGACATGTCAAGTTGATCGGCCAGTTAATATGATTATTCTAAACTGATCATTGGCGCTAATTGAGTAAAGGCTTCTAAATGAAGCATAATCCATGACATCACACAGTTTTGGATATACTAGATTACTTGGATGCTTTGTCGTATCTATTTATGTCTCAAATTTTGTTATAATATAGAAACTTAAGCTAGCTTAACTTGGGCATTGGATTCATGTCATTCTGAGCTCTAAATCAAAAGTTACGGACGATTTAGTGCGGTTATGTCAAGTTGATCAGCCAGCTAATTTGATTATTCTAAACTGATCATTGGGGCTCATTGAGTAAAGGCTTCTAAATGAATCATATTCCATGGCATCACACAATGTTGGATATATTGGACTACTTAGACGCTTTGTTGTATATATTTCTGTCTCAAATTTTGATATAATATAGAAAATTTAGTTAGCTTAACTTTGGCATTGGATTCGTGTCATTTTGAGCTCTAAATCAAAAGGTTACAAACGATTTAGTGCGGACATATCAAGTTGATCGGCCAATTAAAGTGATAATTCTAAACTGATCATTGGTGCTCATTCAGTAAAGGCTTATAAATGATGCATAAAGCATGTATAACACAGTTTGGGATAGATTGGATTACATGGACGCTTCGTTGTCTCTATTTCTGTCTCAAATTTCTCACAATATAGAAAATCGAGAAAGCTTAACATAGGCATTGGATGTGTTTTATTCTAAACTCTAAATCAAGATTACACACGATTTGTTGCAGATAAGTCAAGTTGATCGGCTAGTTAAAGTGATAATTCTAAACTGACCATTGGTGTCCATTAAGTAAAAGCTTATAAATGATGTATAAATCATGGTATCACAGAGTTTGGGATAGATTGCATTCCTTGGACGCTTTATCGTCTCTCTTTTTGTCTCAAATTTTGCAAAATACATAAAATTTAGCTAGCTCAAAGTGGGCAATGGATTCGTGTCATTCCAAACTCTAAATCTAAAGTTACGGACGATTTAGTGCGGACATGTCAAGTTGATCGGCCAGTTAAAGAGATCATTTTAAAATGATCACTGTAGCTCATTGAGTAAAGCCTTATAAATGAAGCATAAAGCATGAATCAACTAGTTTGGGATAGATTGGATTCCTTGGATGCTTTGTCGTCTCTATTTGTATCTCAAATTTTGACACAATATAGAAAATGGAGAAAGCTTAAGGGCATTGGATTCGTGTCATTCTTAGCTCTAAATCAAGAGTTACGGACCATTTCATCTGTACAAGTCAAGTTGATTGGCCAATTAAAATGATTATTCTAAACTGATCATTGCTGCTCATTGAGTAAAGGCTTATAAATGGAGCATAATGCATGGCATCACACAGTTTTTGATAGATTGGATTACTTGGCGCTTTCTCGTCTCCATTCCTGTATCAAATTTTTTTAAAATATAGTAAATTTATCTAGCTTAATATGGGCATTGGATTCGTATTATTCGGAGTTCAAAATAAAAATTTATGGACGATTTAGTGCAAACATGTCAAGTTGATCGGCCAGTTTATATGATTATTCTAAACTGATCATTGACGCTCATTGAGTAAAGGCTTCTAAATGAAGCATAATCCATGGCATCACACATTTTTGAATATATTGGATTACTTAGACGCTTTGTCGTATCTATTTTTGTATGAAATTTGTTATAATATAGAAAATCGAGCTACCTTAACTTGGGCATTGGATTCGTGTCATTCTGAGCTGTAAATCAAAAGTTACGGACAATTTAGTGTCGGCATATCAAATTGATCGGCCTATTAATATGATTATTCTAAACTGATAATTGGTTCTCATTGAGTAAAGGCTTCTAAATGAAGCATAATGCTTGGCATCACATAGATTTGGATATATTGGATTACTTGGACGCTTTGTCATATCTATATATGTCTTAAATTTTGTTACAATATAGAAAATTGAGCTAGCTTAATATGGGCCTTGTGTTCGTGTCATTCTGAGCTCTAAAACAAAAGTTACAGATGATTTACTATGGACATGTCAAGTTGATCGGCCAGTTGAAGTGATCATTTTAAACTGATCATTGGTGCTCATTGAGTAAAGCCTTATAAATGAAGCATAAAGCATGGATCACGCAGTTTGGGATAGGTTGAATTACTTGGACGCTTTGTCGTCTCTATTTCTGACTCAAAATTTGTAACAATATAAAAAATCAAGAAAAGTTAACGTGGGCATTGCATTCCTGTCATTCTGAGCGTTAAATCAAGAGTTTCAGGCAATTTAGTGCGGACAAGTCAAGTTGATCGACTAGTTAAAGTGATCATTCTAAACTGATCATTGGTGCTCATTAAGTTAAAGCTTATAAATGAACTATAATGCATGACATCACACCATTTGAGATATATTGGATTACATGGATGCTTTTTTGTCTCTATTTCTCTTTCAAATTTTGCAATATATCAAAAATTTAGCTAGCTTAACGTGGGCATTGGATTTGTGTCATTCTAAGCTCTAAATCAAAAGTTAGGAACGGTTTAATGCGGACATGTAAAGTTGATCGGCCAGTTACTACGACTATTCTAAACTGATCATTGGTGCTAATTGCGTAAATGCATAAAAATAAAGCATAATGCATGGCATCATACAGTTTGGGATATATTTAATGATTTGTATGCTTCGTCGTATCTAGTTTTGTCTAAAATTTTATCACAATATAAAAAATTGAATAGCTTAATGTGGGCATTGGATTCGTATCATTCTGAGCTCAAAATCAAAAGTTACGTATGATTTAGTGCGGACACATCTAGTCGATTGGCTAGTTAATATGATAATTTTAAACTGATAATTTGTGCTCATTGAGTAAAGGCTTATAAATGAATCATAATGCATGGCATCACATAGTTTTGGATAGAATTGATTACTTGGATGCTTTGTCATATCTATTTGTGTCTCAAATTTTGTTACAATATAGAAAATTAAGCTAGCTTAACCTGGCATTGGATTCGTGTCATTCTGAGCTCTAAATCAAAAGTTACGGACCATTTAGTGCGGACATATCAAGTTGATAGGCTAGTTAATATGATTATTCTAAACTGATGATTGGTTCTCATTGAGTAAAGGCTTCTAAATGAAGCATAATGCATGGCATCATAGAGATTTGGATATATTGGATTACTTGGACGCTTTTTCGTATCTATTTATGTCTCAAATTTTGTTACATTGTAGAGAATTGAGCTAGCTTAACGTGGGCATTGGATTCGTGTCATGCTGAGCACTAAATCAAAATTTACTTTCCGTTTATTACGGACATATCAAGGTGATCGGCTAGTTAATATGATTATTCTAAACTGATCATTGGTTCTCATCGAGTAAAGGCTTCTAAATGAAGCATAATGCATCGCATCACAGAGTTTTGGATATATTGGATTACTTGAACGCTTTTTCGTATCTATTTATGTCTCAAATTTTGTTACAATGTAGAAAATTGAGCTATCTTAATGTCGGCATTGTATTCGTGTCACTCTGAGCTCTAAATCAAAATTTATGGAAGACTTACAGCGGACATATCAAGTTGATCGGCCAGTTGAGGTGATCATTTTAAACTGATCATTGGTGCTCATTGAGTAAAGGCTTATAAATGAAGCAAAAAGCAAGGATCACACAGTTTGGGATACCTTGGATTACTTGGATGGTTTTTCGTCCCTATTTCAGTCTCAAATTTTGTCACAATATAAAAAATCAAGAAAGATTGACGTGGGCATTGCATTCGTGTCATTCTGACTCTAATTCAAGAGTTACAGAAAATTTAGTGCAGACAAGTCAAGTTGATCGACAAGTTAAAGTGATCATTCTAAAGTGATGATTGGTGCTCATTATGTAAAAGCTCATAAATGAACTATAAAGCATCGCATTACGCAGTTTGAGATAAATTGGATTACACGGATGCTTTTTCGTCTCTATTTCTATTTCAAATTTTGCAAAAATATAGAAAATCTAGATAGCTTAACATGGGCATTGGATTTGTGTCATTCTCAGCTCTAAATCAAAAGTTACAAACGATTTAGTGCAGACATGTCAAGTTGATCGGCTAGTTTATATGACTATTCTAAACTGATCATTGGTGCTAATTGAGTAAAGGCTTATAAATGAAGCATAATGCATGGCATCGTGCAATTTGGGATAGATTGAATTATTTGTACGCTTCGTCGTATCTAGTTCTGTCTAAAATTTTGTCACAATATAAAAAATTGAATAGCTTAACGTGAACATTGGATTCGTATAATTCTGAGCTCAAAATTAAAAGTTACGGATGATTTAGTGCGGACACATCAAGTCGATTGGCTAGTTAATATGGTTATTCTAAACTGATAATTGGTGTTCATTGAGTAAAGGCTTATAAATGAATCATAATGCATGGTATCACATAGTTTTGGATAGATTGGATTACTTGGACGCTTTGTCCAATCTATTTGTGTCTGAAATTTTGTTACAATATAGAAAATGAGCTAGATTAATGTGGCCATTGGATTTGTGTCATTCAAAGCCCTAAATCAAAACTTACGGAAGATTTAGTGCATACATATCAAGTTGATCAGCCATATAAAGTTATGATTCTAAGCTGATCATTGGTGCTCTTTAAGTAAAGGCTTATAAAAGAATTACACAACATTGCATCACGCAGTTTGGGATAGATTGGATTACTTGGATGCTTTGTCGTCTCTATTTCTGTCTCAAATTTTGTCAAAATATAGAAAATTAAGCAAGCTTAATATGCGCATTGGATTCGTGTCATTCTGAGCTCAAAATCCAAATTTAGTGGCGATTTACTGTGGATATGTCAGGTTGATCGGCCAATTAATATGATTATTCTAAACTGATATGTGCTGCTCATTGAGTAAAGACTTCTAAGTGAACCATAATGCATGGCATCACAAAGTTTTGGATATATTTGATTACTTGGACTTTTATCGTATATATTTTTGTCTCAAATTTTGTTACATTATAGAAAATTAAGCTAGCTTAACGTGGACATTGGATTCGTGTAATTCTGAGCTCTGAATCAAAAGTTACGGACGATTTAATGCGGACATATAAAGTTGATCGGCTAGTTAATATGATTATTCTAAATTGATCATTGGTTCTCATTGAGTAAAGGCTTATAAATAAAGGATAATGCATGCCATTACTTAGTTTTGGATATATTGGATTACTTGGACGCTTTGTCGTATCTATTTCTTTCTCAAATTTTGTTACAATATAGAAAATTGAGCTCGATTAACGTGGACATTGGATTTTTGTAATTCTAAGCTCTAAATAAAAACTTTAGGACGATTTAGTGCAGACATATCAAGTTGACGACCATTTAAAGTTATGATTCTAAACTGATCATTGGTGCTCTTTAAGTAAAGGCTTATAAATGAAGCATACAGCATTGAATCACGTAGTTTGGGATAGATTGGATTACTTGGAAAATTTGTCATCTCCATTTCTGTCTCAAATTTTTTCAAAATATAGAAAATTAAGCAAGCTTAAAGTGTAAATTGGATTCGTGTCAATCTGAGCTCAAAATCCAGAGTTACATACGATTTACAGCGGACATGTCAAGTTGATCAGCAAGTTAATATGATTATTCTAAACTGATCAGTGCTGCTCATTGAGTAAAGACTTCTAAATGAACCATAATGTATGGAATCACAAAGTTTTGGATATATTTGATTACTTGAACTTCTATTGTATCTATTTTTTATCTCAAAATTTGTTACAATGTAGAAAATTAAGCTAGTGTAACGTGGACAGTGGATTCATGTCATTCTGAGATCTAAATCAAAAGTTACGAACAATTTAGTGTGGACATATCAAGTTGATCGGCCAGTTAATATGATTATTTTAAACTGATCATTGGTTCTCATTAAGTAAAGGCTTCTAAATGAAGAATAATGCATGGCATCACATAGTTTTGGATATATTGGATTACTTGGACGCTTTGTCGTATCTATTTTTGTCTTAAACTTTGTTACAATATAGAAAATTGAGCTAGCTTAACGTGGATAATGGATTTGTGTAATTATGAGCTCTAAGTCAAAACTTACGGACGATTTAGTGGAGACATATCAAGTTGATCAGCCATTTAAAGTTATTATTCTAAACTGATCATTGGTGCTCTTTAAGTAAAAGCTTATAAATGAAGCATACAACATTGTATCACGTAGTTTGGGATTACTTGGATGCTTTGGCATATCTATTTCTGTCTCAAATATTGTCAAAAAAATAGAAAACTAAGCAACCTTAACATGCGCATTGGATTCGTGTCATTTTGAGCACATCCAAAGTTATGCACGATATACTGCGGACATGTCAAGTTGATCGGACAGTTAATATGATTTTTCTAAACTGATCATTGCTCCTCATTCAGTAAAGACTTCTATATGAAGCATAATGCATGACATCACAAAGTTTTTGATATATTTGATTACTTCGACTTTTATCGTATCTATATTTCCCTGAAATTTCTTTACTATATAGACAATTAAGCTAGCTTACATGGGCATTGGATTCGTGTAATTTTGAGCTATAAATCAAACGTTACGGATGCTTTAGTGTGGAAATATCAACTTGATCGGCCAGTTAATATGATTATTCAAAACTGATCAATGGTTCTCGTTGAGTAAAGGCTTCTAAATGAAGCATAATGCATGGCATCACATAGTTTTGGATATATTGGATTACTTGAACCATTTTTTTAATCAATTTCTATCTCAAATTTTGTTACAATATTGAAAATTGAGCTAGCTTAACGTGTACATTGGATTTGTGTCATTCTGAGCTCTCAATCAAAAGTTACGGACGATTTAGTGCACACATATCAAGTTGATCGGCCATTTAAAGTTATGATTCTAAACTGATGAATGGTGCTCTTTAAGTAAAGACTTATAAATGAAGCATATAGCATTGCATCACGCAGTTCGGGATAGACTAGATTACTTGGACCCTTTGTCATCTCTATATCTATCTCAAATTTTGTCAAAATATAGAAAATTAAGCAAGCTTAACATGCGCGTTGGATTCGTGCCATTTTGAGTTCAAAATCCTAAGTTACGAACGATTTACTGCGGACATGTCAAGTTTATCGGCCAGTTGATGTTCTAAACTGATCATTGCTGCTCATTGAGTAAAGACTTCTAAATGAAGCATAATGCATGCCATCACACAGTTTCAGAAAGATTGGATTACTTGGACGGTTGTCTTATCTAATTCTGTCTCAAATCTATTCACAATATAGAAAATTGAGCTAGCTTAACGTGGGCATTTGATACGTGTCATTCTGAGCTAAAAATCAAAAGTTACGGATGATTTAGTGTGGACATGTCAAGTTTATTGGCCAGATAATATGATTATTCTAAACTGATCATTAGTGCTCATTGAGTAAAGGCTTATACATGAAACATAATGCATGGCATCACAAAGTTTTAGATAGATTGGATTACATGAACGCTCTGTCATCTCTATTTTTGTCTCAAAATTTGTTAATATATACAAAATTTATCTACCTTAACGTGGGCATTGGACTCGTGTCATTCTGAGCTCAAAATCAAAAGTTACAGACAATTTAGTGCGCACATGTCAAGTTAATCGACCAGCTATTATGGTTATTCCAAACTGATAATTGGTGCTCATTGCGTAGAGGCTTATAAATCAAGCATAATGCATGGCATCACTCAGTTTTGGATATATTGGATTACTTGGATGCTTTGTCAACTCTATTTTTGCTTCAAAATTTTCAAAATATAGAACATTTAGCTAGCTTAATGTGTGCATTGGATTCGTGTTATTCCGATCGCTAAATCAAAAGTTACGACGATTTAGTGCGGAAATGTCAAGTTGATCGGCTAGTTAAAGTGATCATTCTAAACTGGTAATTGGTGCTCATTAAGTAAAAGCTTATAAATGAAGTATAAAGCATGGCATTACACAGTTTGGGATAGATTGGATTACAAGGACGCTTTGTTGTCTCTATTTATGTCTCAAATTTTGCAAAATATAGAAAATATAGCTAGCTTACCATGGGCATAGGATTCGTGTCAGCTCTAAATAAAAATTTAAGTACGATTTAGTGCGGATATGTCAACTTAATTTGCCATTTAATATGATTATTGTAAACTGATCATTGGTGCTCATTGAGTAAAATCTTATAAATGAAGCATAATGCATGGTATCATGCAGTTTGGGATAGATTGAAATATTTGCACTCTTTGTTGTACGTAATTCTGTAATAAATTTTTTCAGAATATAGAAAATTGAGCTAGCTTAACGTGGGCATTGGATTCTTGCCACTATGAGCTGAAAATAAGAAGTTATGGACGATTTAGTGCGGACATATCAAATTGATCGGCCAGTAAATATGATTATTCTAAACAGATAATTGGTGCTCATGGAGTAAAGGCTTACAAATGAAATATAATGTATGGCATCACACAGTTTGGGATAGATTGAATTATTTCGACGCTTTGTCGTATCTATTTCTATCTTAAGTTTTGTTACAATATAGAAAATTGAGCTTGCTTAACGGGGGCATTGGATTTGTGTCATTCTGAGCTCTAAAAAAGAATTACGGACAATTTAGTGTGGACATGTCAACTTGATCAGCCAATTAAAGTGCATTCTAAAATGATCATTGGTACTTTTTAAGTAAAGGCATATAAATGAAGCATAAAGCATGGCATCACAAAGTTTAGGATAGATTGGATTACTTGGATACTTTTTGTATGTAGATCTATCTCAAATTTTGTCACAATATAGAAAATGGAGCTAGCTTAACGTGGATATTGGATTCGTGTCATTCGGAGCTCAAAATCAACAAAATACAGACAATTTAGTGCGGACATGTCAAGTTCATCGGACAGTTAATATGATTATTTTAAACTGATCATTAGTGATTATTGAATAAAAGCTTATAAACCAAGCATAATGCATGGCATCGCACAGTTTCGGATAGATTGGATTACTTGGATGCTTTGTGTTATCTAATTCTATCTCGAACTTTGTCACAATATAGAAAATTGAGCTAGCTTAACGTGGGAAATGGATTCGTGTCATCCTGATCGCAAAAATCAAAAGTTACGGATGATTTAATGCGGACATATCAAGTTGATCGGCCACTTAAAGTAATCATTCTAAACTGATCACTACTGCTCATTAAGTAAAGGCTTATAAATGAAACATAAAGCATGGCATCACATAGTTTGGGATAGATTGGATTACTTAGTCGCTTTGTTGTCTCTATTTTTGTCTCAAATTTTGTCACAATATAGAAAATTGAGCTAGCTTAACGTTGGCATTGGATTCATGTCATTCTGAGCTCTAAATCAAAAGTTACAAAAGATTTGGTGCAAACATGTAAAGGTTATCTACCAGTTAACATGATTATTCTAAAATGATCAATGGTGCTGATTGAGTAAAGGCTTATAGATAAAGCATGAAGCATGGCATCACGCAGGTTGAGATAGATTGGATCGCTTGGATGCATTGTTGACTCTATTTTTGTCTCTATTTTTGTCTCAAATTCTGAAAAATATTCAAAATTTTGCAAAATATTGAAAATTTATCTAGCTTAACATGGGCATTGGATTCGTGTCATTCTGAGCTCTAAATCAAAACTTACATACAATTTAGTGCGGACATATCAAGTTGATCGGCCAGTAAAAGTGATCATTCTAAAATGATCATAAGTGCTCATTAAGTAAGGGCTTATAAATGAAGCACAAAGCATGGCATCACGCAGTTTGGGATAGACTGGATTACTTGGACAATTTGTCGTCTCTATTTCTGTCTCAAATTTGCAAAATATTGAAAATTTAGTGTGGACATGTCAACGTGGTCATTGAATTCGTGTCATTCCGAACGATCTAGGGCAGACATGTCAAGTTGATCGGCCAGTTAAAGTTATCATTTTAAACTGATCATTCGTGCTCATTGAGTTAAGGCTTATAAATGAGCATGGCATCACACAGTTTTGGATATATTGGATTACATGGACGTTTTGTCGTCTCTATATCTGTCTCAAATTTTGTTAAAATATAGAAAATATATCTAGCGTAATGTGTGCATTTGATTCGTGTCATTCGGCGCACAAAATCAAAAGTTACGTACGATTTAATGTGGATATTTTAAGTTGATAGGCGACTTAATATGATTACTCTAAACTGATCATTAGTGCTCATTGAGTAAAGGCTTATAAATGTAGCATAATGCATGGCATCACACAGCTTGGGATAGATTGGATTATTTGGACGCTTTATCGTATCTAGTTATGTCTCAAATTTTGTAACAATAGAGAAAATTGAGCTAGCTTAAAGTGGGCATTGGATTCGTGTCATTCGGAGCTCAAAATCAAAAGTTACGAACGATTTAGTACGGACATGTCAAGTTGATCGGACAGTTAAAATGATTATTCTAAACTTATCATTGGTGCTCATTAAGTAAAGGCTTATAAATCAAGCATAATGTATGGCATCACACAGTTTTGGATAGATTGGATTACTTGGATTCTTTGTCGTTTATTTCTGTCTCAAATTCTGTTAAATTATAGAAAATTTATCTAGCATAACATGGGCATTGAATTCTTGTTATTCTAAGCTCAAAATCTATAGTTACGGACCATTTAGTGCGGACATGTCAAGTTGATCGGCCAGTTAATATGATTATTCTAAACTGATCATTGGTGCTCATTGAGTAAAGGGTTATAAATGAAGCATAATGCACGCCATTTTACAGTTTTGGATAGATTGGATTAGTTGGGCGCTTTGTCGAACCTATTTCTATATCAAATTTTGTTACAATATAGAAAATGGAGCTAGCTTAACGTGGGCATTGGATTTGTGTCATTCTGAGCTATAAATCAAAAGTTATGGACGATTTAGTGCAAACATGTCAAGTTGATCGGCCAGTTAAAGTAATCATTCTAAACAGATCATTGGTGCCCATTAAGTAAAGGCTTATAAATAAAGCATAAATCATGGCATCACGCAGTTTTGGGATAGATTGGATTACTTAGACACTTTGTCGTCTCTATTTTATGTCTCAAATTCTGTCACAATTTAGAAAATTTAGCAAGCTTAACATGGGCATTAGATTCGTGTCATTCTTAGCCCTAAATCAAAAGTTACGGATGATTTGGTGCAGACATATGTCAAGGTTATCGGCTAGTTAAGATGATTGTTCTAAACTGATCAATGGTGCTGATTGAGAAAAGGCTTAGAAATGAAGCATAAACCATGGCATCACGCAGGTTGGGATAAATTGGATTACTTGGATGCTTTGTTGTCTCTATTTATGTCTCAAATTTTGCAAAATATAGAAAATTTAGCTAGCTTAACATTGGCATTGGGTTCATGTCATTCGAAGCTCTAAATAAAAGTTACATACGATTTAGTGCGGACATATCAAGTTGATCAGCCAGTTAAATTGATCATTCTAAACAGATCATTGGTGCTCATTAAGTAAAGGCTTATAAATAAAGTATAAAGCATGACATCACGCACTTTGGGATAGATTTGATTACTTGGACACTTTGTCGTCTCTATTTTTGTCTCAAATTTTGCAAAATATAGAAAATTTAGTGCGGGCATGTCAACGTGGGCATTGAATTCGTGTCATTATGAGCTCAAAAAACAAGGTACAGAAAATTTTGTGTGGACATGTCAAATTGATCGGCATTTTAATATGATCATTCTAAACTGATTATTGGTGCTCATTGAGTAAATGCTTATAAATCAAGCATAATGCATGGCATCACACAGTTTTGGATAAAAATGATTACTTGGACGCTTGTCGTATCTATTTCTGTCTCAAATATAGTTAAAATATAGATAATTTATTTAGCTTAATGTGGGCATTGGATTCGTGTCATTTCGAGGTCCAAATCAAAATTACTAACGATTTAGTGAGGACATGTCAAGTTCATCGATCAGTTAATATGATTATTCTAAATTGATCAGTAGTGCTCATTGAGTTAAGGCTTATAAATGAATAATAATGCATGACATCAAATGGTTTTGGATAAATTGGATTACTTGGACGCTTTATCGTCCCTATTTTTGTTTCAAATTTTGTTAAAATATAGAAAATTTATCTCGCTCAATGTGGGCATTGAAATCGTGTCATTCTAAGCTCAAAATCAAAAGTTACGGACGATTTAGTGCGGACATGTCAAGTTGATCGGCCAGTTAATATGATTATTCTAAAATGATCATTGGTGCTCATTGAGTAATGGCTTATAAACGAAGAATAATGCATGACATCATAAAGTTTTTGATAGATTGGATTGTTCTATCTCAAAAAATTTTCAAAAGGTAGAAAAATGAGCTAGCTTAATGTGTACATTGGATTGGTGTCATTTTGAGCTCTAAATCAAAAGTTATGGACGATTGCGGACATGTCAAGTTGATCTTTTAGTTAGAGTCATCATTATAAACTGATCATTGGTGCTCATCAAGTAAAGGCTTATAAATGAAGCATAAAGCATGGCATCACGCAGTTTGGGATTGATTGGATTAATTTGACACTTTATTGTCTCTATTTCGGTCTCAAATTTTGTCACAATATAGAAAATTCAGCTAGCTTAACGTGGGCATTGGATTCGTGTCGTTCAGAGCTCTAAAGTAAAAGTTACGAATGATTTTCTACGGACATGACAAGTTGTTCGGCAAGTTAATATGATTATTCTAGACTAATCATTGATACTCATTTAGTAAACGCTTATAAATGAAACATAATGAATGACATTACGCAGTTTGGGATATATTGGATTATTTGGACGCTTTGTCGTATCTAGTTTTGTCTCAAATTTTTTGCAATATAAAAATTGAGCTAGCTTAACGTGGGCATTGGATTCGTGTCATTCTAAGCTCAAAATCAAAAGTAACAGACGATTTAGTGCATACATGTCAAGTGGATCGGCCAGTTAATATGATTATTCTAAACTGATCATTGGTGCTCATTCAGTAAAGGCTTCTAAATCAAGCATAATGCATGGCATCTCACAGTTTTGGATTTATTGGATTACTTGGATCCTCTGTTGTACCTATTTATGTCTCAAATCTTGTTACAATATAGAAAATTGAGCTAGCTTAATGTGGCGTAGGATTAGTGTCATTCTAAGCTCTAAATCAAAAGTTACAGATGATTTAGTGCGGACTTTTCAAGTTGATCGGCCAGTTAAAGTAATCACTCTAAACTGATCGTTGGTGCTCTTTAAGTAAAGGCTTAGAAATGAAGCATAAAGCATGACATCACGCAGTTTGGGATAGACTGGATTACTTAGACAATTTTTTGTCTTTATTTCTGTCTCAAATTTTGTCACAATATAGAAAATTAAGCTAGCTTAACGTGGGCATTGGATTCGTATCATTCAGAGCACTAAATCAAAAGTTACGTACGATTTATTGCAGAAATATCAAGTTTATTGGCCAGTTAAAGTGCTCATTCTAAACAGATCAACGGTGCTCATTGAGTAAAGGCTTATAAATGAAGCATAAAGCATGACATCACGCAGTTTGGGATAGATTGGATTACTTGGACGCTTTGTCGTTTCAATTTTTTTCTCAAATATTGAAAAATATAGAAAATTTAGTGAGTTTAACGTGGGCATTGGATTCGTGTCATTCTGATCTCCAATTCAAAAGTTACGGACGATTTAGTGCGGACATGTCAAGTTGATCGAGTTATCTTGACTATTCTAAACTGATCATTGGTGCTCATTAAGTAAAAGCTTATAAATTAAGCATAAAGCATGACATCACGCAATTTGGGATATTTTGGATTAGTTGGACACTTTGGCGTCTCTATTTTTGTGTCAAATTTTGCAATATATAGAAAATTCAGCTAGCTTAATGTGGGCATTCGATTCATGTCATTTTGATCTCTAAATCAAAAGTTACAGACGATTTATTACAGACATGTCAAGTTGATCGGCAATTTAATATGATTATTCTAATATGATCATTGATGCTCATTTAGTAAAGGCTTATAAATGAAGCATAATGCATGATATCACATTTTTTTTTATAGGTTGGATTACTTGCACGGTTTTTTGTATCTATTTCTGTCTCAGATTTTGTAACAATATGGAAAATTGAGCTAGCTTAACTTTGGCATTGGATTTGTGTCATTCTGAGCTCTAAATCAAAAATTACGGACGATTTAGTGCGTACATGTCAAGTTGATTCTCCAGTTAAAGTAATCATTCTAAGCTGACCATTGGTGCTTATTAATTAAACGCTTATAAATAAAGCATAAAGCATGGCATCACGTAGTTTGGGATAGATTAAATTACTTGGACAGTTTTTCGTTTCTATTTCCGTCTCAAATTTTGTTACAATATAGAAAATTGAGCTAGCTTAACGTACACATTGGGTTCGTGTCATTCTTAGCTCTAAATCAAAAGTTTCGGAAGATTTAATGTGGACATGTCATGTTGATCGACCAGTTAAAATGATCATTCTAAACTGATCATTGGTGGTATTTAAGCAAACGTTTATAAATGAAGCATAAAGCATGGCATCACAAAGTTTGGGAAAGATTGGATTACTTGGACGCTTTGTTGACTCTATTTTTGCCTCAAATTTTGTCATAATATAAAAAATTTAGCAAGATTAACGAGGGCATTAGATACGTGTCATTATGAGCTTTAAATCAAAATTTACGGATGATTTAGTGCGGATCTGTCAAGTTGATCGGCTAGTTAATATGATTACTCTAAACGAATCATTGGTGCTCATTGAGTAAAGGCATATAAATGAAGAATATTGGATGGCATCACGCAGTTTGGGATAGATTAGAATATTTGGACGCTTTGTCATATCTAGTTATGTCTCAAATTTTGTAACAATAGAGAAAATTGAGCTAGCTTAACGTGGGCATTGCATTTGTGTCATTCGGAGATCAAAATCAAAAGCTACGGATGATTTAACGCATACATGTCAAGTTGATCGGCCAGTTAATATGATTATTCTAAACCGATCATTGGTGCTCATTGAGTAAAGGCTTATAAATCAAGCATAATGCATGGCATCACACAATTTTGGATAGATTGGATTACTTTGATGCTTTGTCGTCTCTATTTTAGTATCAAATTTTGTGAAGATATAGAAAATTTATCTACCTTAAATTTTGTGAAGATATAGAAAATTACCGACGGACCTCCGACGGTTTCAAATCCCTTGGTTATTTGTCGCTTATCCGTCGTAATGTCATCGGAAAAGGCCGACGGTTTTTTGTCCATCGGAAATGCCGTCGGAAATGTTAATGTTTTCTTGTAGTGCTTAATGTGGGCATTGAATTAGTGTTATTCTGAGCTCAAAGTCAAAAGTTACAAACGAGTTAGTGAGGGCATGTCAAGTTGATCGGCCAGATAATATGACTATTCTAAACTAATCATTGGTGTTCATTGAGTAAAATCTTATAAATGAAGCATAATGCATGCCATCTTACAGTTTGGGAAAGATAGGATTACTTGGACACTTTGTCGTCTCTATTTTTGCCTCAAATTTTGTTACAATATTCAAAACTGAGGAAGCTTAGCATGGGCATTGGATTTGTGTCATTCTCGGCTTTAAATCAAAAGTTACAGACAATTTAGCGTGGACATGTCAAGTTAATCAGCCAGTTAATATGATTATTCTAAACTGATCATTGTTGCTCATTGAGTAATGGCTTATAAATGAAGTATAATGCATGGCATCACGCAGTTTGGGATAGATTGGATTATTTGAATGCTTTGTCGTCTCTATTTTTGTCTCAAATTTTGAAAAATATTGAAAATTTGGTGCGGACATGTAAACGTGGGCATTGAATTCGTATCATTCCAAGCTCAAAATCAAAAGTTACAGACAATTTAGGCGATACATGTAAAGTTGATCAGCAAGTTAATATGATCATTTTAAACTGATCATTGGTGGTCATTGAGTAAAGGCTTATAAATGAAGGATAATGCATGACATCACACAGTTTTGGATAGATTGGATTACTTGAATGCTTTGTCGTCTCTATTTCTGTCTAAAAGTTTGCTAAGATATTCAAAAATTATCTAGCATAATGTTGGCATTTGAATCGTGTCATTCTGAGCTCAAAATCAAAAGTTACAGACGATTTAGTTCAGACATGTCAAGTTCATTGGCCAGTTAATATGATTATTCTAAATTGATCATTGGTGCTCATAAATAAAGGCTTATAAATGAAGCATAATTCATGGTATCACACAGTTTTTGATATATTGGATTACTTGGACACTTTTTCGTCTCTATTTTTGTTTCAAATTTGCTAAAATAAAAAAAATTTATCTAACTTAACGTGGGCATTCAATTCGTGTCATTCTGAGCTCAAAATCAAAAGTTACGGATGATTTAGTGCGGACATGTCAAATTGATCGTCCAGTTAATATGATTATTCCAAACTTATCATTGGTGCTCACTGAGTAAAGGCTTATAAATCAAGCATAATGCATGGCATCACACAGTTTTGGATATATGGGATTACTTGGATGCTTTGTCGTCTCTATTTCTGTCTCAAATGTTGTTAAAATATAGAAAATTTATCTAGATTAACGTGGGCATTGAATTCGTGTTATTCTAAGCTCAATATCATAAGTTACGGACGATTTAGTGCGGACATGTCAAGTTGATCGGCCAGTTAATATGATTATTCTAAACAAATCAGTGGTGCTCATTGTCGCTTGGACGTTTTATCGACTCTATTTCTATCTCAAATTTTGTGAAAATATAGAAAATTTAGCAAGATTAACGTGGGTATTGGATACGTGTTATTATGAGCTTTAAATCAAAATTTATGTGCGATTTAGGGTGGACATATCTAGTTGATTGGCCATTTAATATGATCATTTTAAACTGATCATTAGTGCTCATTGAGTAAAGGCTTACAAATGAAGCATAAAGCATGGCATCATGCAGTTTGGGATAGATTGGCTTCCTTAGGCAATTTGTCATCCATATTTCTTTCTCAAATTTTGTCACAATATAGAGAATTGAGCTAGTTCAACGTGGGCATTGGATTCATGTCATTCTGAGCTCTAAATCAAAAGTTACGGACGATGTGGTGTGGACATGTCAAGGTTATAGGCCAGTTAAGATGATTATTCTAAACTGATCAATGGTGCTGATTGAGTAAAGGCTTATAAATGAATCATAAAGGATGGCATCACGTAGGTTGGGATAGATTGGATTACTTGGACGCTTTGTTGCCTCTATTTCTATGGCTAATTTTGCAAAGTATAGAACATTTCCCTAGCTCTACGTGGGCATTCGATTGGTGTCATTCTCAACTATAAATCAAAAGTTACATATGATTTTGGGTGGACATGTCAAGTTGATCGGCCATTTAATATGATCATTTTAAACTGATCATTAGTGCTCATTGAGTAAAGGCTTATAAATGAAACATAAAGCATAGCATCACGTAGTTAGGGATAGATTGGTTTCGTTAGACGATTTTTCGTCCCTATTTCTATCTCAAATTTTGTCACAATATAGAAAATTTGAGCTAGTTCAACGTGGGCATTGGATTCGTGTCATTTTGAGCTCTAAATCAAAAGTTACGGACGATTTGGTGCGGACATGTAAAGGTCATAGGCCAGATAAGATGATTATTCTAAACTGATCAATGGTGCTCATTGAGTAAAGGCTTATAAATGAATCATAAAGGATGGCATCATGCAGGTTGGGATAGATTGGATTACTTGGACGCTTTGTTGTCTCTATTTCTATGTCTAATTTTGCAAAATATAGAAGATTTACATAGCTTAACGTGGGCATTCGATTGGTGTCATTCTGTACGATAAATCAAAAGTTACGTACGATTTAGTGCGGACATGACAACTTGATCAGCTAGTTAATGTGATAATTCTGAACTGATCATTGCTGCTAATTGAGTAAAGGCCTATAAATGAAGCATAATACATGGCATCACACAGTTTTGGATAGCTGGATTACTTGGACAGTTTTTGAATCTATTTTTGTCTCAAATTTAGTTACAATATAGAAAATTGAGCTAGCTTAACGTGGGCACTGGATTTGTGTCATTCTGAGCTCTAAATCAAAAGTTACGTACGATTTTGTGCATACATGTGAAGTTGATCTGGCAGTTAAAGTAATCATTATATGCTGATCACTGGTGCTCATTAATTAATGGCTTATAAATAAAGCATAAAGCATGGTATCACACAGTGTCGGATAGATTGGATTACTTAGATGATTTGTCGTCTCTATTTCTATCTCAAATTTTGCAAAATATAAAAAATTTACCTAGCTTAACGTGGGCATTCGATTGGTGTCATTCTGAACTCTAAATCAAAAGTTACGGACGATTTAGTGCGTACATGTCAAGTTGATCTGCTAGTTAATGTGATAATTCTAAACTGATCATTGGTGAACATTGAGTAAAGGCTTATAAATGAAATATAATGCATGGCATCACACAGTTTTGGATAGATTGGATTACTTGGATGCTTTGTCGTCTCTATTTCTGTCCCAAATATTGTTAAAATATAGAAAATTTATCTATCTTAACGTTGGCATTGAATTCGTGTTATTCAAAGCTCAAAATCAAAAATTACGCACGATTTAGTGCGGATATGTCAAGTTGATCGGCTAGTTAATATGATTATTCTAAACAGATCTTTGGTGCTCAATGAGTAAAGGCTTATAAATGAAGCATAATGCATGGCATCACACTGTTTGGATAGATTGGATTACTTGGACGGTTCTTCGTATCTATTTCCGTGTCAAATTTTGTTACAATATAGAAAATTTAGCTAGCTTAATGTAGACATTGGATTCGTGTCATTCTGAGCTCTACATCAAAATTTTAGGAAGATTTAGTGCGGAAATGTTATGTTTATCGGTGAGTTAAAAAACTGCTCATTGGTCCTCTTTAAGCAAAGGTATATAAATGAAGCATAAAGCATGGCATCACTAAGTTACGGAAAGAATGGATTACTTGAACGCTTTATCGACTTTATTTCTGTTTCAAATTTTGTCAAAATATAGAAAATTTAGCAAGATTAATGTGGGCATTGGATACGTGTCATTATGAGCTTCAAATCAAAATTTACGTACAATTTAGTGGGGACATGTCAAGTTGACCGGCCATTTAATATGATCATTTTAAACTGATCATTGGTGCTCATTGACTAAAGGCTTATAAATGAAACATAAAGCATGGCATCACGCACTTTGGGATAGATTGGATTCCGTAGACGATTTTTCGTTTCTATTTCTATCTCAAATTTTGTCAGAGTATACGAAATTGAGCTAGCTCAACGTGGGCATTGGATTCGTGTCATTCTGAGCTCTAAATCAAAACTTACGGACGATTTGGTGCGGACATCTCAAGGTTATAGGTCAGTTAAGATGATTATTCTAAGCTGATCAATGGTGCTGATTGAGTAAAGGCTTATAAATGAATCATAAAGGATGGCATCACCCAAATTGGAATAGATTGGATTACTTGGACGCTTTGTTATCTCTATTTTTATCTATAATTTTAAAAAATATAGAACATTTACCTAGCTTAACGTGGGCATTCGATTGGTGTCATTCTGAACTATAAATCAAAAGTTACGTACGATTTAGTGCGGATATGACATCTTGATCGGCTAGTTAATGTGATAATTCTGAACTGATCATTGGTGCTAATTGAGTAAAGGCTTGTAAATGAAGTAAATTACATGGCATCACACAGTTTAGGATATATTGGATTATTTGGACGATTTTTAAATCTATTTCTGTCTCAGATTTAGTTACAATATAAAACATTGAACAAGCTTAACGTGGGCACTGGATTTCTGTCATTCTGAGCTCTAAATCAAAAGTTACGCACGATTTAGTGCAAAAATGTCAAGTTGATCTGGCGGTTAAAGTAATCATTCTATGCTGATCATTGGTGATCATTAATTAAAGGCTTATAAATAAAGCATAAAGCATGGCAGCACACAATGTCGGATAGATTGGATTACTTAGACGATTTGTCGTCTCTGTTTTTGTCTATAATTTTGTCACAATATAGAAAATTGAGCTACCTTAACGTGGGCATTGCATTCGTGTCATTCTAAACTCTAAATCAAAAGTTACGCATGATTTGGTGCGGACATGTCAAGGTTATCGGCTAGTTAATATGATTATTCTAAACAGATCTTTGGTGCTCATTGATTAAATACTTATAAATGAAGCATAAAGCATGGCATTACGCAGGTTGGGATAGATTGGTTTACTTGGACGATTTGTTGTCTCTATTTCTGTCTCAAATTTTGCAAAATATAGAAAATTTACCTAGCTTAACGTGGGCATTCGATTGGTGTCATTCTGAACTCTAAATCAAAAATTACGGACGATTTAGTGCGGACATGTCAAGTTGATCAGCTAGTTAATGTGATAATTCTAAACTGATCATTGGTGATCATTGAGTAAAGGGTTACAAATGAAACATAATTCATGGCATCATACAGTTTTTGATAGATTGGGTTACTTGGACGGCTTTTCGTATCTATTTCCGTGTTAAATTTTGTTACAATATAGAAAATTGAGCTAGCTTAATGTAGACATTGGATGTGTCATTCTGGGCTCTTAATCAAAAGTTTTGGAAGATTTAGTGCGGACATGTCATGTTGATCGGCCAACTAAAATGATCATTTTAAACTGATCATTGGTGCTCTTTAAGAAAAGGTTTATAAATGAAGCATAAAGCATGGCATCACAAAGTTTTGGAAATATTAGATTACTTGGACGCATTGTCAAAATATAGAAAATAAGCAAGATTAACGTGGGCATTGGATACGTGTCATTATGAGCTTTAAATAAAAATTTATGAACGATTTAGTGTGGATATGTCAAGTTGATCGACCACTTAATATGATTATTTTAAACTGATCGTTGGTGCTCACTGAGTAAAGGCTTATAAATCAAGCATAATGCATGGCATCACGTAGTTTGGGATAGATTGGATTATTTGGACGCGTTCTCGTATCTAGTTATGTCTCAAATTTTGTAACAATAGAGAAAATTGAGCTAACTTAAAGGGGGCATTGCGTTCGTGTCATTATGAGCTCAAAATAAAAAGTTACGGACGGTTTAGTGCGACCATGTCAAGTTTATCGGCCGGTTAATATGGTTATTCTAAACTGATCATTGGTGCTCATTGAATAAAGGCATATAAATCAAGCATAATGCATGGAATCAAAAAGTTTTGGATAGATTGGATTACTTGGATGATTTGTCGTCTGTATTTCTTTCTCAAATTTTGATAAAATATAGAATATTTATCTAGGTTAACGTGGGCATTGAATTCGTGTTATTCTAAGCTCAAAATCAAAAGTTACGGACGATTTAGTGCGGACATGTCAAGTTAATCGGCCAGTTAGTATGATTATTCTAACCTGATCATTGGTGCTCATTGAGTAAAGGCTTATAAATGAAGAACAATGCATGGCATCACATAATTTGGGATAGTTTGGATTACTTGGACAGTTCTTCGAATCTATTTCCGCATCAAATTTTGTTACAATATAGAAAATTTTGCTAGCTTAACGTAGACATTGGATTTGTGTCATTCTGAGCTCTAAATCAAAAGTTCTAGAAGATTTAGTGCGTACATGTCATCTTGATCGGCCAGTTAAAGTTATCATTTTTAACTGATCCTTGGTGCTCTTTAAGCTAAGGTATTTAAATGAAGCATAAAGCATGGCATCACAAAGTTAGGGAAAGATTGGATTACTTGGATGCTTTATCGACTCTATTTATGTCTCAATTTTTGTCAAAATATTGAAAATTTAGCAAGATTAACGTGGGCATTGGATACATATCATTATGAGCTTTAAGTAAATCAAAAGTTATGGACGATTTAGTGCGGACATGTCAAGTTGAACAGCCAGTTAATATGCTTATTCTAAACTGATCATTCGTGCTCATTGAGTAAAGGCGTATAAATGAAGCATAATGCATGACATCACACAGTTTTGGATAGATTGGATTACTTGGACGGTTTTTGTATCTATTTCTGTGGCAATATTTGTTACAATATAGAAAATTGAGCTAGCTTAACGTGGGCATTGGATTTGTGTCATTCAGAGGTCTAAATCAAAAGTTACGGACGATTTAGTGTGTACATGTCAAGTTGATAGGCTACTTAAAGTAATCATTCTAAGCTGATCATTGTTGCTCATTAATTAAAGGCTCATAAATAAAGCATAAAGCATGGCATCACGCAGTTTGGGATAGATTGTATTACTTGGACAGTTTTTTGTATCTATTTCCGTCTCAAATTTTGTTACAATATAGAAAATTGAGCTAGCTTAACATACAAATTGGATTCGTGTCATTCCGAGCTCTAAATAAAAAGTTTCAGAAGATTTAGTGCCGACATGTCATGTTGATCGGCTAGTTAAAATGATCATTCTAAACTGATCATTGTTGCTCTTTGAGCAAAGGTTTATAAATGAAACATAAAGCATGGTATTACAAAGTTTGGGAAAGATTCGATTACTTGGACGCTTTGTCGACTCTATTTTTGTCTCAGATTTTTTCAAATTATAGAAAATTTAGCAAGATTAACGTGGGCATTGGATACGTGTCATTATGAGCTTTAAATCAAAATTTACGGACGATTTAGTGCGGTTATGTCAAGTTGATCGGCCACTTAATATGATTATTCTAAACTGATCATTGGTGCTCATTGAGTAAAGGCTTATAAATGAAGCATAATGCATGGAATCACGCAGTTTGGGATAGATTCGATTATTTGGACGCTATGTTGTATCTAGTTATGTCTCAAATTTTGTAACAATTGAGAAAATTGAGCTAACTAAAAGGGGGAATTGCGTTCGTGTGATTATGAGCTCAAAATCAAAAGTTACGGATGGTTTAGTGCGACCATGTCAAGTTTATCGGCCGGTTAATATGGTTATTCTAAACTGATCATTGGTGCTCATTGAATAAAGGCATATAAATCAGGCGTAATGCATGGCATCAAAATTTTTTGGATAGATTGGATTACTTGGATGATTTGTCGTCTCTATTTCTTTCTCAAATTTTGATAAAATATAGAATATTTATCTAGGTTAACGTGGGCATTGAATTCGTGTTATTCAATGTTCAAAATCAAAAGTTACGAACGATTTAGTGCGGACATGTCAAGTTGATCGGCCAGTTAGTATGATTATTCTAACCTGATCATTGGTGCTCATTGAGTAAATGCTTATAAATAAAGAACAATGCATGGCATCACATAATTTGGGATAGTTTGGATTACTTGGACAGTTTTTCGAATCTATTTCCTCATCAAATTTTGTTACAATATAGAAAATTTTGCTAGCTTAACGTAGACATTGGATTCGTGTCATTCTGAGCTCTAAATCAAAAGTTTCGGAAGATTTAGTGCGGACATGTCATGTTGATCAGCCAGTTAAAGTTATCATTTTTAACTGATCATTGGTGCTCTTTAAGGAAAGGTATATAAATGAAGCATAAAGCATGGCATCACAAAGTTAGGGAAAGATTGGATTATTTGGACGCTTTATCGTCTCTATTTATGCCTCAATTTTTGTCAAAATATTGAAAATTTAGCAAGATTAACGTGGGCATTGGATACGTATCATTATGAGCTTTAAGTAAATCAAAAGTTATGGACGATTTAGTGCGGACATGTCAAGTTGAACAGCCAGTTAATATGCTTATTCTAAACTGATCATTCGTGCTCATTGAGTAAAGGCGTATAAATGAACCATAATGCATGACATCACACAGTTTTGGATAGATTGGATTACTTGGACAGTTTTCATATCTATTTTTGTCGCAATATTTGTTACAATATAGAAAATTGAGCTAGCTTAACGTGGGCATTGGATTTGTGTCATTCAGAGCTCTAAATCAAAAGTTACGGACGATTTAGTGTGTACATGTCAAGTTGATCGGCCAGTTAAAGTAATCATTCTAAGCTGATCATTGTTGCTCATTAATTAAAGGCTTATAAATAAAGCATAAAGCATGGCATCACGCAGTTTGGGATAGATTGGATTACTTGGACAGTTTTTTGTATCTATTTCCGTCTCAAAGTTTGTTACAACATAGAAAATTGAGCTAGCTTAACATACAAATTGGATTCGTGTCATTCCGAGCTCTAAATCAAAAGTTTCGGAAGATTTAGTGCGGACATGTCATGTTGATCGGCTAGATAAAATGATCATTCTAAACTGATCGTTGGTGCTCTTTGAGGAAAGGTTTATAAATGAAACATAAAGCATGGCATCACAAAGTTTGGGAAAGATTCGATTACTTGGACGCATTGTCGACTCTATTTTTGTCTCAAATTTTGTCAAATTATAGAAAATTTAGCAAGATTAACGTGGGCATTGGATACGTGTCATTATGAGCTTTAAATCAAAATTTACGGATGATTTAGTGCGGTTATGTCAAGTTGATCGGCCGCTTAATATGATTATTCTAAACTGATCATTGGTGCTCATTGAGTAAAGGCTTATAAATGAAGCATAATGCATGGCATCACGCATTTTGGGATAGATTCGATTATTTGGACGCTTTGTCGTATCTAGTTATGTCTCAAATATTGTAACAATAGAGAAAATTCAGCTAGCTTTACGTGGGCATTGGATTCGTGTTATTCCGAGATCAAAATCAAAAGCTACGGATTTTAATGCGTACATGTCAAGTTGATCGGCCAGTTAATATGATTATTATAAACTAATCATTGGTTCTCATTGAGTAAATGCTTATAAATCAAGCATAATGCATGGATCACAAAGTTTTGGATAGATTGGACTACTTGGAAGCTTTGTCGTCTCTATTTCAGTCTCAATTTTTGTGAAAATATAGAAACTTTATCTACCTTAATGTGGGCATTGAATTCGTGTTATTCTGAGCTCAAAATCAAATGTTACAAACGATTTAGGGCGGGCATGTCATGTTGATCGGCCAGTTAATATGACTATTCTAAATTGATTGTTGGTGCTCATTGAGTAAAATCTTATAAATGAAGCATAATGCACACCATCTTACAGTTTGGGAAAGATAGGATTACTTGGATGCTTTGTCGTCTCTATTTCTATCTCAAATTTTGTTACAATATTTAAAACTGAGCTAAATTAACGTGAGCATTGGATTTGTGTCATTCTGGGCTTCAAATCAAAAGTTACAGACAATTTAGTGTAGACATGTCAAGTTAATCGGCCAGTTAATATGATTATTTTAAACTGATAATTGTTGATCATTTAGTAAGGCCTTATAAATGAAGTATAATGCATGGTATCACGCAGTTTGAGATAGATTGGATTATTTGAATGCTTTGTCGTCTCTATTTTTGTCTCAAATTTTGAAAAATATTGAAAATTTGGGGCGGACATGTCAACTTGAGCATTGAATTCGTCTCATTCTTAGCTCTAAATCAAAACTTACAGACGATTTAGTGCTGACATATCAAGTTGATAGGCCAATTAAAGTGATCATTCTAAAACGATCATTGGTGCTCATTAAGTAAATGCTTATAAATGAATAATAAAGCAAGGCATCACACCGTTTGGGATAGATTGGATTACTTGGACGCTTTTTCGTCTCTATTTCTGTCTCAAATTTTGAAAAATATTGAAAATTTGGTGTGGACATGTCTATGTGGGCATTGAATTCGTGTCATTCCGAGCTCAAAATAAAAAGTTACGGATGATTTAGGCAGTACACGTCAAGTTGATCGGCCAGTTAATATGATCATTTTAAACTGATCATTGGTGCTCATTGAGTAAAGGCTTATAAATGAAGGATAATGCATGACATCACACAGTTTTTGATAGATTGGGTTACTTGAATGCTTTGTCATCTCTATTTCTGTCTAAAATTTTGCTAAGATAAAGAAAAATTAACTCCCGACGGGTGAAAACCATCGGAATACACCATCGGTTCACATTTCCGACGGTAATGGTCATCGGAAAACATCGACGGCTAGACTGACTAAATCCATCGCAAACCCATCGAATATCGGTAGGTATTTGCCGACGGCTTGAACCCATCGTCTATCCATCGGAAGTTTTCGACGGAGATATTTGTTGCCAAACCGTCGGGAATTTCCGATTTGTTCCCGACGTAAAATGATTTCAACCAAAATAGTCCCGATGGACATCTGTTGTCGGAAAGTAGATGGTAATTGCTATTCCCGATGGATTGCCAACAAAATTCAACGTCGGGAATTTGATGTTTTCTTGTAGTGTGTCAAGTTGATCAGGTAGTTAATATGATCATTCTAAACTAATCATTCGTGCTGATTGAGTAAAGTCTTATTAATGAAACATAATGCATGGCATCACACATTTTGGGTAAGATTTGGTTACTTGGATACTTTGTCGTATCTGTTTCGTTCTCAAAATTTGTCACAAAATAGAAAGTTGAGCTAACTTAACGTGGGTATTGGATTCGTGTCATTCTCAGCGATAAATAAAATGTTACGGATGATTTAATGCATACATGTCAAGATGATCGGCTAGTTAAAATGATCCATTCTAAACTGATCATTGATGCTCATTGAGTAAAGACTTATAAATGAGCACTGAAAGAATATTGAGATTATAGAGGAGAAATGTGAAGAATTGAATCTGAAAACTCAAAGAGAAGTATGAGAAAATGAGAAATGACTTAGACTTATGGAGAAGAATCTCCTAAGAGTATATTATACATTGAGTCTTTACAGCCCTTTTATAGAGGATTTACAATGTGAACACAAAAGAAAAACGAATTCAAACTTGTGGATGAGTTTGAATAGAGGAGGAGCCTGTCAACAACCAATGAGAAGAGAGGAGACATGGGCATGACTGTTTGGTGTGGTTGCCAAGACTGTGTGCAGCATGGGCATGACTGTTTGGTGTGGTTGCCAAGACTGTGTGCAGCATGGGCATGACTTTTTCACCTTGATTCTTCTCCCAAGGTAGCTATTTAACCATTTCAACCATGTGGTTAATAATAACCCATCCTTTTTCATTTCCTTGTTATTCAAACTGAATTTTCGTGCTCACACTTGCCTTGTAGGTCAAGATAGGTCTTATTTGATTTTCCTATGTCAATACTCCCCCTCAAGCTAAAGACTTTGGAATCACCCTAAAGTCTTAAGCTTGGGAACCCAAGGCAACACCTCATTAAAAACCTTATTAAGGAAAACCACTTGGGACAAAACCTTAATAAGGGAAAAAGAGTGTGTTGCTCTTGGATTAGGAGACCTTTGATCATGGGTGTGATAAATCAACAAGCCCAAGTTTGCTAAAGATGTTCTTGCAAACTTTGAGACTTGCTGCCTTTGTGAAGATGTCAGCTAGTTGGTCTTCACTCCTTGTATAACATGGCAGAATGGTTCCATCTTGAACTTTCTCCCTAACCTTATGGCAGTCGATCTCTATGTGCTTGGTCCTCTCGTGAAACACTGAGTTTGAAGCTATGTGAATGGCTGCCTGATTATCACAATGGAAGGTAATTGGCCCTGGTTGTGCAATACCGAAATCTTTCAAGAGTGCTTTGAGCCAAGTTACTTCATTTGTCAGCTTCCTCATAGCCCTATATTCTGCTTCAGCACTAGAACATGATACCACCTTCTGCTTCTTAGTCTTCCAAGTGACTAAGTTCCCACCAACGAAGGTGCAATACCCAGTGGTTGATTTCCTATCCACCCTATCACCAGCCCAATCCGCATCACAATACCCGACAATCTCAGTGTTCCCATTCTTGCCCATCCATATACCTTGACCAGGAGATCCTTTGATGTATCTAAGGATCCTTTCTACCATGCTCCAATGATATACAGTAGGCTTTTGCATATGTTGACTTACTTGATTCACAGCAAAACACAAGTCTGGTCGTGTGAGGGTGAGGTAGATCAGCTTCCCAACTAGTCTCCTATACTGAGAAACATCCTTAAATAACTCATCAGCTTTCTCCCCTTTCCGTTGACCTTGTAGCCATCTTCAAGAGGAGTTTTGGCCGGTTTAGCCCCAAGCTTTCCCGTGTCTGTCAACAGATCAAGAGCATACTTTCTTTGGGATAGAAAGAGCCCTTCTTGAGACCGACACACTTCAATACCCAAGAAGTACTTCAACTCTCCAAGATCCTTGATGTCAAATGATCTGTTTAAGAAGGCCTTTGTGGACTGAATTCCTTCCTTATCATCTCCTGTGATGATAAGGTCATCCACATAAACCAAGACCGCCACGATTCCTTTGGAGTTTTGACGAGTGAACAAAGTATGATCTGAATGGGATTTCCTAAACCCATTATCAGTAAGTGTGGAGCTTAATTTGTGATACCAGGCCCTTGGTGACTGCTTCAACCCATATATTGCCTTCCTAAGTCTTAGAACCTGTCCCTCTTTGCAAAAATCTTCAAGGCCTGGTGGTGGAGTCATATACACTTCCTCTTCAAGTTCTCCTTGTAGGAATGCGTTCTTGACATCCATTTGCCATAAGTCCCAAGTCAGATTCGTAGCTAGTGAAAGAACAACCCTTACAGTGTGTAGCTTAGCCACCGGTGCAAATGTATCAGTATAGTCCTCTCCATATGTCTGAGTGAAACCTCTTGCAACTAGACGTGCCTTGTACCTTTCTATGTCCCCATTGCTCTTATACTTGATGGTGAACACCCACTTGGAACTCACAGCCTTCTTGCCTTTGGGAAGTTCTTGTATATCCCATGTATGATTCCTTTCCATAGCTCCCTTCTCATCTCTTACTGCATCTAACCATTCTTTCTTGCTCTCAGCTTCTTCATAAGTCCTTGGAATCTGACTTTGTTCAATCTTTCCAAGGAATGCTTGATGACTAGATGGCAAGAGGTCAAGGGAACAAACAGCTTGTATGGGATGAGCCACGGCCTGGTTGTTGTAGAATACCCTAGTGTTCCTAAGTCTAGTACTCCTCCTTAAATGCTGAACAGGTGGTGCAGCCTCCTCAACAACCGTTTCCTCTTCCATTTGGTGAATAGGTTCCTCTATACCCACTTCCAAGTCGTCTTGTTCTTGATTTTGGGCCATAGCTTCTTCTTGGATTGGAGTTGGTTCTTGAGTTACCACCCTTGTTCATTCTCTTGGGTATCTTGTGAACTACTTAAGGTTCTTGTTTCTTCGTGTCTTGAATCCTTTGGCAGATCATTTCCCAAATGATTCAAGAGAAACCTCAAACTCGTAGCCAAATCAGAAGGTGACCTTGAGAGATCCTTCAATCCTTCCCAATCTTTCTGATCATAATAGCTTTGTTCTTCTATGAACTTGACATCTCTAGACACATATGTCCTGTTGTTGCTCGGATCATAGCACTTATAACCCTTTTGTGTTGTCGAATATCCAAGGAACATACACTTGATGCTCTTTGCCTCCAACTTGTTTCTTAGATCACCTGGAACATACACAAAGCACACACACCCAAATACACGTAAATGATCAATGGAAGGTTTAGTTTTATTGAGTACCTCAAATGGGGATATATCTTGCAAGACTTTGGTTGGAATCCGATTGATGAGGTAGCAAGCAACCAAGACTGCATCTCCCCAAAAACTTTTAGGAACATTGGTATGAAACATCATGGATCTTGCTACTTCCATTAAGTGTCGGTTCTTCCTTTCAGCAACTCCATTTTGTTGTGGTGTGTGTGGACAGCTAGTTTGATGTAGTATTCCATGTTTGTTTAGATGAGCTTTGAATCTTTGACTTGTGTATTCCCTCCATTATCTGATCTTAACACTTTGATCTTGGCATTGAATTGATTAGTAACATAATTATGAAAGTTTATAAATGCCTCATAAACCCTATCTTTAGATGGAAGTAATGTAACCCATGTATATTTCGATTTCTCATCTATAAAGGTCACAAAGTATTTATTCCTATCTCTAGACATGTAAGGTGAGGTCCAAACATCGGAATGTACTAAATCAAAGCAATGCTCATAAATTGTAGATGATTTAGGGAAAACAACACGACAATGTTTGCCAAGGATACAAGCCTCACAAACTGAGTGATCATAAGCGACATTAGGAATTATTAAGCTTAAAGCACGAGCATGAGGATGTCCTAATCTAGCATGCCATAAGACATCTTTATTAGCAAAACACAGGATTTGAAAGCTAAGGAATCCAAATTGCTTGGAGGGTCTTCAAGAACATAGAGCTCATCTTGAGTTACACCACCTCCAAGTATCTTACCACTCTTAATATCCTGAAAGTAAACATTGTTAGGCCCAAATGTAACATTGCAATTGAGGTCTTTAGTAGCCTTTTGACAGAAACTAGATTAGACTTAAATTTAGGTACAAAGAATGCATTAGTTTCTTTGTCAAATAGTCTTAATTTTCCGGTTCCTTCAATTGGAATACCCTTACCATCAGCTATAGTTACTTGTCCTAGACATGGTTCAATGTTCTTTAACAACCTAGCATTGCTAATCATATGGTGAGAAGCACCTGAATCCACTACCAACTTATGATCTGGTTTATCAAGCGATTTATGGGAGTAGAGTGTGATACCGGAGAGTTTTGAGGCATAGGCCTTGATGAGATCCTCCAAGTCACTCTTCTTAACATACTCCATGGATACATTCATAGCTAGCTCCCCTCCTTGGTTGGATGAACTTGCCGGTTCAGTCGCAACCATTTGAGAGATGTTAGCTTTGAATCCTTGAACCGGTTTGGCTTGAGATGAGGATGAAGTATCCAGCACTTGTCCTTGATGTGGCCATTCCTCTTACAATGCTCACACATCACACTCTTCCTATCCTCTTGCTTAAACACGCTTTTGTTGGCCATGACTAGTTCTCCTTTACCACCAAACAAACCAATGTTGCCTTGCTCCCTTTGAATCCGTGAGCACACCTCTTTGAAATCAGGGAGTTTTGGCTCTCTCAGGATGGACTTAATCACATCCTTAAAGGCTGGATTTAGGTTGAGAAGGAGCCCAAATATCTTGTCTTGTTCCTTCCTTTCATTAAGCACCTTTGGATCCATAGAACTTGGTCTCAACATGTCAAGCTCGGACCATGTTGACTGGAACTTGCCCAGGAATTTTGTGAACTCCATATCCTCTTGGTGTAGATCATTGAGAGCCTTCTTAACCTCATACACACGGCTGAGGTTTGAAACATCCCCATACACCCTCTTGAGAGTGTCCCAAAGAGACTTGGCAGTTTCACAATGTGAATAAGCTTCAAGAATGGATGGGTCCAATGAATTTTGGAGGAATCCAAGGACTGATTGATCTTCTTGGAACCACCTAGCTTCTTCTTTTCTTGTTGCCTCATCCTTCTTCTCCTTTGGATCATCTATAGATGGAGTATTATCCTCCAAGATGTGATTCCAAAGTCCTTTGCCACAAATGGCTGTCTTGATGGTTCTTGACCATAATGTGTAGTTCAAGCCTTTGAGAACTACTGCTATCACCGTAGGTTTCAGGCTGGAACTAATTTGAACTGTATCCTCCATTGTTAGGCTTTGAAGAGCTCAAAGGAAGCAGCTTTTATGGTTGAATGAAACCGTGAGTTTTTAGTCTAAAGACTGAGAGATTTTGACAGAATTTTAGATTAGAAACTGAGAGATTTGAGTAGAAAAGATAAGAGAATGATCTTATGCTCTGATACCATGAAAGAATATTGAGATTATAGAGGAGAAATGTGAAGAATTGAATCTGAAAACTCAAAGAGAAGTATGAGAAAATGAGAAATGACTTAGACTTATGGAGAAGAATCTCCTAAGAGTATATTATACATTGAGTCTTTACAGCCCTTTTATAGAGGATTTACAATGTGAACACAAAAGAAAAACGAATTCAAACTTGTGGATGAGTTTGAATAGAGGAGGAGCCTGTCAACAACCAATGAGAAGAGAGGAGACAGCATGGGCATGACTGTTTGGTGTGGTTGCCAAGACTGTGTGCAGCATGGGCATGACTGTTTGGTGTGGTTGCCAAGACTGTGTGCAGCATGGGCATGACTTTTTCACCTTGATACTTCTCCCAAGGTAGCTATTTAACCATTTCAACCATGTGGTTAATAATAACCCATCCTTTTTCATTTCCCTTGTTATTCAAACTGAATTTTCGTGCTCACACTTGCCTTGTAGGTCAAGATAGGTCTTATTTGATTTTCCTATGTCAATAAGCACAATGCATGGTATCATGCAGTTTTAAAGAGATTGGATTACTTGGACGCTTTTTCATATCTATTTCTGTCTCAATATTTTTCAGAATATAGAACATTGAGCTAGCTTAACGTGGGTATTAGATTCGTGTCATTATAAGCTATAAATCAAATGTTAAGGAAGATTTAGTTCATACATGTCAAGTTGATCGGTCAGTTAGAATGATCTATTCTAAACTGATCATTGATGCTCATTGAGTAAAGGCTTATAAATGAAGCACAATGCATGTCATCTTCCAGTTTTGGATAGATTGGATTACTTGGACGATTTGTCGTACCTATTTATGTGTCAAATTTTGTTAAAATATAGAAACTTGAGCTAGATTAATTTGGGCATTGGAATCGTGTCATTCTGAGCTCCAAATCAAAAGTTATGGATGATTTAGTGCAGACATGTCAAGTTGATCAGCTAGTTAGTATGATTATTTTAAACTAATCATTAATGGTCATTGAGTAAAGACTTCTGAATGAAACATTATGCATGGCATCAAGCATTTTGGGTAAGATTGGATTACTTGGATACTTTGTCGTATCTATTTTGCTCTCCAAATTTGTCATAATATAGAAAATGCGCTAGCTTAACGTGGGCATTCGATTCGTGTCATTCTGAGCTATAAATCAAAAGCTACGGACGATTTAGTGCAGACATGTCAAGTTGATTGGTCAGTTAAAATGATCATTCTAAATTGATCATTGATGCCCATTAAGTAAAGGCTTATAAATGAAGCACAATGCATGGCATGACGCAGTTTTGGATAGATTGGATTACTTGGACGCTTTCTCGAATCTATTTCTATCCCAAACTTTGTCCCAATATAGAATATTGAGTTAGCTTAATGTGGGCTTTGTATTTACGTCATTTTGAGTTCTAAATCAAAAGTTACAGACGATTTAGTGCGGACATGTCAAGTTGATCGGATAGTTAAAATGATCATTCTTAACTGATCATTGGTGCACATTTAGTAGAGGCTTATAAATGAAGCACAATGCATGACATCACGTAGTTCGGGATAGATTATATAACTTGGACGATTTGTCCTATCTATTTTTGTCTCAAATTTTGTAAAAATGTAGAAAATTAAGCTAGTTTAACATGGATATTGGATTCCTGTCATTCTGAGCTATAAATCAAATGTTACGGATGATTTATTGCAGGCATGTTAAGTTGATCGACCATTTAAAATGATCCATTCTAAACTAATCATTGTTGCTCATTGAGTAAAGGCTTATAAATGAAACACAATGCATGGCATCATGCATTTTTGGATAGATTGGATTGCTTGGACACTTTGTCGTATCTATTTCTGTCTCAAATTTTGTCACATTATAGAAACTTCAGCTAGCTAAATGTGGGTATTGAGTTCGTGTCAATCAGAGCTCTAAATCATGAGTTACGGATTATTTAGTGCAGACACGTCAAGTCGATCAGCCCGTTAATATGATCATTCTAAAATAATCATTGGTGCTCGTTGAGTAAAGACTTATAAATGAAACATAATGCATGGCATCACGCATTTTGGCTTAGATTGGATTACTTGAATACTTTTGTCGTATCTATATCGGTCTCAAAACTTTTCACAATATAGAAAATTGAGCTATCTTAATGTGAGTTTTGGATTCGTGTCATTCTGAGCTATAAATCAAAAGTAACGGCTGAATTAGTGTAAAAATATGAAGTTGATCGGCCAATTAAAATGATTATTCTAAACTGATTATTGATGCTCATTGAGTAAAGGCATATAAATAAAGCACAATTCATGGCATATTGCAGTTTTGTATAGATTGAATTATTTGGACACTTTATCTAATCTATTTCTATATCGAATTTTGTCACAATATAGAAAATTGAGCTAGCTTAATGTGGGCATTGGAATCATGTCATTCGGAGGTCTTAATCAAAAGTTACGGATGATTTTGTGCATACATGTCAAGTTGATCAGGCAGTTAATATGATCATTCTAAACTAATCATTGGTTCTGATTGAGTAAATACTTATTAATGAAACATAATGCATGGCATCACACATTTTGGTTAAGATTGGGTTACTTGGATTGTTTGTCGTATCTGTTTCAGTTTCAAAATTTGTAACAAAATAGAAAATTGAGCTAACTTAATGTGGGCATTGCATTTGTGTCATTCTGAGCTATAAATCAAATGTTACAAACGATTTAGTGCAAACATGTGAAGTTGATCGGGTAGTTAAAATGATCATTGATGCTGATTGAGTAAAGGCTTATAAATGAAGCACTATGCATTATTTCAAACAGTTCTCGATAGATTGGATTACTTGAACGCTTTGTCGTATCTATTTCTGACTCATATTTTGTCACAATATAGAAAATTGAGCTAGCTTAACGTTGGTATTGGATTCGTGTCATTCTGAGCTATAAATAAAATTTTATGGACGATTTAGTGCATACATGTCAAGTTGATCGATCAGTTAAAATGATCCATTCTAAACTGATCATTGATAATCATTGAGCAAAGGCTTATAAAAGAAGCAATGTACAGCATCATGCAGTTTTAAATAGATTGGATTACTTGGACGCTTTTTCGTATCTATTTCTGTCTCAAATTTTGTCAAAATATATAAACTTGAACTAGCTCAACGTGGACATTAGATTCGTGTCAATCAGAGCTCTAAATCAAGAGTTACGGACGATTTAGTGCAGACATGTCGAGTTGATCAGCCAGTTAATATGATCATTCTAAACTAACCATTGGTGCTCATTGAGTAAAGACTTATAAATGCAGCATGATGCATGGCATCATACATTTTGGCTAAGAATTGATTACTTGGATATTTTGTCGTATCTATTTCGGTCTCAAAACTTGTCACAATATAAAAAATTGAGCTATCTTAACGTGGGTTTTGGATTCGTGTCATTCTGAGCTATTAATCAAAAGTAACGGACGATTTAGTGTAAAAATATCAAGTTGATCGGCCAGTTAAAATTATTATTCTAAACTGATTATTGATGCTCATTGAGTAAAGGCATATAAATGAAACACAATTCATGGCATATCGCAGTTTTGTATAGATTGAATTACTTCGACACTTTATCTAATCTATTTCTGTATCGAATTTTGTCACAATATAGAAAATTTAGTTAGCTTAATGTGGGCATTGGAATCGTGTCATTCGCAGGTCTTAATCAAAAGTTACGGACGATTTTGTGCATACATGTCAAGTTGATCAGCCAGTTAATATGATCATTCTAAACTAATCATTGGTTCTGATTGAGTAAATACTTATTAATGAAACCTAATGCATGGCATCACACATTTTGGTTAAGATTGGGTTACTTGGATTGTTTGTCGTATCTGTTTCGGTCTCAAAATTTGTAACAAAATAGAAAATTGAGCTAACATAATGTGGGCATTGCATTTGTGTCATTCTGAGCTATAAATCAAATGTTACAAACAATTTAGTGCGAACATGTGAAGTTGATCGGCTAGTTAAAATGATCATTGATGCTGATTGAGTAAAGGCTTATAAATGAAGCACAATGCATGATATCATACAGTTCTGGATAGATTGGATTACTTGGACGCTTTGTCGTATCTATTTCTGACTCATATTTTGTCACAATATAGAAAATTGAGCTAGCTTAACGTGGGTATTGGATTCGTGTCATTCTGAGCTATAAATAAAATGTTACGGACGATTTAGTGCAGACATGTGAAGTTGATCGGTCAGTTAAAATAATCCATTCTAAACTGATCATTGATACTCATTGAGTAAAGGCTTATAAATGAAGCACAATGCATGGCATCATGCAGGTTTAAATAGACTGGATTACTTGAACGCTTTTTCTTATCTATTTCTGTCTCAAATTTTGTCAAAATATATAAACTTGAGCTAGCTCAACGTGGATATTAGATTTGTGTCAATCAGAGCTCTAAATCAAGAGTTACGGACGATTTAGTGCTGACATGTCAAGTCAATCAGCCAGTTAATATGATCATTCTAAACTAACCATTGGTGCTCATTGAGTAAAGAATAATAAATGCAACATAATGCATGGCAACGCATTTTGGCTAAGATTGGACTACTTGGATACTTTGTCGTATCTATTTCTGTCTCAAAACTTGTCACAATATAGAAAATTGAGCTACATTAACATGGGCTTTGGATTCGTGTCATTCTGAGCTATAAATCAAAAGTAACGGACGATTTAGTATGGAAATGTCAAGTTGATCGACAAGTTAAAATGATCATTCTAAACTGATTATTGATGCTCATTGAACAAAGGCTTATAAATGAAGCACAATTCATGGTATATCGCAGTTTTTTATAGATTAAATTACTTGGACATTTTTTCTAATCTATTTCTGTCTCGAATGTTGTCATAATATAGAAAATTGAGCTACCTTAATGTGGGCATTGGAATCGTGCCATTCGGAGGTCTTAATCAAAAGTTACGGACGATTTAGTGCATACATGTCTTGTTGATCAACCAGTTAATATGATCATTCTAAACTAATCATTGATTCTGATTGAGTAAAGACTTATTAATGAAACATAATGCATGGCATCAGACATTTTGGGTAATATTGGGTTACTTGGATAGTTTCTCGTATCTGTTTCAGTCTCAAATTTTTTCACTAAATCGAAAATTGAGCTAACTTAATGTTGCCATTGGATTTGTGTCATTCTGAGCTATAAATCAAATGTTCTAAACGATTTAGTGCAGGCATGTGAAGTTGATCGGCAAGTTAAAATGATCCATTCTAAATTGATCATTGATGCTAATTGAGTAATGGCTTATAAATGAAGCACAATGCATTGTATCATACAGTTCTGGATAGATTGGATTACTTGGACACTTTGTCGTAACTATTTCTGTCTCAAATTTTATTACAATATAGAAAATTGAGCTAGCTTAACGTGGGTATTGGATTCGTGTCATTCTGAGCTATAAATCAAATGAGACGGACGATTTAGAGTAGACATGTCAAGTTGATTGGTCGGTTAAAATGATCCATTCTAAATTGATCATTGATGCTCATTGAGTAAAGACTTATAAATGAAGCACAATGCATGGCATCATGCAGTTTTGGATAGATTGGATTACTTGGACGCTTTGTCGTATCTATTTCTGTCTCAAATTTTGTCACGATATAGGAGGTTGAGCTACCTTAATGTGGGCATTGGATTCGTGTCATTCTGAGCTCTAAATCAAAAGTTATGGACGATTTAGTGAAGACATGTCAAGTTGATTGACAGTTAATATGATCATTCTAAACTGATCATTGGTGCACATTGAGTAAATGCTTATAAGCGAAGCAGAATGCATGGCATGACACAATTTTTGATAGATTGGATTAATTGGACCCTTTGTCGAATCTATTTCTATCTCAAATTTTGTCACAATATAGAAACTTGAGCTAGATTAACGTGGGCATTGAAATCGTGTCATTTTAAGCTCTAAATCAAAAGTTATGGACGATTTAGTGAAGACATGTGAAGTTGATCAGCCAGTTAGTATGATTATTCTGAACTAATCATTGGTGGTCATTGAGTAAAGACTTATAAATGAAACATAATGCATGGCATCACGCATTTTGGGTAAGATTGAATTACTTGGATACTTTGTCGAATGTATTTTGTTCTCCAAAATTTTTCATAATATAGAAAAGTGTGCTAGTTTAACATGAGAATTGGATTCGTGTCCTTCTGAGCTATGAATCAAAAGTTACAGATGATTTAGTGCAGACATATCAAGTTGATCGGCCAATTAAAATGATCATTCTAAATTGATCGTTGATGGTCATTGAGTAAAGGCATATAAATAAAGCAGAATGCATGGCATGACAGAGTTTTTGATAAATTGGATTCATTGGACGCTTTTTCGAATCTATTTATGTCTCAAATTTTGTCATAATAAAGAAAGTTGAGCTAGATTAACGTGGGCATTGGAATCGTGTTATTCTAAGCTCTAAATCAAAAGTTATGGACGATTTAGTGCAAATATGTCAAGTTTATTGGCTAGTTAAAACGATCTTTCTAAATGATCATCGATGGTCATTGAGTAAAGGCTTATAAATGAAGCACAGTGCATGGCATGAAGCAGTTTTTGATAGATTGGATTACTTGGACGCTTTCTCGAATCTATTTCTATCTCAAATTTTGCCACAATATAGAAAATTGAGCTAGCTTAATGTGGGCCTTGTGTTTGTGTCATTCTGAGATCTATATCAAAAGTTACCGATGATTTAGTGTGGACATGTCAAGTTGATCGGCCAGTTAAAATGATCATTCTAAATTGATCATTGGTGCTCATTGAGTAAAAGCTTATAAATGAATCACAATGCATGCCATTACATATTTTTTGATAGATTTGATTACTCTGAGGAATTGTCGAAGGAATTTTAATCTTAAATTTTATGACAATATAGAAAATTGAGCTAGATTAACGTGGGATTTGCATTTGTGTCATTTTGAGTTCTAAATCAAAAGTTACGGACGATTTAGTACAAACATGTCAAGTTGAACGACCAGTTAAAATGATCATTCTTAACTGATCATTGGTGCTCATTGATTAGAGGCTTATAAATGAAGCATAATGCATGGCATCGGGAGTTCTGTATAGATGGGATAATCTTGATGCTTTTTCGTATCTATGTTTGTCTCAAATTTTGTCAAAATATAAAAAATTGAGCTAGCTTAATTTGGTTATTGGATTCGTGTCATTCTAAGCTATAAATAATATCTTACGGACAATTTAGTGCAACTATGTCAAGTTGATCGGCCAGTTAAAATGATCCATTCTAAATTGATCATTAATGCTCATTGAGTAAAGGCTTGTAAATGAAGCACAACGCATGGCATCATGCCGTTCTGAATAGATTGGATTACTTGGATGCCTTTTCGGATCTATTTCTGTCTCAAATTTTGTCACAATATAGAAGCTTGAGCTAGATTAATGTGGACATTGGATTCGTGTCATTTTGAGCTCTAAATCAAAAGTTATGCAAAATTTAGTGCAAAGATGTCAAGTTATTCTGCTAGTTAATATGATCATTCTAAACTGATAGATCATTTTTTACAAATCCAATGCCCACATTAAGATAGATCATTTTTCTATATTGTTACAAAATTTGATACAAAAATATAGACGACAAAGAGTACAAGTAATCCAATCTATCCAAAACTGCGTTATGTCATGCATTGTACTTCATTTATAAGCCTTTACTCAAGGAGCAGCAATGACATCTTTAGAATGATCATTTTAACTCAGAGCTCAACTTGACATGTCCGCAATAAATTGTCCATAACTATTTATTTAGAGCTCAGATTGACACAAATCCAATGTCCATGTTAAGCTAGCTCAATTTCCTTTATTATGACAAAATTTGAGACATAAATAAACACGAAAAAGCATTTAATTAATCCAATCTATCTCAAACTGTGTGGTGCTATGCATTATGCTTCATTTATAAGCCTTTACTCAATGTACACTAATGACCAATTTAGAACGATCATATTAAATGGCCGATCAACTTGACATGTTCGCAATAAATCGTATGTAACTTTTGATTTAGAGCTCAGAATTACGCAAATCTAATGCCCACGTTAAACTAGCTCAATTTCCTTTATTGTGTAAAAATTTGAGATAAAATAGATACGACAAAACATCCAAGTAATACAATCCATCCAATAATGCGTGATGCCATGCATTGTACTTCATTTATAAGCCTTTACTCAAGTTGCACCAATGACATCTTTAGAATGATCATTTTAACTCACAGCTCAACGTGACATGTCCGCACTAAATTGTCCATAACTACTTATTTAGAGCTCAGATTGACATAAATCCAATGTCCAGGTTAATCTAGCACAATTTCCTTTATTGTGACAAAATTTGAGATATAAATATATACGAAAAAGCATCTTAAGTAATCCAATCTACCTCAAACTGTGTGGTGCTATGCATTATGCTTCATTTATAAGCCTTTTCTCAATGTACACCAATGATCAGTATAGAATTATCATATTAACTGGTCGATCAACTTGACATGTCTGCACTAAATCGTACGTAACTTCTGATTTAGAGCTCAAAATTACATAAATCCAATGCCCACGTTAACTTAGCTCAATTTTCTTTATTGTGTAAAATTTTTAGATAAAAATAGATGCGACAAAGTATCCAAGTAATCCAATCTATCCCAAACTGCATGATGCCATGCATTATGCTTTATTTATAAGACAATGCTCAATGAGCACCAATGATCACTGCAAAATGATCATATTAACTGGGCGATCAACTTGACATGTCTGTAGTAAATTGTCTGTAACTTTTTATTTCTAGCTCAGAATGACAGGAATCCAAGTCCTACGTTAAGCTAGCTCAATTTTATATATTGTGACAAAATTTCAGACATAAATAGATACGACAAAACAACCAAGTAATCCAATCTATACCAATCTGGTCATATTAACTGGCAGATCAACTTGACATGTCCGCACTAAATTGTCTGTAACTTTTGAATCCAATGTCCACGTTAAAATAGCTCAATTTCCTATATTGTGACAAAATTTGAGACAAAAATTGATACAACAAAGCATCTAAGTAATTCAATCTATCCTAAACTTGGTGATGCCATGCATTTTGTTTCATTTATAAGCTTTTACTCAATGAGCACCAATGATCACTGTAAAATGATCATATAACTGGCCAGTCAACTTGACATATCCGCAACAAATCGTACGTAACTTTTGATATAGAGCTCAGAATAACATAAATCAAATCCCATGTTAAGCTAGTTCAATTTCTATATTGTGACAAAATTTGAGACAAAAATAGATACGACAATGCGTCCAAGTTATCCAATCTATCCAAAACTGCATGATGACATGCATTATGCTTAATTTATAAGTCTTTAATCAATAAGCACCAATGATGAGTTAAGAATGATCATTTTAACTAACCGATCAACTTGACATGTCCGCACTAAATCATCCATAACTTTTGATTTAGAGGTCAGAATGCAACAAATCCAATGCCCACGTTAAGCTAGCTAAATGTTTTATATTGTGACAAAATTTGAGGCAAAAATAGAGACGAAAATGTGTTCAAGTAATCCAATATATCCAAAACTGCGTGATGCCATGCATTTTGCTTCATTTATAAGCCATTACTCAATGAGCACAAATGATCAGTTTAGAAAGATCATTTTAACTCGTTGATCAACTTGAAATGTCCGCACTAAGTGATTCCTAACTTTCGATTTGGAGCTCAGAATGCAACAAATCCAATGCCCACGTTAATCTAGCCAAATTTTCTATATTGTGACAAAATTTGAGACAAAAATAGAGAGGAAACAGCATCGAGGTAATCTAATCTATCCAAAACTGCATGATGTCACGCATTATGCTTCATTTATAAGCCATTACTCAATGAGCACCAGTGATCAGTTTAGAATGATCATTTTAACTGGTCCATCAAATTGACATGTCCGCACTAAATCTTCCATAACTTTTTATTTACAGCTTTGAATGACACGAATCTAATGCCTACGTTAAGGTAGCTCAATTTGCTATATGGTGACAAACTTTCAGACATTAATAGATACGACAAAGCAACCAAGTGATCCAGTCTATCCCAATCTTGTTATATTAACTAGCCCATCAAGTTGACATGTCTGCACTAAATTGTCCATAACTTTTGATTTAGAGCTCAGAATCACACAAATCCCATAGTCCACGTTAAATTAGCTCAATTTCCTATATTGTGACAAAATTTGAGAGAGAAATAGATACGACAAAGCATCCAAGTAATCCAATCTATCCGAAACTACGTGGTGCCATGCATTACGCTTAATTTGTAAGCTTCTACTCAATGAGCATCGTGATGAGTTAAGAATGATCATTTTAACTCGGCGATAAACTTGACATTTCCGCACTAAATCGGCCGTAACTTTTGATTTAGACATCAGAATAACAAAAATCCAATGCCCACGTTAAGCTAGCAAAATTTTCTATATTTTTAAAATTTTGACACAAAAATAGAGACGACAAAGCATTCAAGTAATCCAATCTATTCCAAACTTCCTCATGGAGTGCATTACGCTTCATTTATAAGGCTTTACTCAATGAGCACCAATAATCACTGTAGAAAGATCATAATAATTGGCCGATCAACTTGAGATATCCGCAAAAAATCGTACGTAACTTTTGATTTTGAGCTCAGAATAACACAAATCCAATGCCCACGTTAAGCTAGCTCAAGTTTCTATATTGTGACAAAATTTGAGAAGAAATAGATAAGACAAAGTGTCCAAGTTATCCAATCTATCCCAAATTGCGTGATGGCATTCATTATGCTTAATTTATAGGCCTTTACTCAATGAGCACAAATGATCAGTTTGGAATGATCATATTCAGAGGCCAATCAACTTGACATTTCCACACTAAATCGTACGTAACTTTTTATTTAGAGCTTAGAATGACACAAATCCAATGCCCACGTTAAGCTAGCTATATTTCCTATATTGTGAAAAACATTGAGATAGAAATATATACGACAAAGCATCCAAGTAATCCAATCTATCCTAAACTGCATGAAGCAATGCATTATGCTTCATTTATAAGCGTTTATGCAATGAGCACAAATGATCACTGTAGAATGATAATATTAACTAGCCGATCAACTTGACATGTATGCACTAAATTGTCTGTAAATTTTTATTTAGAGCTAAGATTGACACATATCCGATGCCCACGTTAATCTAGCTAATTTTCCTTTATTTTGACAAAATTGGAGACAGAAATAGATACGACAAAGCGTCCAAGTTATCCAATCTATCCCAAACTCCATGATGCCATGCATTATGCTTGATTTATAAGCCTTTCAATAAGCACCAATGATCAGTTAAGAATGATCATTTTAACTAACCGATCAACTTGACATGTCCACACTAAATCGTCTGTAAATTTTGATTTAAAGCTCAAAATGCAACAAATCCAATGCCCACGTTAACCTAGCTAAAGTTTGCTATATTGTGACAAAATTTGAAACAAAAATAAAGACGACAAAGCATCCAAGTAATCCAATCTACCCAAAACAATGTGATGTGTACTAAAACAATGTGAGAACCAATGATCAGTTTAGAATGATCACTTTAACTGGTCCATCAACTTAACATGTCTGTACTAAATCGTCCATAACTTTTTATTTAGAGCTTAGAATGACACGAATCTAATGCCCACGTTAAGGTAGCTCAATTTGCTATATTGTGAAAAAATTTAGATAGAAATAGATATGACAAAGCAACCAAGTGATCCAATCTATCCCAATCTTGTGATATTAACTGGCCGATCAAGTTGACATGTCTGCTTTTATTTGTCAATAACCTTTGATTTAGAGCTCAGAATGACACAAATCCCATGTCAACGTTAAATTAGCTCAATCCTATATTGTGACAAAATTTGAGATAGAAATAGATACGACAAAGCATCCAAGTAATCCAATCTATCCCAAAATACATGATGACATGCATTACGCTTAATTTATAAGCTTCTACTAAATGAGCGTCAATGATGTGTTAAGAATGATCATTTTAACTCACCGATCAACTTGACATGTCCGCACTAAATCGGCCGTAACTTTTGATTTAGACATTAGAATAACAAAAATCCAATGCCCATGTTAAGCTAGCAATATTTTCTACATTTTTTAAATTTTGACACAAAAATAGAGACGACAAAGCGTCCAAGTAATCCAATCTATCCCAAACTTCCTGATGGCATGCATTATGCTTCATTTATAAGCCTATACTCATTGAGCACCAATAATCACTATAGAATGATCATAATAATTGGCCGATCAACTTGACATGTCCGCAAAAAATCGAACCTAAAATTTGATTTAGAGCTCAGAATAACACAAATCCAATGCCCACGTTAAGATAGCTCAAGTTTCTATATTGTTACAAATTTGAGACAGAAATAGATACAACAAATCGTCCAAGTTATCCAATCTATCCCAAACTGTGTGATGGCATTCATTATGCTTAATTTATAGGCATTTACTCAATTAGCACCAATGATCAGTTTGGAATGATCATATTAAGAAGCCAATCAACTTGACATTTACGCACTAAATCTTACGTAACTTTTTTTTTAGAGATTAGAATGACACAAATCCAATGTCCACGTTAAGCTAGCTATATTTCCTATATTATGACAAAATTTGAGACAGAAATATATACGACAAAGAATCCAAGTAATCTAATCTATCCTAAATTGCGCGAAGCCATGCAGTATGCTTCATATATAAGCCTTTACTCAATGAGCACCAATGATCACTATAGAATGATAATATTAACTAGCCGATCAACTTGACATGTCCGCGCTAAATTGTCCGTAACTTTTTACTTAGAGCTCAGATTGACACAAATCCAATGCCCACTTTAATCTAGCTAAATTTCGTTTATTGTGACAAAATTTGACAAAGAATATCTCAAACTACGTGATGCTATGATTTATGTTTCATTTATAAGCCTTTACTCAATGATCACCAATGATCAATTTAGAATGATTATATTAACTGGCCGATCAACTTGACATGCCCACACTAAATCGTACGTAACTTTTGATTTAGAGCTCAAAATGACAGAAATCCAATGCCTACGTTAAGTTAGCAAAACTTTCTACATTTTTAAAAATTTGACACAAAAATAAAGACGACAAAGCGTTCAAATAATCCAATCTGTCCCGAACTTCGTCATTCCGTGCATTATGCTTCATTTATAAGTCTTTGCTCAGTGAGCACCAATAATCACTGTAGAATGATCATAATAATTGGTCGATCAACTTGACATGTACACACAAAATTGTACGTAACTTTTGATTTAGAGCTCAGAATAACACAAATCCAATGCCCACGTTAAGCTAGCTCAAGTGTCTATATTGTGACAAAATTTGAGAGAGAAATAGATACGACAAAGCGTCCAAAGTTATCCAATCTATCCCAAACTGCATTATGGCATTCATTATGCTTAATTTATAACCCTTTACTCAATGAGCACCAATGATTAGTTTAGAATAATCATATTTACTGGCCCATTAACTTGACATTTCCGCATAAAATCGTACGTAACTTTTGATTTAGAGCTCAGAATGACACAAATCCAACGCCCATGTTAAGCTAGCTCAATTTCCTTTATTGTGACAAAATTTGAGAAAGAAATAGTTACGACAAGGCATCCTAGTAATCCAATCTATCCTAAACTGCGTGATGCCATGCATTCTGCTTCGTTTATAAGCATTTACTCAATGAGCACCAATGATCGTTTTAGAATGATCATATTAACTGGCCGATAAACTTGACATGTCCGCACTAAATTGTCCGTAACTTTTTATTTAGAGCTTATATTGACACAAATCTAATGTCCACGTTAATCTAGCTCAATTTCCTTTATTGTGACAAAATTTGAGACAAAAATAGATACGACAAAGTAATTTTGCGACTGATTTGCGACCACGGTAATAGTGGTTCCATTCGCGACTGATTTACAACCAATTGTTGGTGACTACGTTTGCGACTACTTTGCGACTGAAATTCAGTAACAAATTTTGCCACTATTTTGCCACAACTTATGTGATTGTAAAACCCATAGTCAGAAATCAGTCACAAATTTTTGTCACTGATTTGCGACTACAAGAACCACTGTAGTCACAAATCAGTCACAAAATTTTGTGACTGATTTACGACTACAAATTACACGCAGTCGCAAATCAGTGGCAAATAATTGCGACTGATTATAAAATATTATGTAGTCGCAATTCAGACTGATTTGGGACTGATTTGCGACTACAACGTAATTAGATTTTTAAAAAAAATTTTAATTTCTGAATATTTTAATTAATTATTATTTTTGGAAACCATTAATTATTATTAATATTATATATTAATTAATAATAAATATAAATATAATATTAAAAATAAAATATTTTTAAATTAATTATTTTATAATTGATAATATTATTTAAATTATAATTAGATTAATAATTAATTATTTTATTAAATAAAAAAATTAAAAATTAAAAATATAATTTTTATTAATTAAAATTCAATTGACAAAAAAAACAATACAACTAATTCTCCGGCGGCGGAAATTGAAAATCCAAAGTTGAGAATGGGGTCACAGCCATCGATGGTTCCTCTGGGCATTTGTTATCCCGCATAAAGGAGGCAAATGCTTGATCCGTCCGTTGAAAATATCCGAGGAGCATCTACAAGTTGTAGATCTTCTTTTAGTTTTCTTTATGCTCTTCTTGCATTTTCCGATTTGCTTCCAAAATCTGCGTGTTTTGTTGTACAATTAGCGCGTTTTGTTCTGCATTACACATTTTGATTGCATTTTGTTCTTCGATTTTCCGCTACGCGGCTAGAAGTTGGTCTTGAAGCATTATGTAATCGGTAGTAGTGGATTGCAATCCACTACGTCTACCCGACCCATGGACGTGATTCAGGCTACCGAGTCTGTAAAGACGGCCTCGGTCATCCGCATCAAAACACTACAAAATAATAAAAATAAAAATAAAATATTAAATCAAATAAATAGAATAAATATAAATAAAAAATAATAAAAAAGAATTTTTACCTGAATGAAGATCTCATTCTTTTCTTCTAGAGTCAGCTGAATTGGATGGGAAGTACCGTCAGACGTTTATGTTGGATCGACCTCTACGATTGCCATTTTCTCTTAGATGTTACGTTCGTATGCTTAACAAATTTGTTTTGCTTTCAAATCTACATATGAACCATCCGGTCTAGTGTGAGTCTTTATAAAGATCTCATCTATTGAGACAGATCGTCCCAAATTATTTTCTTACACATATGTTAAAATAAATTTTAATTAAATAATAATTAAACTTTTAATTAAATTTTAATAATTGAAATTACTTACCATTTCCTGCTGGATCTGGATGTAGGATTTTTGGCCCGACAAATGCTTGTGTAGGCCAAGGCCATCCCGAGAGGAGTTGCGGTTATTAGAGGATTTGCTACTCCTCTTGTCAGACGTTTTTGTTCCCCAATAGTCTATCATAATTTTGAACAGACTCGGGGAAATCCATTGGGGACGTTTGCCGGTTGTATGAACCATGCTCACCTACTTTCATCCGTCTTACGCAGACAATATCGAACTCTTTTCATACCACTGGGGTGATTATAGGATCCTAGTTGTACGATTGCTTTGAATTAAAGAATAAAATATTAATATGTATTATTTAAATTTTATAAAATGAATAAATTTAAAAAAAAAAAAACAAAATACTTACCACAAATTCGATGAAATATTTTTTTTGTCTTTGAGTAGATACGACCGTCGAACTGTAATAGGGCCGTCAAATTTATTTTTTAAAATTTTTGAAATTTGACGAGTAATAATCCCTTTATCGCGGTCAATTCTAATATTTTTATTATATACAAAAATTTAAATTTCATATTAATATTAATAAATTTGTACTAATTATTTATAAATAAAAAATTAAAAACAAAAAAAATTTCATTACCATGTTGTCTTTGGTGCCGGTAGTGGAGACAACACTATCAGATATTGGTCGTGCCCCGGAGTTTGTAACAAACTATCAAGAGTGATAGTTTGTTCCTCCGTTCCCGTTTTGCATTCGGGAATATCTTCCTCCTCATGTTCGTCCGATTCCTAAAACCGTGGAGGAGTTTGGGTTTCAGAAACGAAATGAGGGGTAAACGTATATTGGGAAAGGAGGCGGGATGCCGCTCTATTAGCGGCTGGTGAGGGGTTTGAGGAGGCGAAGAGGTACCACGGCCGGAAGCCGATGGGATAGATCATCTTCCATGACCTCTCATCGACCTACTGCTACTTGCCATTTGTGTGAATGGATTTTTTGGATTATGAGAGGTTTTGGAAGTGTTTAGAGAGGTTATAGAAGGTAAGTTTATGTTTGAAGTATGAAAAATGAGGGAAAACCATCGAGTATTTATAGAATTTTTTTGCGACCCCGTATGTGGTCGCAAATCAATGGCAAAATTCGAAATTAATAACGTGGTCGTAAATCAGTCGTAAAATTTGTAACTGATTTGCAACCACTGTTAACTAATTCGAATAAATGATCATGTGGTCGCAAATCAGTGGCAAATTTTGCGACTGATTTGCGACCACGGGTAATTTATTCGAAAAAAACCTTGTGGTCGCAAATCAGTGGCAAATTTGCCACCGATTTGCCACCACAAGTTAATTTATTCAAAAATAAACTTGTGCTAGCAAATCAGTGGCAAATTTTGCGACTGATTTGCGACCACGGGTAATTTATTCAAAAAAAACCTTGTGGTCGCAAATCAGTGGCAAATTTGCCACCGATTTGCCACCACAAGTTAATTTATTCAAAAATAAACTTGTGCTAGCAAATCAGTGGCACATTTGCTACAGATTTGCGACCACCGGTAATAATTGTGACTGAAGTGCCACCACATTCTCAATACAGTGGCAAAGTGGTGACAAATCAGTCAAAAATAATACCATAAACCCTAAATTTATTAATTTTTATGAATAAATTGAATTATATAAGATTGATTACTTGATTATAAGTTGTACAAATTTCAATTATTAAGAAAACAATAACATTTATCAAATTTTCAAATCATTTACCTAAAACACTTAACAAATTTACTTAACCTTATAACTCTTACATACATTTCAAATGTTTTATAAAATTTAAATGAATACAAATATGGTTTTCAATATATGTAGTTACTTATAATGGTTAGTAGTTACATAAAAATGCAAATACAAGCTGACAATGTGGAAACTACTTAGTGAAAATGGGAATTTACCCTATGTGGTCACAAATCAGTCGCTATTTTGCGACTGATTTGTGACTGCATATCAAATTTGGAGCATGTGGTTGCAAATCAGTGGCAAATTTGTGACTGATTTGTGACCACGAGAAATAATTGTGACTGAATTGCCACCATATTCTCAATGCAGTGGCAAAGTGGTGACAAATCAGTCACAAATAATACCCTTAACCCTAAATTTATTGATTTTAGTGAATAAATTAAATTATATGAGATTGATTACTTGATTATAAGTTGTACAAATTTCAATTACTAAGAAAACAACAACATTTACCAAATTATCAAATCATTTACCTAAAACATTTAACAAATTTACTTAACCTTATAACTCTTATATACATTTCAAATGTTCTCTAAAATTTAAATGAATACAAATATGGTTTTCAATATATGTGGTCACTTATAATGGTTACTAGTTACTTAAAATGCAAATACAAGTTGTAAATGTGGAAAATACTATGTGGTCGCAAATCAGTCGCTATTTTGTGACTGATTTGCGACCACGAGCAATAATTATGACTGAATTGCCACCACATTCTGAATGCAGTGGCAAAGTGGTGGCCAATCAGTCACAATTTTTGTCATAAAACCTTAATTATATTCTTTCGGGGGAATAAATTGAATTATATAAGAATCAAATATCGAAAGTACATAAAACGATAAATATATTTATTACATTTCTTCGTCCTCATCATCATCTGAAGATGAAATATTATTTTGAAATTCATCTTCTAGTTCGGCCTCTCCGACATCGAAATCAATTTTTTCCGTATGATTAACTCTATCGACCAAACGATCTACTTCTATCTCTTGAACAACCATTACCTTTTTATCATTTTCTTGTTGCAACAGGCCAATCTCGTTTTTGTTTTTGTATTTCCCCAAACTGTTAGATCTAGGATTAACTTTCATAACACTGAGCCATGTTTGTTTTGATAATGATTTAGTGTGCGGATAGGGAATATAACAAACTTGATCTATTTGAGAGGTTGATACATCATAAAGAAATGAAATATAAATTAGTTATATATTTTTAACAAATTTAATTATATAGTTAATTATTTACGTATACGTACCTAGAATAAATGGTTCGTATTTGTAGTATTTTCCCGATGATAAGGCATCAACGGCACCATTTTCCGACTTCCGAGTACATTTCGAAAGCGTAGGATCGTATCATTCACATTTAAAAAGCGTGACTTTCAAATTTAGGAGGCTGGCATACTCAAGTTCAATTATATATGTTAAAATCCCATAGAAATCAGCTTCATCATATGCATTTGAGTAATTGTCTCCCTTCACACAAATGTCGTAGTTACCTGTCTTTCTCCTATGTCCATGTTTCTTCGTGTGGAAAATATAACCTCTTGTAAAATAGATCGGCCAAGTTGGCGCTTTATTCATCAGCCCTTGAACTAATTCTTGAGCCCATATAGGAAAGACGCGTGAATATGTGGAACTGCATGAATTGACCTATGATCATATATATATAAAAAGTTAGTATTTCAAAATTAATAAATTTAATATAATATACATGTCAAATAATTAAACGTACATAATCTCTAACCCATATGTGGAACTCTTACTCTCTTTTCGATGAAATGTCATCTTCCGAAAGATATGGATACGTACATCGAAAGTGATCTTCAAAAATGCTACAAAAGTAAATATGAAAAAGTAATATATATTGCTTGATACAATGAACTGAAATGTAATAAATGCAATTAATTGTTTTTATATACCTCTCTAGTGGCCGAAAATATTCACAATTCCACAAAACATATACATGTGCATATTTATATTCTTTTTCAAATACCTATATTTCTTTACATTTACCACTTAGACGACCCATATGCGTAAATATATCCGGTACTCGGGGATCAGGATATACTGGAACGTCACCTTCATCGAATGTTGTAGACCTGTATATATATATTACACGATATACCAGCACGAAAATTTGCCATTCATAATAAAATAATTAATTAATAAACATAAGAATTAATTTATGGTACTTGTTTTTCGTGCGTATGTGGGCAGCAAAGTAATGTTCCGAGAAGTAAGATATCTCATCATTCACATATGATTCAATAATCGACCCTGCAGCATATCGTTTGTTCTTCGCCTTGCTTTTCAGTTTTTAAAAAAACCCTTTCAAGTGGATACATCCACCTACATTGCACATGTCCACCCATTTGAGCTTCATATGTTAGATGTACAGGAAGATGCTACATGACATCGAAAAATGAAGGCGGAAAGATCTTTTCCAAATTGCATAAAATTATGACTATGTTTTCCTTCAGAATTTGGACACGGCTTTGTTGTAATGATCTGGAGCATAGATCACGGAAAAATCTTCCAATCCCTATATATATTACCATCTACAATTAATTACTGCATGCAATTATTATTAATTTAAGTGCTTCAAATATAAAATATAAAATATGAAATTAATATGATCAGCTTAGAAAGATCATATTAACTAGCCTATCAACTTGTTATTTCCGCACTAAGTCGTCTTTATTTTTTTATTTAAAGCTCCGAATTAGACGAATCCAATGCCCAGGTTAAGCTCGCTCAAATTTATATATTGTAACAAAATTTGAGACAGAAATAGATACGAAAAAGCGTCCAAGTTATCCAATCTATAACAAAATGCGTTATGCCATGCCTTATGCTTAATTTATATGCCTCTACTCAATCAGCGCCAATGATCAGTTCATAATGATCATTTTAACTGGCCGATAAACTTGACATGTCTGCACTAAATCGTCCGTAACTTTTTATTTAGAGCTCAGATTGACACAAATCCAAAACCCATGTTAAGCTAGCTCAATTTTTTATAATGTGACAAAATTTGAGTCAGAAATAGATAGGAAAAAGCATCCAAAACTCCAATCAATTCAAAACTGCGAGAGGCCATGCATTATGCTTCATTTATAAGCTTTTACTCAATTAGCATCAATGAATAGTTTAGAATGATCATTTTAACTGGCCGATAAACTTGACATGTCTGCACTAAATCATCCGTAACTTTTGATTTATAGGTGAGAACAACACGAATCCAATGCCCAAGTTAAAATAGCTCAATTTTATATATTGTGACAAAATTTGAATCAGAAATAAATACGACAAAGTATCCAAGTAATCCAATCTATCTCAAACTGCGTGGTGATATGCATTATGCTTCATTTATAATCATTTACTCGTTGAGCACCGATGATCAGCTTAGAAAGATCATATTAACTGGCCTATCAACTTGTCATTTCCGCACTAAGTCGTCTTTATTTTTTTATTTAGAGCTCCAAATTAGACGAATCCAATGCCCACGTTAAGCTCGCTCAAGTTTATATACTGTGACAAAATTTGAGATAGAAATAGATACGAAAAAGCGTCCAAGTTATCGAATCTATAACAAAATGCGTTATGCCATGCCTTATGCTTAATTTATATGCCTCTACTCAATCAGCATCAATGATCAATTTAGAATGATCATTTTAACTGGCCGATAAACTTGACATGTCCGCACTAACTCATCCGTAACTTTTTTTTAGAGCTCAGATCGACACAAATCCAAAACCCATGTTAATCCAGTCAATCCATAAGTGCGAGAGGCCATGCATTATGCCTCATTTATAAGCCTTTAGTCAATTAGCATCAATGATTAGTTTAGAATGATCAATTTAACAGGCCGATCAAGTTGACATATTTGCATTCTATCGTCCATAACTTTTGGTTTATAGCTCAGAACGACATGAATCCAATGCCCACATTAAGCTAGCTCAATTTTCTATATTGTGACAAAATTTGAATCCGAAATAGATACGCCAAATCATCCAAGTAATCCCATCTATCCTAAACAGCGTGATGCCATGTACTGTGCTTCATTTTTAAGCCTTTGCTCAATAAGCACCAATGATCATTTTAGAGTGATCATATTAACTGGCCCGATCAACTTGACATGTCCACACTAAATCGACCATAACTTTTGATTTAGAGCTCAGAATGACATAATTCCTAAACCCATGTTAAGCTAGCTCAATTTTCAATATTGTGATAAATTTGAAACATAAATAGATACAACAAATCATCCAAGTAATTTAATCTATCCTAAACAGTGTGATGCCACGCATTGTGATTCATTTTAAGCCTTTATTCAGTAAGCACCATAGATCAGCTTAGAATGATCATATTAACTGGCCGATCAACCTCGCAAGTCTACACTAAATCGTCCTTAATTTTTTATTTAGAGCTCAGATTGACAAAAATCCAATGCCTACGTTAAACTAGTTCAATTTTGTATATTGTGAGAAAATTTAAGACATAAATAGATACGACAAAGTATCCAAGTAATCCAATCTATCTTTAACTGCGTGATGCCATCCATTAGGCTTCATTTATTAGTACTTCCTCAATGAGCACCAATGATCAGTTTAGAATGATCATATTTACTGACCTATCAACTTGACATTTCCGTACTAAATCGTCTTTATTTTTTGATTTAGAGCTCCGAATAAGACGAACCCAATGCCCATGTTAAGCTACCTCAAGTTTATATGTTGTGACAAAATTTGAGACAAAAATAGATACGAAAAAGCGTCCCAGTTATCCAATCTATCCCAAAATGCGTTTTTCCATGCCTTATGCTTAATTTATATGCCTTTACTCAATGAGCGCCAATGATCAATTAAGAATGATCATTTTAACTGGCCGATAAACTTGACATGTCGGCACTAAATTATTCGTAATTTTTGATTTAGAGCTTATAATGACACAAATACAATGCCCATGTTAAGCTAGCTAATTTTTCTATATTTTGCAAAATTTGAGACAAAAATGGAGACGACAAAGCCTCCAAGTAATCCAATATATCCCAAATTACGTGATGTCATGCATTATGCTTTATTGATAAGCATTTACTCAATGACCACCAATGATGAGTTCAGAATGATCATTTTAACTGGTCGATAACCATGACATATCCACACTAAATCGTCCGTAACTTTTTATTCAGAGTTCATAATGACTCAAATCCAAAACCTATGTTAAGCTAGCTCAATTTTCTATACTGTGAAAAATTTTGAGACAGAAATAGATAGGACAAAGCATCCAAGTAATCCAATCAATCCCAAACTGCGAGAGGTCATGCATTATGCTTCATTTATAAGCCTTTACTCAATTAGCATCAATGAATAGTTTAGAATGATCATTTTAACTGGCCGATCAACTTGACATGTCTCCATTAAATCGTCCGTAACTTTTGATTTATAGCTCAGAACGACACGGATCCATTTCCCACGTTAAGCCAGCTCAATTTTATATATTGTGACAAAATTTGAATCAGAAACAAATACGATAAAGTATCCAAGTAACCCAATCTATCTCAAACTGCGTGATGCCATGCATTACCCTTCATTTATAAGCATTTACTCATTGAGCACCAATGATCAGCTTTGAAAGATCATATTAATTGGCTTATCAACTTGATATTTCAGCACTAAATCCTCTTTATTTTTTTTATTTAGAGCTCCGAGTAAGACGAATACAATGCCCACGTTAAGCTAGCTCAAGTTTATATATTGTGACAAAATTTGAGAAATAAATAGATATGAAAAAGCATCCAAGTTATCCAATTTATCCCAAAATGCGTTATGCCATGTCTTATGCTTAACTTATAAGCCTATACTTAATCAGCACCAATGATCAGTTAAGAATGATCATTTTAACAACCCGATAAACTTGACATGTCCGCACTAAATCGTCCATAACTTTTTATTTAGAGATCAGATTGACACAAATCCAAAACCCATGTTAAGCTAGCTCAATTTTCAATATTGTGACAAAATTTGAGTCATAAATAGATAGGAAAAAGCATCCAAAACTCCAATCAATTCAAAACTGCGAGAGGCCATGCATTATGCTTCATTTATAAGCCTTTACTCAATTAGCATCAATGAATAGTTTAGAATGCTCATTTTAACTGGCCGATCAACTTGACATGTCTGCACTAAATCGTCGGTAAGTTTTGATTTATAGCTCAGAACGACACGAATCCAATACCCACGTTAAACTAGCTCAATTTTATATATTGTGACAAAATTTGAATCAGAAATAAATACGACAAAGTATCCAAGTAATCCAATCTATCTCAAACTGCGTGATGTCATGCATTATGATTCATTTATAAGCATTTACTCATTGAGCACAAATGATCAGCTTAGAAAGATCATATTAATTGGCCTATCAACTTGACATTTTTGCACTAAGTCGCTTTATTTTTTTATTTATAGCTCCGAATAAGATGAATCCAATGCCAACGTTAAGCTCACTCAAGTTTATATATTGTGATAAAATTTGAGACAGAAATAGATACGAAAAAGCGTCCAAGTTATCCAATCTATACCAAAATGTGTTATGCCATGCTTTATGCTTAATTTATTAGCCTCTACTCAATCAGCGCCAATGAACAGTTCAGAATGATCATTTTAACTGGCCTATAAATGGCCTATAAACATGACATGTCCGCACTAAATCGTCCGTAACTTTTTATTTAGAGCTCAGATTGACACAAATCCAAAACCCATGTTAAGCTAGGTCAATTTTCTAGATTGTGACAAAATTTGAGACAAAAATATATAGGACAAAGCATCCAAATAATCCAGTCAATCCAAAAGTGCGAGAGGCCATGCATTATGCCTCATTTATAAGCCTTTACTCAATTAGCATCAATGATTAGTTTCGAATGATCAATTTAACAGGCTGATCAAGTTGACATATTTGCATTATATCATCCATAACTTTTGATTTATAGCTCAGAACGACATGAATCCAATGCCCACGTTAAGCTAGCTCAATTTTCTATATTGTGACAAAATTTGAATCCGAAATAGATACGAAAATCATCCAAATAATCCCATCTATCCTAAACAGCGTGATCCATGCATTGTGCTTCATTTTTAAGCCTTTGCTCAATAAGCACCAATGATAAGTTTAGAGTGATCATATAAACTGGCCGATCAACTTTGACATGTATACACTAAATCGACCATAACTTTTGATTTAGAGCTCAGAATGACATAATTCCTAAACCAATGTTAAGCTAGCTCAATTTTCTATATTGTGATAAAATTTGAAACAGAAATAGATACGAAAAATCATCCAAGTAATTCAATCTATCCTAAACAGCGTGATGCCATGCATTGTGATTCATTTTAAGCCTTTATTCAATAAGCACCATAGATCAGTTTAGAATGATCATATTAATTGGCCGATCAACTTGACATGTCCACACTAAATCGTCCATAATTTTTGATTTAGAGCTCATATTGACACAACATCCAAATAATCCAATCAATCCAAAACTGCGAGAGGTCATGCATTATGCTTCATTTATAAGCATTTACTCAATTAGCATCAATGATTAGTTTAGAATGATCATTATAATTGGCCAAACAACTTGACATGTCTGCACTAAATCGTCCGTAACTTTTGATTTATAGCTCAGAACAGGAATCCAATGCCCACGTTAAGCTAGATCAATTTTCTATATTGTGACAAAATTTGAATCAGAAATAGATACGACAAAGCATCCAAATAATCCCATCTATCCTAAACAGCGTGATGCCATGCGTTGTGCTTCATTTTTAATACTTTCCTCAATAAACACCAATGATCAGTTTATAGTGATCATATTAACTGGCCGATCAACTTGACATGCCACACTAAATCGTCCGTAACTTTTGATTTAGAGCTCAGAATGACACAAATCCTATACCCATCTTAAGCTAGCTCAATTTTCTAGAGTGTGATAAAATTTGAAAGAAAAATAGATACGACAAAGCATCCAAGTAATCCAATATATCCTAAACAGTGTGATGCCATGCATTGTGCCTCATTTTTAACTCTTTACTCAATAATGATCAGTTTAGAGTGGTCATATTAACTGGCCGATCAACTTGACATGTGCACACTAAATCGTCCGTAACTTTTGATTTAGAGCTCAGAATGACACAAATCTTAAAACCAGGTTAAGATAACTCCATTTTCTATATTGTGATAAAATTTGAAACAAAAATAGATACGACAAAGCACCCAAGTAATCCAATCTATCCTAAACAGCGTGATGCCATGCATTCTGCTTCATTTTAAGCCTTTACTCAATAACACCATAGATCAGTTTACAATGATCATATTAACTGGCTGATCAACTTGACATGTCCACACTTAATTATCTGTAATTTTTCATTTAGAGCTCAGAATGACACAAATCTAGCGCCCATGTTTAGCTACGTCAATATTGTCTATTGTGAGAAAATTTGGGACAGAAATATATACGATAAAGTACCCAAGTAATCCAATCTATCCTAAACAGGGTGATGCCATGCATTGTGCTTCATTTTAAGCCTTTACTCAATAACACCATAGATCAGTTTACAATGATCATATTAACTGGCTGATCAACTTGACATGTCCACACTTAATTATCCGTAATTTTTTATTGAGAGCTCAGAATGACACAAATCTAGTGCCCATGTTTAGCTACGTCAATATTGTTCATTGTGAGAAAATTTGAGACAGAAATATATACGATAAAGTATCCAAGTATTCCAATCTATCTCAAACTGCGTGATTCCATGCGTTATGATTCATTTATAAACCTTTACTCAATGAGCATCAATGATCAGTTTAGAATGATAATAATAACTGGCCGATCAACTTGGCAAGTCCGCACTAAATCAACCGTAACTTTTGATTTAGAGCTCAAAATGAAACGGATACAATGCCCAGGTTAATCTAACTCAAGTTTCTATATTGTGACAAAATTTGAGACTTAAATTGATGCGACAAAGCATCCAAGTAATCCAATCTATAACAAAATCCGTGATGCCAAGCATTATGCTTCATTTATAAGCCTCTACTCAATGAGCACCAATGATTAGCTAAAAATGATCATTTTAATAGGCCGATCAACTTGACATGGCTGCACTAAATCGTCTATAACTTTTGATTTAGAGCGTAAAATGAAACAAATCCAAAGCCCACGTTAAGCTAGCTCAATTTGAGTCAGAAATAGATACGACAAAATGTCCAAGTTATCAAATCTATATAAATCTTCGTGATGCCATGCATTATGCTTCATTTATAAGTCTTTACTCAATGAGCATCAAAGATCAGTTTAGAATGATCATTTTAACTGGCCGATCAATTTGACATGTGTGTTGTAAATCGTTCGTAACTTTTGATATATAGCTCAGAACGACACGAATCCAATGCCCATGTCAAGTTATCTCAATTTTCTATATATTGACAAATTTTGTAACATATATATATATATATATATATATATATATATATATATATACACGACAAATTATTTAGGTAATCCAATCTCAAACTGTGTGATGCCATACATTATGCTTAATTTATAAGCATTTACTCAATGAGCACCAATGATCAGTTTAGAATGATCATATTAACTGGCCGATCAACTTGGAATGTCCGCACTAAATCGTCAGTAGCTTTTCAATTAGAGCTCAGAATGACACGAATTTAATGCCCATGTTAAGCTAGCTCAGGTTTTTATATTGTGACAAAATTTCAAAGAGAAATTGGTACGACAAATCGTCCAAGTAATCCAATCTATCCAAAATTGCGTGATGAAATGTATTATGCTTCAGTTATAAGCCTTTACTCAATGAGCACCAATGATCACTGTAGAATGATCATATAGCTATCCGATCAACTTGACATGTCCGCACTAAATTGTCCGTAACTTTTTATTTAGAGTTCATGTTGACACAAATCAAACGCCTACGTTAAGCAAGCTAAATTTCCTTTATTGTTACAAAATTTGAAACACAAATAGATACGAAAAAGCATCTAAGTAATCCAATCAATCTCAAACTGCGTGATGCTATGCATTATGCTTCATTTATAAGCATTTACTCAATGAGCACCAATGATCAGTTTAGATTAACCATATTAACGGGCCGATCAACTTGACATATCAGCACTAAATCGTACATAACTTTTGATTTAGAACTCAGAATGACACAAATCCAATGCTCACGTTAAGCTTGCTAAATTTCTTTTATTGTTTCAAAATTTGAGGCAGAAATAGATACGAAAAAGCATCGAAGTACTCCAATCTATCTCAAACTGTGTGTTGCTATGTATTATGCTTCATTTATAAGCCTTTACTAAATGAGCACCATTGATCTATTTAGAGTGATCATATTAATTGGCCGATAAACTTGGCATTTCCACACTAAATCGTCCATAACATTTGATTTAGAGCTCAGAATGACACAAATCCAATGCCCATGTTAAGCTAGCTCAAGTTTCTATATTGTGACAAAAATTGAGACAAAATAGATACGACAAAACGTCGTAGTACTCTAATCTATCACAAACTGCGTGATGCCATGCATTATGCTTCATTTATAAGCCTCTAATCAATCAGCACCAGTGATCAGTTAATAATGATCATTTTAACTGACCGATCAACTTGACATTTCCGCACTAAATCGTACGTAACTTTTGATTTAGAGCTTAGAATGACACAAATCCAAAGCCCACGTTAAGCTAGATTAATTTTCTATATTGTGGTAAAATTTGAGATATAAATAGATTCGACAAAGCATCCAAGTAATCCAAGCTATCCAAAACTGCGTCATGCCATCCAATGTGCTTCATTTATAAGCCTTTACTCAATGAGCATCAATGATCAGTATAGAGTATCATTTTAACTCTCTAATCAATTTGACATGTGTACACTAAATCGCCCGTAACTTTTGATTTAGAGCTAGCTGAAAATGATACGAATCCAATGCCCACGTTAAACTAGCTCAATTTTTTATATTGTGACAAATTTTTAGACCGAAATAGATACGAAAAAATATTCAAGTAATCCAATCCTACCTAAAATATGTGATGCCATGCATTATGTTTCATTTATAAGTCTTTACTCAATGAGCACCATTGATTTGTTTAAAACCATATTAACTGGCTGATCAACTTTACATGTATGCACTAAATCGTCCATAACTTTTGATTTCGAGCTACGAATGACATGATTCCAATGCCCACGTTAATCTAGCTCAATTTTCAATATTGTTACAAAATTTGAGACAGAATAAGATTCGACATAGCGTCCAAGTAATCAAATTTCTCCGAAACTGCATTTTTCTTCATTTATAAGCATTTACTCAATGACCATCAATAATCAGTTTAGAATGATCATTTTAACAATCTGATCAACTTGACATGTATGCACTAAATCATCCATAATTTTTTATTTGGAGCTCAGAATGACACAAATGCAAAGCCCACGTTAAACAAGCTCAATTTTCAATATTGTGACAAAATTCGAGACATAAATAGATTCGACAAAGCGTTCAAGTAATCCAATCAATCCAAAACTACGCCATGCCTCTGTGCTTTATTTATAAGCCTTTACTAAATGAGCATAAATGATCAGTTTAAAATGATCATTTTAACTGGCCAATCAACTTGACATCTTTGCACTAAACCGTCCATAACTTTTGATTTATAGCTTAGAACGAAAAGAATCTAATGACCACGTTAAGGTAGCTCAATTTTCTATATTATGACAAGTTTTAAGACCAAAATAGATACGAAAAGTATCAAACTAATCCAATCTTACCTAAAATGTGTGACGCCATGCATTATGTTTCATTTATAAGTTTTTACTCAATGAGTACGAATGAGTAGTTTAGAATTATCATATTAATTGGCCGATCAACTTGACATATCTGCACTAAATCGTCCTTAAGTTTTGATTTGGAGCTCCGAATTACACGATTCCAGTGTCCATGTTAATCTAGCTCTATTTTCTATATTGTGCAAAATTTGGGACAGAAATAGATTCGACAAAACATTCAAGTAATCCAATCTATTAGAAACTGCATCATGCCATGCATTTGACTTCGTTTATCAGCTTTTACGCAATGAGCATCAATAATCAGTTTAGAATGATCATTTTAGCTAGCCAATCAACTTGACATGTCAGCACTAAATCATCCGTAACTTTGGATGTGGAGCTCAGAAGGACACAAATCCAAAGTTCATGTTAAGCTGCCTCAATATTACATATTGTTACAAAATTCGAGGAAAAAATAGATTCGGCAAAGTGTCCAAATAGTCCAATCTATCCCAATTTGCATTATACCATGCATTATGCTTCATTTAGAAGCATTTACTCAATGACCAGCAATGATTAGTTTAATATGATCATTTTAACTGGTTGATCAACTTGACATCTTTGCACTAAATCATCTTTGAATTTTTCTTTATAGCTCAGAATGACATGAATCCAATGCACACGTTAAGCTTGCTCAATTTTCTATATTGTAATGAATTTTGAGATAGAAATAGATACGACAAAGCCTCCAATTAATCCAATCTATCCTTGAATGCATGATGCCATGCATTATGCTTCATTTATAAGCTTTTACTCAATGAGCACCAATGATGAGTTTAGAATGATTAAATTAATTGGCCGATAACCTTGACATGTATGTGCTAAACCGTCCATAAATTTTGGTTTACAGCTCATAATGACAATATCCAAGGCCCACGTTAGTCTAGATCAATTTTCTATATTGTGACAAAACTTGAGACAGAAAAAGATACGACAAGGCGTCCAAGTTATCCAATCTATCTCAAACTGCGTGATGTCATGCATTGTGATTCATTTATAAGCCTCTACCCAATGAGCACCAATGATCAGTTAAGAATGATCATTTTAACTAAACGATCAACTCGACATGTTCGGACTAAATCATCTGTTACTTTTGATTTAGAGATAAGAATGACACAAATCCAATGCCCATGTTAAGCTAGCTTAGTTTTAAATATTTTGATAAAATTTGAGACAAATAAATTCGACAACGCGTTCAAGTAATCCAATCTATCCAAAACTACGTCATGCCTTGCATTGTTCTTCATTTACAAGCCTTTTCTCAATGCACATTAATGATCAGTTTAGAATGATCATTTTAACTGGCCAATCAACTTGGTATGTCCGCAATAAATTGTTTGTAACCTTTGATTTAGAGCTTAGAATGACACAAATGCAAAGTCCACGTTAAGCTAGCTCAATTTTCTATACTTTGATAAAAATTAAGATTAAGATTGCTTTGACAAATCCTCTGAGTAATCAAATCTATCAAAAATTTGTAATGTCATGCATTATGCTTCATTTATAAGCCCTTACTCAATGAGCACAAGTGATAAGTTTATAATGTTCATTTTAACTGTCTCATCAACTTGTTAGGTCTGCACTAAATCGTCCAATGCCTATGTTAAGGTAGCTCAATTTCCTATATTATGACAAATTTTATGACCGAAATAGATACAAAAAAGTATCCAAGTAATCCAATCTAACCTAAAATGCGTGATGCCACACATTATGTTTCATTTATAATTCTTTACTCAATGAGCACCAATGAATAGTTTAGAATTATCATATTAACTAGCCGATCAACTTGACATGTCTGAACTAAATCATAGGTAACTTTGGATTTTAAGCTCGGAATGACACAAATCCAAAGCCCACGCTAAGCTCGCACAATTTGCTATATTGTGATAAAATTCAAGACAGAAATTGATTCGACAAAGCCTGTAAGTAATCCAATCTATCCAAAACTGCGTCATGCCATGCATTGTGCTTCATCTATAAGCATGTACTTAATGAGCATCAATGATTAGTTTAGAATGATCATTTTAATTGGCCCATCAACTTAACATCTCTACACTATATTGTGACAATTGTGAGACAAATTTGATACAAAAATAGATTCGACAAAGCGTACAAGTAATCCAATCTATCCAAAACTATGTGATGTCATGCATTGTGATTCATTTATAAGCCTCTACTCCATGAACACCAATGATCAGTTTAGAATGATCATTTTCACTCGCCAAACAACTTGACATGTCTGCACTAGATATTCTGTAACTTTTGATTTGTAGCTCAGAATGACACGAATCCAATGCCCACGTTAAACTAGCTCAATTTTCTATATTGTGAAAAATTTTGAGACCGAAATAGATATGACAAAGTATCCAACTAATCCAATCTTACCCAAAATGCATGATACCATGCATTGTGTTTCATTTATAACTCTTTACTCAATGAGCACCAATGATCAGTTTAGAATGATCATATTAACTGGACAATCACCTTGACATGTCTACACAATATCATGCATAACTTTTGATTTAGAGCTCTGAATGACACGAATCCAATGCCCACGTTAAGCTAGTTCAAGTTCCTATATTGTGACAAAACTTGAGACAGAAATATATAGGACAAAGCGTTTAAGTTATCCAATCTATCCAAAGCTGCATGATGTTATGCATTGTACTTCATTTATAAGCCTTTACTCAATGACCATCAATGATTAGTTTAGAATGAATCATTTTAACTAGACGATCAACTTGAAATGTCTGCACTAAATCGTTTGTAACACTTGATTTATAGCTCATAATGACATGAATCCAATACCCACGTTAAGCTAGCTCAATTTTCTATAATTTGTCAAAATTTTAGACAAAAATAGATATGACAAAACATCGTAGTACTCTAATCTATCCCGAACTGCATGATGCCATGCATTATACTTCATTTATAAGCCTCTAATCAATGAGCACCAATGATCAGTTAAGAGTGATCATTCAACTGACCTATCAACTTGACATTTCTGCACTAAATTGTAAGTAACTTTTGATTTAGATCTCAGAATGACACAAATCCAAATCTATCCAAAACTGCGTCATCCCATGCATTGTGCTCCATTTATAAGACTTTACTCAATGAGCATCTATGATCAATCTGGAATGATCATTTTAACTGGCTAATCAACTTGAAGTGTCTCCACTAAATCATCCGTAACTTTTGATTTATAGCTCAAAATGAAACGAATCCAATGCCCACGTTAAACTAGCTCAATTTTCTATATTTTGACAAATTTTGAGATCTAAATAGATACGACAAAGTATCCAAGTAATCAAATTTTACTCAAAATGCGTGATGCCATGCATTATGTTTCATTTATAAGTCTTTACTCAATGAGCAACAAATATTAGTTCAGAATGATCCTATTAACTCGCTGATCAACTTGACATATATGCACTAAATCGTCCGTAACTTTTGACTTAAAGCTCAAAACGACACGATTCCAATGCCCATGATAAGCTAGCTCAATTTTTTATCTTATGAAAAAATTTAAGAGAGAAATAGATTCGACAAACCATCCAAGTAATCCAATCTATCAAAAACTAGGGCATGCCATGCATTGTTCTTCATTTATAAGGTTTTAAGCAATTAGCATCAATAATCAGTTTACAATGATCATTTTAACTGGCCGATCAATTTGATATGTCTGCACCAAATCATCAATAACTTTTGATTTAGAGCTCAGAATGACACAAATTCAAAGCCCAGGTTAAGCGAACTCAATTTTCTATATTGTGAAAAACAATTTGAGATAGAAATAGGTTCGAGAAAGAATCCAAGTAATCCAATCTATCTAAAACTCTGTCATGCTATGCATTGTGCTTCATTTATAAGACTTTACTCAGGGGGATCAGTGATCTGTTTAGAATGATCATTTTAACTTGCCAATCAATTTGAGATGTATGCACTAAATCGTCAGTAACTTTGGATTTAGAGCTCAGAATGACACAAATCCAAAGCCAACGCTAAGCTAGCTCAATTTCTATATTGTAAAAAACTTTGAGATGAAATATGTTTGACAAGGCATCCAAATAATCCAATCTATCCAAAACTGCGTCATGCCATGCATTGTGCTTAATTTATAAGTCTTTACTCAATGAGCATCAATGACTAGTTAGAATGATCGTTTTAACTGGCCAATCAACTTGATATGTCTGCACTAAACCATCCGTAACTTTGGATTTATAGCTCAGAATGACACGAATCCAATGCCCATGTTAAGCTAGCTCAATTTTCCTATATTGTGACATATTTGAGAACGAAATAGATAGGACAAAGTATCCAAGTAATCCAATCTTACCCAAAATGTGTGATACCATGCATTATGTTTCATTTATAAGTATTTACTCAATGAGTACCAATGATTAGTTTAGAATGATCATATTAACTGGCTGATCAAATTTGATATGTTTACACTAAATCATACGTAAGTTTTGATTTATAGCTCAGAATGACATGAATCCAGTACCCACGTTAAGCTAGCTTAATTTTCTATATTGTTACATATTTTGAGACCTAAATAGATACAACAAAGTATCCTAGTAATCCAATTTTACCCAAAATGTGTGATGTCATCCATTATGTTTCATTTATAAGTCTTTCCTCAATGAGCACCAAAGATTTGTTTAGAATGATCATATTAACTCGCTGATCAACTTGACATGTATGCACTAAATCGTCCGTAACTTTTGAGTTAGAGCTCAGAACGACACGATTCCATTGCCCATGTTAAGCTAGCTCGATTTTTTATATTGTGAAAAACTTTGAGATAGAAATAGGTTGGACAATGCGTCCAAGTAATCCAATCTATAAAAACGACATCATGACATGAATTGTGCTTCATTTATAAGCCTTTACTCAATGAACATCAATAATCCGTTTAGAAGGATCATTTTAACTGGCCGATCAACTTGACATATCAGCGCTAAATCGTCGGTAACTTTGGATTTAGACCTCATAATGACACAAATCCAAAGCTTAAGTTAATCTAGCTCAATTTTCTATATTGTGACAAAATTTGAGACGGAAATTGATTCGACAAAGCATCCAAGTAATCCAATCTATCCAAAACTGTGTTATGCCATAAATTGTGTTTAATTTATAAGCCTTTACTCAAGGGGGATCAATGATCAGTTTAGAATGATCATTTTAAGTTGCCAATCAACTTGAGATGTCTGCACTAAATCGTCAGTAACTTTGGATTTAGAGCTCAGAATGACATAAATCCAAAGCCAACGCTAAGCTAGCTCAATTTTCTATATTGTAAAAAACTTTGAGACCAAAATACGTTCGACAAGGCATCCAAATAATCCAATCTATCCAAAACTGCGTCATGCCATGCATTGTGCTTAATTTATAAGTCTTTACTCAATGAGCATCAATGATCAGTTTAGAATAATCATTTTAACTGGCCAATCAATTTGACATATCTGCACTTAATCATTTGTAACTTTGGGTTTATAGCTCAGAATGACACGAATCCAATGCCCATGTTAAGCTAGCTCAATTTTCTATATTGTGACATATTTTGAGAACGAAATAGATAGGACAAAGTATCCAAGTAATCCAATCTTACCCAAAATGTGTGATACCATGTAGTATGTTTCATTTATAAGTATTTACTCAATGAGCACCAATGATTAGTTTAGAATGATCATATTAATTGGCTGATTAATTTGACATCTCTGCACTAAATCATGCGTAACTTTTGATTTAAAGTCCACAATGACACGATTCCAATGCCGCCGTTAAGCTAGCTCATTTTTAATATTGTGACATATTTTGAGACCAAAATAGATACGACAAAGTATCCAAGTAATCCAATTTTACCCAAAATGTGTGATGCCATGCATTATGTTTCATTTATAAGTCTTTCCTCAATGAGCACCAAAGATTAGTTTAGAATGATCATATTAACTCGCTGATCAACTTGACATGTATGCACTAAATCGTCCGTAACTTTTGAGTTAGAGCTCAGAACGACACGATTCCACTGCCCACGTTAAGCTAGCTTGATTTCCTATATTGTGAAAATTTTGAGATAGAAATAGGTTGGATAATGCATCCAAGTAATCCAATCTATAAAAACGGCATCATGCCATGAATTGTGCATCATTTATAAGCCTTTACTCAATGAGCATCAATAATCAGTTTAGAAGGATCATTTTAACTGGCTCATCAACCTGACATATCAGCACTAAATTGTCGGTAACTTTGGATTTAGAGCTTAGAATGACACAAATCCAAAGCCTACGTTAAGATAGCTCAATTTTCTATATTGTGACAAAATTTGAGACGGAAATAGATTCGACAAAGCATCCAAGTAATCCAATCTATCCAAAACTGCGTTATGCCATGCATTGTGTTTCATTTATAAGCCTTTACTCAATGAGCATCAATAATTAGTTTAGAATGATTATTTTAACTGGCCAATCAATATGATATGTCTGCACCAAACTATCCATAACTTTTGATTTAGAGCTCTGAATGACACAAATTAAAAGCCCACGTTAAGCGAGCTCAATTTTCTATATTGTGAAAAAAATTTGAGATAGAAATAGGTTCGAGAAAGCATCCAACTAATCCAATCTATCCAAAACTGCGTTATGCCATCCATTGTGCTTCATTTATAAGCCTTTACTCAAGGGGGATCAATGATCAGTTTAGAATGATCATTTAAACTTGCCAATCAACTTGAGATGTCCGCACTAAATCGTCAGTAACTTTGGATTTAGAGCTCAGAATGACACAAATCCAAAGCCAACGCTAAGCTAGCTCAATTTTCTATATTGTAAAAAACTTTGAGACCGAAAGACGTTCGACAAGGCATCCAAGTAATCCAATCTATCCAAAACTGCGTCATGCCATGCATTATGCTTAATTTATAAGTCTTTACTCAATAAGTATCAATGATCAGTATAGAATGATCATTTTAACTGGCCAATCAACTTGACATGTCTGAACTAAATCATCCGTAACTTTGGATTTATAGCTCAGAATGACACGAATCTAATGCCTATGTTAAGCTAGCTCAATTTTCTATATTGGGACATATTTTGATAACAAAATAGATAGGACAAAGTATTCAAGTAATCCAATTTTACCCAAAATGTGTGGTGCCATGCATTATGTTTCATTTATAAGTATTTACTCAATGAGCACCAATGATTAGTTTAGAATGATCATATTAATTGGCTGATTAATTTGATATGTCTGCACTAAATCGTGCGTAACTTTTGATTTAGAGCTCACAATGACACGATTCCAATGCCCACATTAAGCTACCTCATTTTTAATATTGTGACATATTTTGAGACCAAAATAGATACGACAAAGTATTCAAGTAATCCAATCTTACCCAAAATGCGTGATGCCGTGCGTTATGTTTCATTTATAAGTCCTTACTCAATGAGCACCAATGATTAGTTTAGAATGATCATATTAACTGGCTGATCAATTTGACATGTTTATACTAAATCGTACGTAAGTTTTGATTTATAGCTCAGAATGGCATGAATCTCGTGCCCACGTTAAGCTAGCTTAAATTTCTATATTGTGACATATTTTGAGACCTAAATAGATACGACAAAGTATCCAAGTAATCAAATTGTACCCAAAATGCGTGATGCCATGCATTATGTTTCATTTATAAGTCTTTACCCAATGAGCACCAAAGATTAGTTTAGAATGATCATATTAACTCGCTGATCAACTTGACATGTATGCACTATATTGTCCGTAACTTTTGAGTTAGAGCTCAGAACGACACGATTCCACTGCCCACGTTAAGCTAGGTCGATTTTCTATATTGTGAAAAACTTTGAGACAGAAATTGGTTGGAAAATGCCTCCAAGTAATCCAATCTATAAAAATGGCATCATGCTATGAATTGTGCTTCATTTATAAGCCTTTACTCAATGAGCATCAATAATCAGTTTAGAAGGATCATTTTAACTGGCCAATCAACTTGACATATCAGCACTAAATCGTTGGTAACTTTAGATTTAGAGCTCACAATGACACAAATCCAAAGCCTACGTTAAGCTCACTCAATTTTCTATATTGTGACAAAATTTGAGACGGAAATAGATTCAACGAAGCATCCAAGTAATCCAATCTATCCAAAACTGTGTTATGCCATGCATTGTGTTTCATTTATGAGCCTTTACTCAATGAGCATTAATAATTAGTTTAGAATGATCATTTTAACTGGCCGATCAACTTAGCATGTCAGCACTAAATCGTATGTACCTTTGGATTTAGAGATAAGAATGACACAAATCTAAATCTCAAGTTAAGCTAGCTAAAATTCTTTTGAGTATCCTGGTCCTTTTTTAGCTTGTTCTTGGCTTTGTCTTGGGTTGGGCCTTCCATGAAGTTGGTTGGCCCCGACTCAGCTTCCTCCTGCCACGCAACTGCTTTGGAGTGGTCCGAAATTTCAGGGCGTTGTGCCTAGAGAGTAACCAAAGCGATGTAGTAGCAATGATGGTGCCTCCTCAGGAACCGTCGCTTTTACTCCCATAAAAACTTGCTACAATCTTCCATTATCTCATTCTTCAGTTGGAAATGTATTTTTTTCTCTCCTATCTCCGTTTGTTAATTTAGCTCTCCCTTCTTTTTAGCTCGTCCATGTATGGTGTTAGCTCTAGATCATCGTCTGGCTCTGAGACGAGCATATCGGGTAGCAATAGCTCATGTATCCTTTAGAGTCGCCATTCGACGTGTTCTCTAGAACCGTCGATCTCCAATCCCTTGGAGAGAGAAAAGAAGGAGCGCATAACTCTGATATGGTCACATCGAGCCGTGCAGCGGGTTAATCCTCGCAACCGTTGGCGTTGGAAGCATAGGGAATCTTCCAGGTTCCATCTCGACGGTCAGGACCACCCAATATTTGGCGAATGTCCAATTGGATGCTTAGGAAGATTGAGGCCCGAGTTCTTGGGCCGGCAGAACGTCCGTGGGCACATCCAGAAGGGTTCATATGTCTGTATAAATCCTTCATCAGCCACAGTCGGTTGCTCCTAGAGTATTGTTCCTGCCATCGAATAGCTTTCACCCAGTTGTCTCCTGCGGTGATCAGGAATATGGTCGTGCTTCTAGTTCTCGGGGCTGAGAGCAATGTGAACATGGACTGCGATCTGTTCAAGGAACTGACCTCGATCAAAGAGATGACATCTTGATAAAGCCACGGTTCCAAATCGTTTCGGGCGCACCAAGCAAAATCTACGCGTGGCAAGCGAAGTACTTCTTTTTTTCTACTTCTCCCGAATAGATCGGGGATTTTGACGGGGAGATCTTCTCTTCTTGGAATGGCTTTATTGGTAGATGTCACCCAGATCAGAGTTCGAGTCTCGGGTTTCTTCTTTCACTTTTCTAATCTTCCCTTTTCTTTTTGTTGTAGTGCGTCATCTGATAGGTCGTCCCCTTCCCGTTAATTTCTTCTCTGAGGTCGAGAAAATCATTTTGTTGGGGAAAATGAAGTGGCCTGATATCAACGAGGAGCGCATTCACCGAAGTCTTGCTCGCATTAAAGAAGGTTTTTTGCTATTCGGGATAGACCCAATTCTTGGTTATCCTTCCGATCTAAAGTCTTTTGGTTGATTTTGTCAAGGGAAATGGTGAGGCCGGCGAGAAGAGTACCGCAGGCCTCCAACTTGTTGGCCACCCTTGGGAGGTTGACTCCTGCATCTGCTACACAGGAGGGGTCGTCGTCTGGGACGGCTTGTAGGTCATGTCCGGATGCGCCGGGAGTCTGCCTCCTCCTATTGATCCTGTTCCTCCACATTTGGACGTCATCATGGTCAATGACACGGAGGAAGGTCCCGGCGATCCCAAGATATGTGACGACCTTGCTGTGGTTCCCTCTACTGCTCCCGAGGCTGAGCCCCCAGCTGTACTGCCTGCGTCCGAGGCCTCAGCCGACCTTTCTGCTCCTGTGCCTCTTCCGCAGCTCTCCATGGACTCTACTGCAGAGCCACCATCTGCCGCGCCTCTGGTCCTCTCTAAATCGACTGTGGCCCCATCGACGGGCTCCAAGAGGAAGGTCTCTAAAGGACTTGAGCCGCTTGCTCCGAAGGTCAGTGTGCTTCGTCTTGCTGATAAGGCGAAGGACATGTGTAGCTTCTCTTACTCCTACGCTTTGGGGCATCCGATCACCCTCGAAGCGAGTTCGTGCGCCAACCGCATCCGTAGTATCTCCTCGAACCCCACTGTCCTTTGGGTTGATAAGATGATCAGCTCGGATGCTTACGTCGACTAAGCAAAGCATATGGCTCAGGTCGGTCTTTGATCACTTATTCGATGTCGATGAAGCTGGAAAATGCGGCTGTCGAGCACTCCCACGCTGTGGCGGCGTTGTCGGCAGAACTCCAGGTAGTCGGCGAGGAGAGGGATCGTCTTCGAATCGACCTCAAGGACGTTCGTCAAGCTGTGACGATCTTTGATGGGAAGCAAAGAAAGGCGGAGGTTCGGTTTGCTTCCGAGTCGGCTTGATTGTGGAAGGGTCGTGAGGATGTCGTGGCGAGAGCCTTGAAGGAGGGTGCAGCTTCGAAGCAGGCGGTAGTGGGTCGGTTCAGTGGTCGGCTTTCAAAGTTCAAGAGATGTGTGGAGGATCCGAAGAAGGTTGACGAGATGGTCCTTCAGTACAACCAGTGTATGGGCGCCTGCTTTGCCTTCAAGTCGATGGTCGAGCAGGGGTTCGTGGTGCCCAAGGACATCTTTTCCTCTGGTCAAGAAGTAGCCCGATCGTTGGTCCACAAAATAGATGTGATAGACATCGCCGTCCTAGAGGATGGTGACCTGGAGATGTCGGCTTCGCTCATCGATGGTATGTTGGACAAGCACGGAACCAACGCCAATGTGGTGATCGCAGACGTGGCCGAGAAGCTGAGGCAAGACCCTTCTACGGAAGGGGGGTAGTAGATTTTTTTTCGTTTTTTTTCTTCGTTTCTTTTTCATGATTCTTGGAATATTGTGGCCCGTTGTGGCATTTCGTACAGGCTCTTATTTTAATCAATCGTATTTGGTTAAGTATCGGGTCGTTTGGTGGACGAAGTCGGATCTCTTATTTTACCGAGATCATAATGAATTTTTGATTAGTGAAGTCCATTTATAGGATTAGTGAAAGGGGAGTCACCGTTTATGTTTGATAGAGTGTATAGTGGATGACGTCTATCTTTTTAGCTTTGACGTGGTCTAGTGAACAGGGTGTGCGATGACGACGCTTGTTAGGTGCGGAGCAAGGTCCGGCTTTGAATGAATGTCTTTCGACGATGTCTGGCCTTCAGTTTGGACGTTATCCAAGGAACAGAGTGTCTTACAACGACTTCTGTTTGGTGCGCGACGGCGCCTAGCTTTTGACAAAATATCTTTCGATGACGTCTAACCTTCAATTCGGACGTCATTCGATGAACAGGGTGTCTTTCGACGTTTCCTGTTAGGTGCGGAGCGATGTCCGGCTTATGACAGACATCTGTTTGATAGCTTGGAGGAGATCTAGGGAGGATCGTATGGTTGAGCTGAGCCTTAGCAAATACAGGTTATAGGGGAGTGACAAGGTGCGGCCTCAACCTGAACGAGGCATTCTTTTTTTTTTCTTTTTTTTTGTATATAAGTCAACGAGGCGGTCTTGTCAGCCCGGCTATGTGTAGGTGTGTCAGTCGAGCTGACGATTGGACTTCGTAGGGGTGTCAGGTGCACGGCATGTTATTAGAAGTCGAAGAGGTGGGCGCATGTTTCGGAGAAGTCACGTATATGCAAGGATTAATTTCGTTTGACCCTTCAACTTTGGTGCTTAATTAAGACCAACTTAATTACAGGAACCGTTTCCCAAGTGATTGGAGTAGTATAAAAGGGGGGGGGGTCCGTAATGGGCAGAAGCATTCCACCCCAAGACTCTTAGATGCAATACTTGAGAGAAAATGTTGTTCTCTTCCTTGGAAACGAAATTGCTTGCGAAGGCGACCTTGGAGGAGCTCTAGGAGGCGCTGCAGGAGTGGATGGGGAAGGTCCAGTAATACGATCCTCCACCGAGGGTGGAGCTCGTAGAGCGAGAGGCGGTGGACGCCATGCTCCGGCGATACATCATAAGTAGATAGTTCTTTTTGAGCTGCTCTTCTTTTTTCTATAGATGCTGAGGTCGTGTTTGCGTTCAGGAGGCTCGGCCTCGTAACATGACGCCGGACCCGCTGGAGGAGTTCCTCAGCGAGAACCCATACTTTTGGGTGTACTACGTCCCAGGGAGTTTGGCGAGTAGGTGAACGAGGTGGGGCAGAGGATAGCCAAGCTTCGGGTGGAGGAGAGAGCAGTGCGGGCCATGGCAAAGGTCAAGCTCGCCCGTGAGACAGCCGTAACACGTGCCTTGGGTCGTCCAAACGAGGCCGCCAGGAGCAAGGGCAAAGGAGAGATGCCGTGAAGCCATGCTCTGCCTTAGTCTGCCCTTTCTCTCCCTCTTTTTTTATTTATATTTTTGCGGCTTGGCCGGGAGCGTTTAGCTCCCAGTTTTGTTTGTATAAAAACTTGGTGCCTGTACGGCTTTATCGACCCCTTCGCTTTATAAAAAATACTCCATTTTTTATCCGCAATCTTGTATTTCTTTGTGTTTTGCTCGTACATCGGTAAAGAAGTTGGAAAAAATCATTCTGAGTATCATTGCGAAGTTACAATCAAGCAAACTAGAAAATAGAAAAGAAGATAGTAAAAGAAAGGAAGGTAAGATGGAAACGTGAAAGAGTGAGAAGTAGGTAGAGAGAAAAAAGGTAGGGCAGAGTAGAGTGGCTATGCCGATTTTGTGGTAAAAGCGCTTAAGGTTGGCGAGTTCCAAGAGCGAGGAACTTGGTTGCCTTCCATGGTGAGAAGCTCGTACACGTTGAGCTAAACTACCATTGAGACCTGACAAGGTCTTTTTCAGTTGGCGCCGAGCTTACCGGCTAAGCTCGGCGGTATTTTAGAAGAATTTTCTGTGGATGAGGTTGCCGTCTTGGAAGTAGCGAGCCTTAACCTTCCTGCTGTAGTACCGGGCTAACTGTTGTTGGTAATTTTGCATGCGGAGCAAGGTGCGGTTGCGTTCCTCTTCAATTTCGGTAATGGCGTGGCATAGTAGAGTCTCATTCGTTCGTGGCTCATTTGGTAGCTTGGATCGTCAGAGGGTTGGTATTGCTGCTTCAGCCGGGGCCAAAGCCTCAACTCCATGTGATAGGGAGAACGGGGTCGAGCCCGATGCGCGGTGGGGAGTAATTCTGTAGGACCAGAGGACGACGTCGAACTTGTCTGCTCAAAGCTCTTTCTTGTCACCCAATCGCTTTTGAGTCCGGAGAGTAGGGTCTTGTTCGTTGTTTCGGCTTGTCCGTTGCCTTACGGGTACCACGGCATTGATTTACTGACTTGGATATTCCAATGATTGCAGAAACCTCGAAGTGTTGAGAGACGAACTGGGATCCATTGTCGGTGACGATCTCATATAGGAATCCATGCCAGCAGATAATGTTTTTCCTGACAAATTTCTTGACGTCCGTGTCTTTGATCGCGGCGTAGGATTTTGCTTCGACCCATTTGGTGAATTAGTCCGTCATTACAAGGAGGAAACATTTTTTCCCGAGGCAGGCAGGGGACCAACGATATCCATCGCCCAGCGCATGAAGGGGAAGGGCAGCGTTGCAGTCGTTAGGAGCTCGGTGGAATAATGGATCGAAGGACCGTGGCGCTTGCACTTTTCGGATGTTGCAAAAAATTTTTCGCAGTCTGAAGACATGGTAGGCCAGTAGAAGCCGTGCCTTCTGATTTTGAAGGCCAGAGCTCGTCCACTAGAATGGTTGCCATAGGCGCCTTTGTGAGTTTCGGTCATGATTTGGCGTGCTTTTGGTTCATCCACGCAACATAAGAGGACTCCAGAAATGCTTCGTCGGAAAGGATTACCGTCGATCAGGGAGTACGGCGCGCATCTTGCCTTAAGGATTCGTGCGGCCCATTTGTCCTTGGGGACTTCCCCATCAGCGATGTATAGTTTGATTGGCGTTTACCAATCGCGGGTTGGTTCATCGGGGTCAATTTCCATTGTGCCGAAGGGCTCGCTGACTTTGTCGACGATGTTGACCGCACTGGCTTGATCGACGCTCTTGGATAGGGTGATGCTTGGCCTATCAATGGCCTCGACACGTATGATCCATCAAAAGGTTAGGTCAGAGCATGATGCGATAGTGGCCAAGGACTCCGCCGTGGTGTTTTCCTCCCTAGGAATCTTTGTCATCTGGAAGGAATCGAACTACGCAACCATTGTCTGAACGAGTTTGAGATAGGCGTCTATTCGTTCGTTCTTTGCTTCATATTCCCTTGCAAATTGATTCGAGTTGGGAGTCACAGTGCACGTGTATTTCCTTTATGCCGATACCCATGGCCAATCGCAGTCCGGTGAGAAGGGCTTTGTATTTAGCTTCGTTGTTCGATGCGGGGAAGCCCAGGCGGAAGGATTGCTCCAGTACTTCTACTGTTGGCAGCCTTAGTGAAATGCCGATCCCCGATCCATGGCGTGACGATGATCCATCGACGCAGAGCTCCAACTGGTTTGTACCGGAAGTTGTTGGTTTGAGTTCGGGGGCGAGCTCGACCAGGAAATCGACGAGCACTTGGGGTTTCGCGCTGGTCCGGTTTCTGAAATCCAAGTCATACTCGCTGAGCTCAACAACCCACTTTGCTATTCGTCCCAAATGGGTTGGACTATGCAAGATTGTTCGCAGCAGTTCGTTAGCACTACGATGATGATGGTGGATTGGAAGTATGGTCGCAGTTTCCTCGCTGATGGGACGAGAGCAAAGACCAATTTCTCCAGGGTCGAGTATCCGGCTTCCGCACTGTCTAAAAACTTGCTAATATATAAGATTGGTTGCTGGTAGTTCCGTTCTTCGCGTGCCAGGACTCCACTGAAGGCCGAACTAGAGATGGTGATGTATAGTATAAAGGCTCTCCTTCTTCAGGTTTTGTGTGAACCGGTGGTGTAGTTAACTACTCCTTGAGCTCGCGGAACGCGCGCTCACACTGCTCGTTACATTCGAACTTCTTGTTCCCGTGCAGCAAGTGATAGAATGGAAGGCATCAGTCGGTTGACCGCGATATGAAGCGATTGAGAGCTGCTATCCGGCTGGTTAGCCTTTTGAACTTCCCATGTGGTTTTGGGAGATGGGAGCTCGGTTATAATACGAATCTGCTTGGGATTTGCCTCGATGCCACACTGGGTTACTATGTTCCCTAAGAATTCTCCAGCAGTGACCGCGAACAAACATTTAGTGGGGTTGAGCTTCATCCCGTACTGGTTCAAAATATCGAAGCAAGACTGCAAATGATCAACGTAATCGCTGCCTAGCAGAGACTTAACTAGCATGTCGTCAATATACACCTCCATGGTCTTCCCGAGTTGGTCGGCGAATATTTTGTTGACTAAATGTTGGTAGATCGCCACGACATTTTTCAGTCCGAATGGCATGACTTTGTATCAGTACGTCTTTTTGGTCTGTGACAAAGGCCATTTTTTCTGTCGCAGGGATGCATGAAGATCCGATTATACCCTGAGAAGGCATCCATGAACGATAGGAGTTCGTTTACTGTTGTTGCTTCGACTAGGCGATCGATGTGCCGTAGCGGGAAGCTCTTTTTTCGGGCAGGCTTTGTTGAGGTCGGTAAAGTCGATGCATACTCTCCACTTACCATTTTGCTTTTTGACTATGACCGGGTTCGCGAGCCATTCAGGGTATTTGACCTCGGCGATGGATCGAGCTGCGAGCAGTTTGTATACTTCGTCGTTCACAGCCATGGCTTGTGGTGACCAAGCTTTTGGCACTTTTGCTTAGTGGGTCGGAATGTGGGGTCAACGTTGAGCTCGTGCGTTGTAATGGTCGGGTCGATCCTTTCCATGTCGTTCATCAACCAGGCAAAGGTGGAAATGTTTTTGATTAGGACATCAGGTCGTATGTCTAGACAGGAGACCAGACTGGCCGACCAGGAAGCTTGCCCAAGACAGCCGGGCCATTTGGCACGTCTGCCGGCCCAAGCAGTACCGCCGGACCCTCGACCAATAGGACCAGACCAATCAGCATTGCTGGCGGAGAGGCCCAAGCTTCCGGCACACTTGATGGCGATGTGGATGACACCGCCGGTCCCCTTGGTGATGCCGCCGACTCCAGGATCAACTTGGCCGGTCCTGAAGGCATTCTGGCCAGTACCTCGCACATTCCAGCCGGTACAGCCTATCTAGCCAAGTACACGAGCATTTCAACTTCTACACAAGGAAACTCGGACCAGATAAGCTATCAGCTTCAGGACATGCATCTAGAGGAAGTCTCCACACCAGTAGTGCCACCAGGAGCAATGACAAGGAGCAGATCAAGAGCACTCTTTCACAAGTTCAGCTTATGGGTCGACAAGCTCCTAGAGGAAGATCGACTAAGGTCAATGGGCCAGAAGTGCAAAGAAGAGTCCGAAGGCTTCTCAACAATGCAAGGGACTTCAGAGACTTGGGCTTTAGTGGCAAGAGGGGTCAGGGCCCAAAGAATCCTAACCCTACTCCAAGTCGAAGACTAGGAGCAAGGCGCGTGCATGCCACAAGGACGCCCACCTTCCATTTCTTGGCCATGAGGTAAGTAAGGTAAGTTCAATTCGAATATATGCCTCTTTCTGTTTTGCAGGGTAGGATCTAGATTGTTTACATTTTTGAGTCAAGAACATTTTAGGAATATGTCCTTTTTTGGTTATGCACTTTTGTATCTTTTCCATTTGTGCACTGTTGTAAACTTTCCTTTTCTTCATTTGAGTCGACCCTAGAAGGTCAAGCTGTCGAGCATATTAATAAGGCTCCTTTCAGCATTTTAGTTCGACAACCTTTTTGATATTATTAAAGTGCGAATTTTCTCTTTACAAGTTTTTCTCTCAAAGAAGCTTGTGTGCATAGAACCTAGTTGAGACCAGCCCTCCTAGCTCTAAGTTTGTGATTTATCACGAGGTTCATCACCCCTCGTGTGGTTCACTTCACCCTTCCATCGAATACCAACCCAAAAACCCCTATCCAATAAGTCTAAGGTCGAGTTTCTCACCTAACCTTCTCCAAACAGCCCACGCGCATATAAGCCTTGAATCGAGGCTTGTATCATTTTGGTATCAGAGCTTAAAGCTCCTAAACTAGGTTGTTTCTATCCTTTAGCTTGCTTTGTTTCTAGTTCTTGCATTAGTTTAAGTTTCATTCAAGAAAAATCAAAAAAATAACATCAAACTCCAAACCGAGTGCATCTAGCTCCTACGTGTATCACTAGGGTTTAGATTCACTTTTGCATAGCTATTCACGTTTTCCTTTTTTTTTTAAATCATATTTCCATTATTTTAAGTTAAATTAAAAAGAAAAGAAACAGAAAATAGGAAAAATACCAAAAGAATTCGAATTGGACAGCTAGCACAAGTTGTCAAGAAAGTTTCCATTTTTCAAATCTTCCATTTTTTCAAATCTTTCCTTTTCTCAGATTTTCTTTTTTGCATATTTTTTCGAATTCTCTATATAAGCATCCTCCTAATCGATTCTAGGAGCAGGATAACTTATTTTCTTCCTTGTAGTATACAATGGGAGAAGAAAATAGAGATGCAACCGAGGCCATGATGGCCATGTTCACCACACTCCAAACGCAACTCGCATCAATCGGCGAGAGGTTGGAGCGTGTGGAGAGGCCGGTGAGATTCTAGGCTATAAGGCACGTGAGGGCTGAGCAAGGCCGTGCTGAGGGTCCTGATCACCTTAGGACACGGCATGAACTGGAGGAACCCCAGCCAGAAGGAGATGAGGACGTGCAACCTCATGACTATCACCCTAGGCCGAGAGGACCTCCACGGCAACCAGAGGCAGAAGATGATGGTTTCGAGCCATATGGTCTTCACCAGAGACCAAGGATACCTCCTAGACATCATGAGGACGGAGATGAACATGCATACAACCGGGTAACTCATCCTGATGTTAAGCTAACTCCTCCAAGTTTTGCAGAAAAAGTAGACCCCGAGGCTTACCTAGATTGGGAGAGAAGAATTGATCATATCTTCGATCATTACAACCAACCAGGGCCAAGGAGAGTCTCAATGGCAGTAGCACAACTCACGGACAATGCCCTCATCTGGTGGGATCGTGAGGTATCTGACAGAAGGAGGAAAAGAATGAGGCCCATAGACTCATGGGTCGACATGAAAGACCTCATGCGACAAAGGTTTGTTCCACCTTACTTTCATAGAGACTTGCAATGTCGTTTTCGTACTCTTAAGCAGGGTACTAGATCAGTAGAGGAGTACTATGAAGAGTTTGAGAAGCTAAGGAACAGGCTGCAGCTCAATGATGATGAAGAAGCATTTATGGCACAATTCTTGGATGGACTCCAAGAAAGAATCAGCCGCAAGGTGGAAAAGGCAAATCTACAATGACTTCAAAGACTTGTTCCACCTATCTGTCCAGGCTGAGCAGCACATCAAACGTAAGAGCCAAGACATCCGCAGCAAGCCTAAGACACCTTGGGCACCAAGCAACATTCCAGCCCGTAGACAAAGGCAAAAGTGTAGAGATCGAGTCAAGGTTCAAGAGCAAGCCTTCTGAACCCATCCGTGACCAGAGAGAGCCTAGTAAGTCTTCTAACCCTCAGAGATCACGTGACATCACTTGTTTCAAGTGTAGGGATCGTGGACACATCTCAAGGGAGTGCCCAAACAACCGGGTCATGCAGATTACGGAGGCTGGAGAATATGAGTCCCAAGATGAAGAGGACTATGAACCAGAAGAAGAATATGGTGACATTGAGTACCCTGATGTGGGGGAAGTGCTGGTCACAAGATGCATCCTTCAGAGACCATCCAAAGGGAGAACATCTTCCACAGCCGTTGCACCATCAAGGGCAAGGTATGTAACCTCATCATAGATGGTGGTTCTTGCACAAACGTCGCTAGTGCATATATGGTTGATAAGCTAGGTCTAGAGAAGACAAGGAATCCTCGATCAAATAGACTGAGATGGCTCGATGACAAAGTGGAGCTCAAGATCCATGAGCAAGTCACTGTGCCATTCAGTGTGGGCAAGTACCAAGATCAAGTCGTATGCGACTTGGTGCCCATGCAAGCTGGCCATCTTCTGCTAGGAAGGCCATGGCAGTTTGACAAGGAGACCAGGCATGATGGCCGAACCAATCTCTACACCTTCGTGCATGACAAGAGAAAGGTCAGCCTAGCTCCTCTTACACCTGCCCAGGTACATGAGCTTCAACAGCAAATGAGTAAAGAAAAGAAGCTCATTATATCTAACTTTCTTATTCAACCAAGTCATGTCCGGAGAGCTTTAGCCTCGAAGGATCTAATGCTACTAATGGTTTTCAAAGAAGTGTTGAATGTAGAAAAAGAACAGGTAGAGCTACCTCCTGAAGTGGCAAATCTCCTCAACAAGTTCCAGGATGTGTTCCCAGAGGAGATACCAGCAGGTTTGCCTCCTTTACGTGGCATAGAACACCAGATCGACCTAGTGCCCGGACCAGCCCTGCCCAACCAACCAGCCTACCGGATGAGTCCAGAGGAGTCCAAGGAGCTTGAGAAGCAAGTCAAGGAGCTCTTGGAGAAAGGATATGTTCGAGAGAGCCTCAGTCCATGTGCCGTACTAGTGCTACTAGTGCCCAAGAAAGATGGGACTTGGCGAATGTGCGTGGACTGCCGAGCAATCAACAACATCACTGTCAAGTACCGGCATCCAATACCATGGCTGGATGACATGCTAGATGAGCTGAGTGGAGCCACGGTCTTCTCCAAGATAGAGCTCAAGAGTGGATACCACCAGGTCAGGATGAAGGAAGGTGGTGAATGGAAGACTGTTTTCAAGACAAAGCAAGGGCTATACGAGTGGACAGTCATGCCATTCGGCTTGACTAATGCCCCAAGCACCTTCATGCGCCTTATGAACCAAGTTCTTAGGGCGTACGTCAGTTTTGTTGCAAGTTCACAGGGCCTACAGGTTGATGAAGAGAAGATTCGAGCCATACAAGAATGGCCAATACCAGGCAACATAAGCCAAGTAAGGAGCTTCCACGGACTGGCCAGCTTCTATAGGAGATTCTTGCCCAACTTCAGCAGTATTGCCTCACCATTGACGGCAGTAGTGAAGAAGAACGTGGGATTCAGCTGGGGAGAAGCTCAGGTGAAGGCATTCCAGGTCTTGAAGGACAGCCTTACACATGCACCAGTGCTAGTCCTGCCCGACTTCAACAAGACGTTTGAAGTGGAGTGTGATGCCTCTGGAATAGGCATAGGAGCAATGCTAACCCAAGGAGGGAGACCAGTGGCATACTTCAGTGAGAAGTTAGGTGGTGCCTCACTGAACTACCCCACTTATGACAAGGAGCTTTATGCCCTTGTCGAAGCATTGGAGACTTGGCAGCATTACTTGCTGTCCAAGGAGTTTGTGATCGACACTGATCACGAGACTATCAAACACCTCAGAGGGCAAACCAATCTCAAGAGGAGACATGCCAGGTGGATGGAGTTCATAGAGACCTTCCCGTACGTCATCAAGTACAAGAAGGGCAAAGACAATGTGGTAGCCGATGCACTATCAAGGAGGTTTGCCTTGATATCAACCATGGAGGCAAAGGTCCTAGGATTCGAGCACATCAAGAACCTATATGATTAGGACATCAGGTCGTACATCCAGCCAGGAGACCAGACTGGCCGACCGGGAAACTTGCCCGAGACAGCCGGGCTATCTGGTACGCCTGTCTGTCCAAGCAGTACCGCCGGACCCTCGACCAATAGGACCAGAGCAACCAGCATTGCCGGCGGAGAGGCCCAAGCTTCCGGCACACTTGGTTGGGACGTGGATGACACCGCCAGTCCCCTTGGTGATGCCACCAACTCCGGGATCAACTTGGCCGGCCCTGAAGGCATTCCGGCCAGTACCTCGCACAATCCAGCCGGTATAGCCGATCCAGCCGAGTACACGCGCATTTCCACTTCTACACAAGAGGACTCGGACCAAATGAGCTACCAGCTCCAGTACATGCACCTAGGGGAAGTATCTACACCAGTGGTACCTCAAGTAGCAATGACAAGAAGCAGATCAAGGGCACTCTTCCACAAATTCAGCTTATGGGTCGACAAGCTCCTAGAGGAAGATCGACTAAGGACTATGGGCCAAAAATGCAAGGAAGAGTCCAATGGCTTCTCAACAACACAAGGGACATCAGAGACTTGGGCTTTAGTGGCAAGAGAGGTCAGGGCCCAAAGATTCTTAACCCTACTCCAAGTCGAAGACTAGGAGCAAGGCTCGTGCATGCCACAAGGATGGCCACCTTCCATTTCTTGGCCATGAGGTAAGTTAAGCTAAGTTTCAATTTGAATATATGCCTCTTTCTGTTTTGCAGGGTAGGATATAGAATATTTACTTTATTGAGTCAAAGACATTTTAGGAATAGGTCCTTTCTCGATTATATACTTTTGTATCTTTTCCTTTGTGCACTTTTGTAAGTTTTCCTTTTCTTATTTGGGTCGACCCTAGAAGGTCAAGCTGTCGAGCATATTAATAAGGCTCCTTCCAGCATTGTAGTTCAATAACCTTTTTGATATTAATAAAGATAGAACTTTTTCCCCAACAAGTTTTCTCTCAAGAATCTTGTGCGCTTAGAATCTAGTTGAGACCAGCCCTCCTAGCTCTAAGTTTGTGATTTATCACGAGGTTCATCACCCCTCGTGTGGTTCACTTCACCCTTCCATCTTTTACTAACCAGAAAACCCCCATCCAGAAGCCTAAGGTTGAGTTTCTCACCTAATCTTCTACAAAGAGCCCACGCGCATCCTAGCCTTGAATCGAGGCTTGTATCATTTTGGTATCAGAGCTTAATGCTCCTAAACCAGGTTGTTTCTATCCTTTTGCTTGTTTTGTTTTTAGTTCTTGCATTAGTTTAAGTCGCATTCAAGAAAAATCAAAAAAATAACATCAAACTCCAAACCGAGTGCATCTAGCCTTCTACGTGTATCACTAGGGTTTAGATTCACTTTTGCATTGCCATTCACGTTTTCCTTTTTGTTTAAATCATATTTCCTTTATTTTTAAGTTAAATTAAAAGGAAAAGAAAAAGAAAATAGAAAGAATACTAAAGGAATTCGAATTGGACAGCTAGCACAAGTTGTCAAGAAAGTTTCCTTTTTCTCAAATCTTCATATCTTTGAAATTTCCAATTCTCAGATTTTTTCCTTTTTGCAAAATTTTCGAATCCTTATAAAAAGAAAACCCTCCTAATAATTTAGGAGCATCCTAACTTGTCTTCTTTCTTTGTAGCACACAATGGGAGAAGAAAATAGAGAAGCAATCGAAGCCATGATGGCCATGTTCACCACACTCCAAACGCAACTCGCATCCATAGGCGAGAGGTTGGAGCGCGTGGAGAGGCCGGTGAGATTCCAGCCCATAAGGCACGTGAGAGCTGAGCAAGACCGTCCTGAGGGTCCTGAGCACCTTAGGAGACAGCAAGAACAAGAGGAACCCCAGCCAGATGGAGATGAGGACGCACCACCTCATAACTATCACCATAGGCCGAGAGGACCTCCACGGCAACCAGAGGCAGAAGATGATGGCTTTGAGCCATATGGTCTTCACCAGAGACCAAGAATGCCTCTTAGACATCATGAGGATGGAGATGAACACACCTAAAACCGGGTAAATCATCCTGATGTTAAGCTAACTCGTCCTAGTTTTGCAGAAAAAGTAGACCCCGAGGCTTACCTAGATTGGGAAAGAAGAATGGATCATATCTTTGATCACTACAACCAACCAGGACCTAGGAAAGTCTCAATGGCAGTAGCACAACTCATGGACAATGCCCTCATCTGGTGGGATCGTGAGGTATCTGATAGAAGGAGGAAGAGAATGAGACCCGTAGACTCATGGGTCGACATGAAAGACCTCATGCGACAAAGGTTTGTTCCACCTTACTTTCATAGAGATTTGCAACGTCGTTTTCGTACTCTTAAGCAGGGTACCAGATCAGTAGAGGAGTACTATGAAGAGTTCGAGAAGCTAAGGAACAGATTGGAGCTCAATGATGATGAAGAAGCATTGATGGCACAATTCTTGGATGGACTCCAAGAAAGGATCAGCCGCAACGTGGAAAGGCAAATCTACAATGACTTCAAAGACTTGTTCCACCTATCTGTGCAAGCTGAGCAGCACATCAAACGTAAGAGCCAAGACAGCCGCAGCAAGCCTAAGACACCTTGGGCACCAAGCAACATGCCCGTAGACAAAGGCAAGAGCATAGAGATCGAGTCAAGGTTCAAGAGCAAGCCTCATGAACCCACCCGTGACCAGAGAGAGCCTGGTAAGTCTTCTAACCCTCAAAGATCACGTGACATCACTTGTTTCAAGTGCAGGGGATGTGGACACATCTCAAGGGAGTGCCCAAACAACCGAGTCATGCTGATTACGGAGGCAGGAGAGTATGAGTCCCAAGATGAAGAGGACTATGAACCAGAGGAAGAGTATGGTAACATTGAGTACACTGATGTGGGGGAAGTGCTGGTCACTAGACGTATCCTCAGTGCAATGGTGGATCCTTCAGAGACCATCCAAAGGGAGAACATCTTCCACAGCCGTTGCACCATCAAGGGCAAGGTATGTAACCTCATCATAGATGGTGGTTCTTTCACTAACATTGCTAGTGCATATATGGTTGATAAGCTAGGTCTAGAGAAGACAAACCATCCTCGACCATATAGACTGAGATGGCTCGATGACAAAGTGGAGCTCAAGATCCATGAACAAGTCACTGTGCCATTCAGTGTGGGCAAGTACCAAGACCAAGTCGTGTGCGACGTGGTGCCCATGCAAGCTGGCCATCTTCTACTAGGAAGACCATGGCAGTTTGACAAAGAGACCAGGCATGATGGCCGAACCAATCTCTACACCTTCGTGCATGACAAGAGAAAGGTCAGCCTAGCTCCTCTCACACCTGCCCAGGTACACGAGCTACAACTCCAAATGAGTAAGGAAAAGAAACTTATCAAGTCTAATTTTCTTATTCAACCAAGCCATGTCCGGAGAGCTTTAGCCTCGAAGGATTTAATGTTACTAATGGTCTTCAAAGAAGTTTTGAGTATAGAACAGGGACAGGTAGAGCTACCTCCTGAAGTAGCAACTCTCCTCAACAAGTTCCAGGATGTATTTCCAGAGGAGATACCAGCAGGCTTGCCTCCTTTACGTGGCATAGAACACCAGATTGATCTTGTGCCCGGAGCAGCCCTGCCCAACCGGCCAGCCTACCGGATGAGTCCAGAGGAGTCCAAGGAGCTTGAGAAGCAAGTCAAGGAGCTCCTGGAGAAAGGATATGTTCGAGAGAGCCTCAGTCCATGTGCCGTACCAGTGCAACTAGTGCCCAAGAAGGATGGGACTTGGCACATGTGCGTGGACTGCCGAGCAATCAACAACATCACAGTCAAGTACGGGCATCCAATACCACGGCTGGATGACATGCTAGATGAGCTGAGTGGAGCAACGGTCTTCTCTAAGATAGACCTCAAGAGTGGATACCACCAGGTCAGGATGAAAGAAGGTGATGAATGGAAGACTGCTTTCAAGACAAAGCAAGGGCTCTACGAGTGGACAGTCATGCCATTTGGCTTGACTAATGCCCCAAGCACCTTCATGCGCCTTATGAACCAAGTTCTTAGGGCGTACATCAGTAAGTTTGTAGTAGTTTACTTTGATGACATCTTGGTTTATAGTAAGTGCCTACGGGAACACCTCACACATCTTGAGATGGTACTTAAAACCCTTCAACAAGAAGAGCTTTATGCCAATCTCAAGAAGTGCACCTTTTGTACTGATAAGCTTGTCTTTTTAGGTTTTGTTGTAAGTTCACAGGGCCTACAGGTTGATGAAGAGAAGATTCGAGCCATACAAGAATGGCCAACACCAGGCAACATCAGCCAAGTAAGGAGCTTCCACGGACTGGCCAGCTTCCATAGGAGATTCGTGCCCAACTTCAGCAGTATTGCCTCACCAGTAGTGAAGAAGAACGTGGGATTCAGCTGGGGAGAAGCTCAGGAGAAGGCATTCAAGGCCTTGAAGGACAGCCTTACACATGCACCAGTGCTAGTCCTGCCCGACTTCAACAAGACATTTGAAGTGGAGTGTGATGCCTCTGGAATAGGCATAGGAGCAGTGCTAATCCAAGGAGGGAGACCAGTGGCATACTTCAGTGAGAAGCTAGGTGGTGCCTCACTGAACTACCCCACTTATGACAAGGAGCTTTATGCCCTTGTCGAAGCATTGGAGACTTGGCAGCATTACTTGCTGTCCAAGGAGTTTGTGATCGACACTGATCACGAGACTATCAAACACCTCAGAGGGCAAACCAATCTCAAGAGGAGACATGCCAGGTGGATGGAGTTCATAGAGACCTTCCCGTACGTCATCAAGTACAAGAAGGGCAAAGACAATGTGGTAGCCGATGCACTATCAAGGAGGTTTGCCTTGATATCAACCATGGAGGCAAAGGTCCTAGGATTCGAGCACATCAAGGACCTATACAAGGATGATCCTGACTTTGCTGAGAGCTACAAGGAGTGTGGCACAGGGAGTCATGGCAAGTTCTACATCCATGAGGGATTCTTGTTCCGAGAAAGAAGGTTGTGCATACCACAAGGATCATTACGTGAGCTTATCATCCGAGAAGCTCATGGAGGAGGACTCATGGGCCACTTAGGTCTTGACAAGACTCTAGCAGTGGTCAAGAAGCACTTCTACTGGCCACACATCAAGAGGACAGTAGAAGCTCATTGTGCAAGATGCATCACTTGCAAGAAGGCAAAGTCCCGAGTGCAACCTCACGGGTTGTATCTCCCCCTGCCCATACCCACACATCCATGGGTGGACATCTCAATGGACTTTGTTCTAGGTCTGCCCTAGATCAACCACAAAGATGCAATCTTTGTAGTGGTGGACAGATTCTCCAAGATGGCACACTTCATTCCATGTGCCAATGTCAATGATGCCACACAAACAGCTGAGCTGTTCTTCAGGGAGATAGTACGGCTTCATGGAGTGCCAAGGACCATCGTATCAGACAGGGACACCAAGTTCCTCAGCCATTTCTGGAGGACACTCTGGAGAAAGCTAGGCACGAAGCTACTCTTCTCTACCACCTGCCATCCTCAAACCGATGGCCAAACTGAAGTTGTCAACAGGACAATATCAACTCTTCTCAGAACTACACTAGGGAAGAACCTAAAGACTTGGGTGGAGTGCCTGCCATTCATAGAGTTCGCTTACAACCGAGCCGTGCACTCAGCAACCAAGAAGACACCATTTGAAGTAGTATACAGCTTCAACCCTCTCACCCCATTGGAGCAAACACCACTACCACCAGCTGAGATGACCAACCTCAACGGAGCATCCAAGGCAGAGTTCATAAGGAGATTACACCAGAAGGTAGCAGAAAACTTGGAGAAGAGGACCGGACAGTACGTGACTCATGCCAACAAGGGAAGAAAGGAGGTGATCTTTCAACCAGGCGATTGGGTGTGGCTACACCTACGGCAGGAGAGGTTCCCAAACCTAAGGAGTTCCAAGCTAGCACCAAGAGGAGATGGACCATTCAGAGTGCTCGAGAGGATCAACAACAACGCCTACCGGATCGAGCTACCAGGTGAGTTTAATGTGTCCAATACGTTCAATGTTACTGACTTAGCCCCTTTCCATGTAGATGAACAAGTTTTGAGGGCAAAACCTACTGAAGAGGGAAGGGATGATGAGGACATCAGGCCATACATCCAGCCAGGAGACCAGACTGGCCTACCAGGAAGCTTGCCCGAGACAGCAGGACCATCTGGCACGTCTGCCGGACCAGGCAGTACCGCCGGACCCTCGACCTATAGGACCAGATCGGTCAGCATCGCCGACGGAGAGGCCCAAGCTTCCGGCACACTTGGTGGGGACGTGGATGACACCGCCGGTCCCTCTGGTGACACCGCCAACTCCGGGATCAACTTGGCCGGTCCTGAAGTCATTCCGGCCAGTACCGCACACAATCCAGCCGGTACAGCCGATCCAGCCGAGTACACACGCACTTCTACTTCTACACAAGAAGACTCGGACCAAATGAGCTACCAGCTCCAGGACATGCACCTAGAGAAGTATCTACACCAGTGGTACCTCCAGGAGCAATGACAAGAAGCAGATCAAGGCACTCTTCCACAAATTCAGCTTATGGGTCGACAAGCTCCTAGAGGAAGAGAAGCTAAGGACAATGGGCCAGAAGAGCAAGGAAGAGTCCAATGGCTTCTCAACAACACAAGGGACATCAGAGACTTGGGCTTTAGTGGGAAGAGAGGTCAGGGCCCAAAGATTCTTAACCCTACTCCAAGTCGAAGACTAGGAGCAAGGCGCGTGCATGCCACAAGGACGGCCACCTTCCATTTCTTGGCCATGAGGTAAGTTAAGGTAAGTTTCAATTCGAATATATGCCTCTTTCTGTTTTGCAGGGTAGGATCTAGAATATTTACTTTATTGAGTCAAAGACATTTTAGGAATAGGTCCTTTTTTGATTATACACTTTTGTATCTTTTCCTTTTGTGCACTTTTGTAAGTTTTCCTTTTCTTATTTGGGTCGACCCTAGAAGGTCAAGCTGTCGAGCATATTAATAAGGCTCCTTCCAGCATTGTAGTTCAACAACCTTTTTGATATTAATAAAGTAGAACTTTTTCCAACAAGTTTTCTCTCTAAGAATCTTGTGCGCTTAGAACCTAGTTGAGACCAGCCCTCCTAGCTCTAAGTTTGTGATTTATCACGAGGTTCATCACCCCTCGTGTGGTTCACTTCACCTTTCCATCTTTTACCAACCAGAAAACCCCCATCCAGAAGCCTAAGGTTGATTTTCTCACCTAATCTTCTACAAACAGCCCACGCGCATCCAAGCCTTAAATCGAGGCTTGTATCAGGAGGCCAGTGGCATACAAGGTCGAGTTTCTCACCTGACCTTCTCCAAACAGCCCACGCGCATATAAGCCTTGAATCAAGGCTTGTATCATGAACCCATAAACAATTTTGAATGGTGACTACTTCGAAGCAGTATGCCTAGCATGATTATATGCGAATTAAACATTAGGGAAGCATTTTTCCCAAGTCCTAAGATTCTTTTTAATCAAAGCTCTTACCAAAGTAGACAAGGTTCTATTAGCTACTTTAGTTTGACCATCCGATTGTGGGTGACAAGTTGTGGAGAAACAAAGCTTACTTCCTAGGTTAGACCAAAGTGTTTTCCAAAAGTAACTGAGGAACTTAGTGTCTCTATCTGATACTATGGTCATAGGAATGCCATGAAGTCTAACTATCTCCTTAAAGAATAATCCGGCAATGTTAACAGCATCATCCATCTTATGACAAGGAATAAAGTGAGCTTTTTTGGAAAACCTATCAACTACAACAAACACAGAATCCTTTCCAGTCTTAGTTCGAGGCAATTCAACAACAAAATCCATAGAAATGTCATGCCTAGGGTGCAAAGGTATAGAAAGAGGGGTATACAAACCGTGCTTTTGGATTGTGGATTTGGCTTGCTTACAAGTTACACACCTCTGGCAAGCTTTCTCAACATACTCCTTATGTGTGGCCAAAAGAAGTATTTCTGCAATACGCCAAAGTGACCCATAATACCACCTGAATGTGCTTCCTTAACAAATAAGTCTCACAAAGAAGAGTTAGGTACACATAACCAATTATCATAAAACAAGAAGCCTTCACTCTTAAAATATTTTCCAGTACCAAACTTCTCACCAGAAACATAAATATCCTTAAAATCAGCATCAGTAGCATATAACTCTTTGATTTGCTCAAACCCTAGTAGTTTATCTTCTAAAGAGCTCAAGAGCACATACCTACAGGAAAGAGCATTGGCTACTACATTTTGTTTACCTTTCTGGTATTTGATTACATAAGGGAAGGTCTCATTGTATTCGACCCACCTAGCATGTCTTTTGTTCAGATTTTGTTGCCCTTTGAGATGTTTGAGTGACTCATGGTCGGTATGGATGACAAACTCCTTGGGCCAAAGATAATATTGCCATGTTTGCAAGGCCCTTACAAGCGCATATAGTTCTTTGTCATAGGTTGGGTAATTGAGTGTGGCCCCTCCAAGTTTCTCACTAAAGTAGGATATGGGCTTCCTTTCCTGCATAAGAAAAGCACCAATACCAACTCCTGAGGCATCACATTCAATTTCAAAATTTTTATCAAAGTTAGGAAGAGATAGCACCGGGGAGTATGTGAGCTTGTCTTTCAAGGTTTAGAATGCCTCCTCTTGCGGATGCTCCCACTTAAATACCACATTCTTATTTATAACCTCAGTGAGTTGAGCTGGTACAATGCTAAAGTCCATGACAAATCTCCGGTAAAACCCAGCTAGGCCATGGAAGCTCCTTACTTCCCCTATATTCTTTGGACTCGGCCATTCCTTAATCGCTTTTATGTTTTCCTCATCAACCTTAATACCATCTGTACTCACAACAAAACCTAAGAAGACAAGGTTATCTGTTCCAAAAGTATATTTCTTAAGATTGGCATACAAGGTTTCCTTTCTAAGCACTTTACAAACCTTTTTGAGGTGTTCAACATGATCATCTAAGGTTTGGCTAAAAACTAGAATGTCATCAAGGTATACTACCACAAAATGACCTATGAATTCGCTAAGGACATGGTTCATCAATCTTATGAAGGTACTAGGTGCATTTGTCAAGCCAAAAGGCATTACTTAGCACTCATATAAACCATGTTTAGTTTTAAATGCAGTTTCACCACTCATAACCACTCTTAAGATCTACCTTAGCGAAGATGCTAGATCCATGCAATTCATCTAACATATCATCTAATCTAGATATAGGATGACAATACTATACAGTGATATTGTTGATGGCTCTGCAATCAACACACATTCTCCAGCTTCCATCCTTTTTTGGGACACGCAAAACTGGCACAACACACGGGCTCATACCTTCGTTGATATGTCCTTTCTCCATGATTTCAGTGACTTGCTGTTGAAGCTCCTTGGTTTCCAGGGGGTTGGTTATGTAGGCTCGCTTGTTTGGAAGAGATGATCCTGGTAGAAAGTTAATTTGCTGCTCAATTCCTTGGATTGGTTGTACGCCTTGCGGTTGCTCCTCCGGAAACACATGTTTAAATTCTTGCAAAAGAAGTTGAATTTTGCTAGGAATGTACTGCATAGATTAGTTAGTATGAAAGCATTCTTTAAGCACACAGAGTACGTGTGGTAAGTTACTCCTTGGGTTGGACTTAATCATAAGACTAGTCGGTTGTTTGGCTGGTGGCTTGGTTTGCGCTTTGGCGGTGCCGTCGGCATGGGGTTTGCTTTTGGGTTGGGATTGGGTTTTGTTTTTCATTAAAGAAATCTGATTTAAATGAACCTCTTGTTGGGACAAAGGTACTAAAATATGTTTCTTTCCCTTAAACTCAAATGAGTACCTATTAGTAAACTCATCATGAATAACCCTTCTATCCGATTGCCAAGGTCTACCTAACAAGATGTGACCAGCATCCATGGGTAAAACATCACACAAAACCTCATATTCATATTTGCATATGGACAAAGGAACTAGGACCTGGTTGTCGACTTCTAGATCACCCTCATCTTTAAGCCATTGCAACTTATAGGGTTTAGACCTCTTAATAATCTCAAGTCCTAACATTTCTACCATAATCTCACTAGCTACATTAGCTACCTCCATCTATCACTAAGCTACAGACCTTACTCTTAACTAGAAAGTGAGCATGGAATAGGTTCTCTCTTTGCTCGTTCTTTTCTGTCCTAGTTTGTAAATTTATATTTGTCCTAGTGACTAAGAGTTGTCCAGCATGGGGCATGTCTACATTTTCTTCCAAGGACTCAGCATCCAAATGGTCATCCTCTGATTCTACCTTACCACTAGCCTTAATAACTATGGTTCTTTTGTTGATACATTCCCTAGAGTAGTGATCATACAACCCTTGAATTAAGGCCGTAACACACTTGGACCGGTTAGAGAAGTTTAGGCAAGAAACTCGGCCTTAGGCTTCTTGAATGGGATTTTCTGATGGGTATTGGGTGGCGCGGTGAAGTGAACCACATGAGGTGTGAAGAGCCTCGTGATAAGTCACAACTTATAAGCTAGGAGGGCTGGTCTCAACTAGGGTTCTGAGCAAAAAAATGCTCTCTTTATTAATAATCAAAAAGTTTTCAAACTACAATACTGAAGGAGCCTTATTAATATGCTCGGCAGCTTTGACCTTCTAGGGTCGACCCAAAAGAAAAATGGAAAAGATACAAAAGTGCATAAAGGAAAAATTACAAAAAGGAAATAACCGAAAAGAACAACTACCTAATTGTTCTTGACTCAATAAATGGAAAACTACTCATTCCTACCCTGCAAAACAGAAAAGGCAAGTATATAATTGAAAACTTACCTTCTTACCTTTCGGCCAAGAAATGGAAGGTGGCTGACCTTTCTCACATGCGCCTTAGTCTTCAACTTGGAGTAGGGTTATGAAATGTTGGGCCTTGATCTCTTTTGCCACGAGAACCCAAGTCTCTGGAGTCCTTTGAGATGTTGAGAAGCCCTTGAATTCTTCCTTGTACTCTTGGCCCAATGCTCCTTGTCGTTTGGTCTTCTAGTAGCTTTTCTACCCACAAGCTGAACTTGTGGAAGAGTGGCCTTGTTCTGCTCCTTGTCATGGCTCCTTGTGGCAGCGCTGGTGTAGAGACTTCATCTAGGTTCATGCCTTGAATCTTGTAGCTGAGTTGATCCGAGTCTCCTTGTGTAGAGGTGGAAATGGTGGTGCAATCGCTTGAGCCGGCTGGATTGTGTGTAGAGCTGGTCGAGTAGAGATCGGAGCTGGCCAGATCAATTTGTGGGCCGGCAGCGTCACCAGCTGGGCCGGCAGTGTTATTCCCGTCGCTGGCAGTTTGGCCGGTGGTTTGGGCCTCTCTGCCAGAGAAGTTGGTCGGCCCGGCCCGGCTGATCGTAGGACCAGCGGTACCGCTTGGCCTTGCAGACACGCCAAATGGCCCGGCTGTCTCGGGCAAGCCTTCTGGGCAGTAATTTTGATCTTCTGGCCAGCCAGACGATCTGATGTCCTCATCATCCCCTCCCCCTTCTGTAGGTTTTGACCTCAAAACTGGCTTATCCGCAAGGAAAGGAGCTATATCAGTCACATTGAATGTGTTAGACACATTAAACTCACCTGAAGTTCATGCCGGTAGGCGTTGTTGTTGATCCTCTTCATCACTCTGAATGGTCCATCTCCTCTGGGGGCCAGCTTGGAACTCCTTAGGTTGTGGAACCTCTTTTGCCGCAGGTGTAGCCACACCCAATCGCTTGGTTGAAAGATCATTTCTCTTATCCCCTTGTTGGCGTGAGTCACGTACTGCTCGGTCTTCTTCTCCAGGTTCTCTGCTACCTTCTGGTGCAGTCTCTTGATGAATTGTTCCTTGGTTGCTCCATTTAGGTTGGTCATTTCTGCTGGTGGCAGTGGTGTTTTCTCCAAAAGCGTTTGAGGGTTGAAGCCGTAGACAATTTCAAAAGGGGTCTTCTTTGTGGATGAATGCACTGCTTGGTTGTAAGCAAACTCAATGAATGGCAGGCACTCCACCCATGTCTTAAGGTTCTTCCCAAGTGTGGTCCTGAGAAGAGTTGACAATGTCCGGTTGACCACTTTGGTTTGGCCATCAGTTTGAGGGTGGCATGTGGTAGGGAAGAGCAGCTTCGTGCCTTGCTTTCTCCAGAAGGTCCTCCAGAAGTTGCTGAGAAATTTGGTGTCTCTGTCTGACACGATTGTCCTTGGCACTCCATGAAGTCGTACTACCTCCATGAAGAACAGTTCTGCCGTTTGCGTGGTATCATTAACATTGGCACACAGTATGAAATGTGCCATCTTAGAGAATTGGTCCACCACTACAAAGATAGCATCTTTGTGGTTGATCTTGGGCAGACCTATAACAAAGTCCATGCATATGTCTACCCATGGATGTGTAAGTATGGGCAGAGGGAGATACAACACGTGAGGGTGCACTCGGGACTTCGCCTTCTTGCAAGTGATGCATCTTGCACAATGGGCTTCTACTGACCTCTTGATGTGTGGCCAATAGAAGTGCTCCTTTACCACGGCTAGTGTCTTGTCAACACCAAAGTGGCCCATGAGACCTCCTCCATGAGCTTCTCTGGTGATAAAATTTCGTAAAGATCCTTGAGGTATGCACAACCTTCTTTCCCAGAACAAGAACCCATCATAGATGTAGAACTTGCCATGACTCCCGGTGCCACACTATTTGTAGCTCTCAGCAAAGTCAGGATCATCCTTATACAAGTCTTTAATGTGCTAAAATCCTAAGACCTTTGCTTCCATTGTAGAGATCAAAGCAAACCTCCCTGATAGTGCATCGGCTACCACATTATACTTGCCCTTCTTGTATATGATGATGTAAGGGAAGGTTTCTATGAACTCCATCCACCTAGCATGTCTTATCTTGAGGTTGGTTTGCCCTCAAAGGTGTTTGAGAGTCTCGTGATCAGTGTGGATCACAAACTCCTTGGACAACAAGTAATGTTGGCAAGTCTCTAAGGCTCTGACTAGGGCATAGAGCTCCTTGTCATAGGTGGGGTAATTCAGTGAGGCCCCACCTAACTTCTCACTGAAGTATGCCACTGGCCTTCCTCCTTGTGTTAGCATTGCTCCTATGCCTATTCCAGAGGCATCACACTCCACTTCAAACGTACTGTTGAAGTCGGGCAGGACTAGCACTGGTGCAAGCGTGAGGCTGTCCTTCAAGGCCTGGAATGCCTTCTCTTGAGCTTCTCCCCAGCTAAACCCCACATTCGTTTTCACTACTGCCATCAATGGTGAGGCAATACTACTGAAGTTGGGCACAAATCTCCGGTAGAAGCTGGCCAGGCCGTGAGAGCTTCTTACTTGGCTGATGTTGCTCGGTGTTGGCCATTCTTGTATGCCTCAAATCTTTTCCTCATCAACCTGTAAGTCCTGTGAACTCACAACAAAGCCTAAGAAAACAAGCTTGTGAGTACAAAAGGTGCACTTCTTCAGATTGGCATAAAGCTCTTCTTGTCGAAGGGTTCTAAGCACCATCTCAAGATGTGTAAGGTGTTCCCGAAGGCATATACTGTAAACAAGTATGTCATCAAAGTATAGTACTACAAACTTACTGATGTACGCCCTAAGAACATGGTTCATAAGGCGCATGAAGGTGCTTGGGGCATTTGTCAAGCCAAATGGCATGACTGTCCACTCGTAGAGCCCTTGCTTTGTCTTGAAAGCAGTCTTCCACTCATCACCTTCTTTCATTCTGACCTCGTGGTATCCACTCTTGAGGTCTATCTTGGAGAAGACCGTGGCTCTACTCAGCTCATCCAGCATGTCATCCAGTCGTGGATGTGTTGTTGTTGATTTGGCCAAGTCCATCCTTCTTGACACATGGACTGAGGTTCTCTCGAACATAGCCTTTCTCCAGGAGCTCCTTAACTTACTTCTCAAGCTCGTTGGACTCCACTGGACTCATCCGATAGGCTGGTTGATTGGGCAAGGCTGCTCCGGGCACGAGGTCGATCTGGTGCTCTATGCCGCGTAAGGGAGGCAAGCCTGCTGGTATCTCCTCAGGGAATACAGCCTGGAACTTGTTGAGGAGTGCTGCTACTTCAGGAGGTAGCTCTACCAATTCTTTTTCTACTCTCAAGATTTCTTTAAAAACCGGTAGTAACATTAAGTCCTTTGAGGCTAAAGCTCTCCGGACATGACTCGGTTGAATGAGAAAATTAGATTTAATGAGTTTCTTTTCCTTACGCATTTGTTGTTGTAGCTCGTGTACATGGGTAGGTGTGAGAGGGGCTAGGCTGACCTTTCTCTTATCGTGCACAAAGGTATATAGATTGGTTCGCCCATCATGCCTTGTCTCCTTGTCGAACTTCCATTGTCTTCCTAGAAGAAGATGGCCAGCTTGCATGGGTAGTACGTCACAAAGTACCTGGTCTTGGTATCTGCCCACACTGAATGGCACGGTTACTTGCTCATGGATCTTGAGCTCCACCTTGTCATCTAGCCCTCTCAGTCAATATGTCCGGGGCTGCTTTGCCTTCTCTAGACCAAGCTTATCAACCATATATGCAAGGAGTCAACCATCTCAACTTAGGACATACTTGATGGTGCAAGGTGTGGAAGATGTTCTCTCCTGGACTGGCAAATCGTCTGCAACCCACAAGGACGGCCACCTTCCATTTCTTGGCCATGAGGTAAGTTAAGGTAAGTTTCAATTTGAATATATGCCTCTTTCTGTTTTGTAGGGTATGATCTAGAATATTTACTTTTATTGAGTCAAAGAAGTTTTAGGAGTAGGTCCTTTTTCGATTATACACTTTCGTATCTTTTCCTTTTGTGCACTTTTGTAAGTTTTCATTTTCTTATTTGGGTCGACCCTAGAAGGTCAAGCTGTCAAGCATATTAATAAGGCTCCTTCCAGCATTGTAGTTCGACAACCTTTTTGATATTAATAAAGAGAACTTTTTCCCAAACAAGTTTTCTCTCACGAATGTTGTGCGCTTAGAATCATCTGATAAATCACAACTTCTAGAAGGCTGGTCTCAACTGCTTCTGCTTAAAAACTTTGAAAAAGTTCTTTGTATCTGTCAAAAAAGATCTTTCTGTGAAACACTCTTCTTTCTGTCATATGGAATTTGTGGAAGGTCCTTGATCTGTCTTGTCCCAGAACACCACTGGTGTATCTTCCTCTGATGTCCAGGTACTCTTTGTGGGTCCTCTTTTGTGAAGTGAAGATAGGTTCGCTAGATCACTGTACCGGCTGGATTGTGCAATACTGGCGGAATGCCTTCAGGACCCAATGATCAGGAGTTGGGCATCACCAGAGGGAGTTCATCTCATGCCATGAGTGTGAAGCTTGGGCCTCTGGGGCAATGCTGGTTGCTCTGGTCCTTGTGTGGTCGAGGTCCTACTGCTTGGACCGGCAGTGCAGATGGTCCTCTCTCCAAGCTTCCCTGGCCGTCTGGTCTGCTGGATGTCGACCTGATGGGTTGGAATCTTTGGGCTGACCTCTCTTCCCTCAAGTCTCTGAGTTCCTTGCATTGTTGAGAAGCCTTTGGACTCTTCTTTTCTGGCCCATTGTCCTTAGAATCTTCCTCTAGGCTTGTGATAGGAACTTGTGGAAAAGTGTCTTGATCTGCTCCTTGTCATTGCTCCTGGTGGCACTACTGGTGTAGACTTCCTCTGATGCATGTCCTAGCTGGTAGCTTATCTGGTCGAGTTTCTTGTGTGAAGTTAAAATGCGTGTAAACTGGATCGGCTGTACCGGCTGGAATGTGCGAGGTACTGGCCGGAATGCCTTCAGGACCGGCCAAGTTGATCCCGGAGTCGGCGGCATCACCAAGGGGACCGGCGGTGTCATCCACATCGCCACCAAGTGTGCCGGAAGCTTGGGCCTCTCCACCGGGCTTCTACTGACCTCTTGATGTGTGGCCAGTAGAAGTGCTCCTTGACCACGACTAGTGTTTTGTCAACACAAAAGTGGCCCATGAGACCTCCTCCATGAGCTTCTCGTGTGATAAGCTCCCGTAGAGATCCTTGTGGTATGCACAGCCTTCTTTCTCAGAACAAGAACCCATCATGGATGTAGAATTTGCCATGACTCCCTGTGCCACACTCCTTGTAGCTCTCAGAAAATTCAGAATCATCCTTGTACGGGCCCTTGATGTGCTCGAATCCTAAGACCTTTGCTTCCATTGTAGATATCAAGGCAAACCTCCTTGATAGTGCATCGGCTACCACATTATCCTTGCCCTTCTTGTATATGATGATGTAAGGGAAGGTTTCTATGAACTCCATCCACCTAGCATGTCATATCTTGAGGTTGGTTTGCCCTCAAAGGTGTTTGAGAGTCTCGTGATCAGTGTGGATCACAAACTCCTTGGACAACAAGTAATGTTGGCAAGTCTCTAAGGCTCTGACTAGGGCATAGAGCTCCTTGTCATAGGTGGGGTAATTCAGTGAGGCCCCACCTAACTTCTCACTGAAGTATGCCATTGGCCTTCCTCCTTAGGTTAGCACTGCTCCTATCCCTATCCCAGATGCATCACACTCTACTTCAAACGTCTTGTTGAAGTCGGGCAGGATCAGCACTGGTGCATGCGTGAGGCTGTCCTTCAAGGCCTGGAATGCCTTCTCCTGAGCTTCTCCCCAGCTGAATCCCACATTATTCTTTACTACTGCCATCAATGGTGAGGCAATGCTGCTGAAGTTGGGCACGAATCTTCTGTAGAAGCTGCCCAGACCGTGGAAGCTCCTCACTTGGCTGATGTTGCTCGGTGTTGGCCACTCTTGTATGGCTCGAATCTTTTCTTCATCAACCTGTAATCCTTGTAAATTTACAACATAGCCTAAGAAAACAAGCTTGTCAGTACAAAAGGTGCACTTCTTGAGTTTGGCATAAAGCTCTTCTTGTCAAAGGGTTTTAAGTACCATCTCAAGATGTGTAAGGTGTTCCCGTAGGCACTTACTATAAACTAATATGTCATCAAAGTAAACCACTACAAACTTACTGATGTATGTCCTAAGAACTTGGTTCATAAGGCGCATGAAGGTGCTTGGGGCATTAGTCAAGTCGAATGGCATGACTGTCCACTCGTAGAGCCCTTGCTTCTTCTTGAAAGCAGTCTTCCACTCATCACCTTCCTTCATTCTGACCTGGTGGTATCCACTCTTGAGGTCTATTGACACAAGCCTCAGTTCAAGGCTTATATGCGCATGGGCTGTTTAGAGAAGGTTAGGTGAGAAACTCGACCTTAGACTTCTGGATAGGGGGTTTTTGGTTTGGTATTGGGTGAAGGGTGAAGTGAACCACACGAGGGGTGATGAACCACACGAGGGGTGATAAATGACAAACTTAGAGCTAGGATGGCTGGTCTCAACTAGGTTGTAAGCGCACAAGTCTCTTTTGAGAGAAAGCTTGTAGGAAGAAAGTTCTACTTTATAAGTATCAAAGGTTGTCGAACTACAATACTGGAAGGAGCCTTATTAATATGCTCGACAGCTTGACCTTCTAGGGTCGACTCAAAGAAAGAAAAGGAAAGTTTACAAAAGTGCACAAATGGAAAATGTACAAAAGTGCATAGCCGAAAAAGGACCTATTCCTAAAATGTCTTTGACTCAAAAATGTAAACAATCTAGATCCTACCCTGCAAAATTGAAAGATGCATATATTCGAATTGAAAACTTACTTTTCTTACCTCACGGCCAAGAAATGGAAGGTGGCCGTCCTTGTGGCATGCACGCGCCTTGCTCCTAGTCTTCAACTTGAAGTAGTGTTAGGAATCTTTGGGCCCTGACCTCTCTTGCAACTAAAGCCCAAGTCTCTGAATTCCTTGCATTGTTGAGAAGCCTCCGCACTCTTCTTTGCACTTCTGGCCCACTGTCCTTAGTCGATCTTCCTCTAGGAGCTTGTGGACCCATAAGCTGAACTTGTGGAAGAGTGCTCTTGATCTGCTCCTTGTCATTGCTCCTGGTGGCACCACTGGTGTAGAGACTTCCTCTAGATGCATGTCCTGAAGCAGGTAGCTTATCTGATCTGAGTCTCCTTGTGTAGATGCTGAAATGCCCGTGTACTCGGCTGGATCGGCTATACCAGCTGGACTGTGCGAGGTGGTGGCCGGAATGCCTTCTGGACCGGCCAAGTTGATCCCGGAGTCGGCGGCATCACCAAGGGGACCGGCGGTGTCATCCACATCGCCACCAATTGTGCCGGAGGCTTGGGCCTCTCTGCCGGCAATGCTGATCGGTCTGGTCCTGTTGGTCGAGGGTCCGGCGGTACCGCTTGGGCCGGCAGACGTGCCAAATGGCCCGGCTGTCTCGGGCAAGCTCCCTGGTCGGCCAGTCTGGTCTCCTGGCCGGTCATACGACCTGATGTCCCCATCATCCCCTCCCTCTTCAGTAGGTTTTGACCTCAAAACTGGTTCATCTGCATGGAAAGGGGCTAAGTCAGTTACGTTGAACGTGTTGGACACATTAAACTCACCTGGGAGCTCGATCCGGTAGGCGTTGTTGTTGATCCTCTCCAGCACTCTGAATGGTCCATCTCCTCTTGGTGCTAGCTTGGAACTCCTTAGGTTGGGAACCTCTCCTGCCGTAGGTGTAGCCACACCCAATCGCCTGGTTGAAAGATCACCTCCTTTCTTCCCTTGTTAGCATGAGTCACGTACTTTCCGGTCCTCTTCTCCAAGTTCTCTGCTACCTTCTGGTGTAACTTCCTTATGAACTCTGCCTTGGATGCTCCGTTGAGGTTGGTCATTTCTGCTGGTGGCAGTGGCGTTTGCTCCAATGGGGTGAGAGGGTTGAAGCCGTATACTACTTCAAATGGTGTCTTCTTGGTTGCTGAGTGCATGGCTCGGTTGTAAGCGAACTCTATGAATGGCAGGCACTCCACCCAAGTCTTGAGGTTCTTCCCTAGTGTAGTCCTGAGAAGAGTTGATAGTGTCCGGTTGACAAATTCAGTTTGGCCATCGGTTTGAGGATGGAAGGTGGTAGAGAAGAGTAGCTTCTTGCCTACCTTTCTCCAAAGGGTCCTCCAGAAATGGCTGAGGAACTTGGTGTCCCTGTCTGACACGATGGTCCTTGGCACTCCATGAAGTCGTACTATCTCCCTGAAAAACAGCTCCGCTGTTTGCGTGGCATCATTGACATTGGAACACGGAATGAAGTGTACCATCTTGGAGAAACTGTCCACCACTACAAAGATTGCATCCTTGTGGTTGATCTTGGGCAGACCTAGAACGAAGTCCATTGAGATGTCCACCCATGGATGCGTAGGTATGGACAGTGGGAGATACAACCCGTGAGGGTGCACTCGGGACTTCGCCTTTTTGCAAGTGATGCACCTTGCACAATGGGCTTCTACTGACCTTTGGATGTGTGGCCAGTAGAAGTGCTCCTTGACCATTGCTAGAGTCTTGTCGACACCAAAGTAGCCCATGAGTCCTCGTCCATGAGCTTCTCGGATGATAAGCTCTCGTAATGATCCTTGTGGTATGCACAGCCTTCTTTCTCGGAACAAGAATCCCTCATGGATGTAAAATTTGCCATGACTCCCTGTGCTACACTCCTTGTAGCTCTCAGCAAAGTCAGGATCATCCTTGTATAGGTCCTTGATGTGCTCGAATCCTAGGACCTTTGCCTCCATGGTGGATATCAAGGACCTGTGAACTTACAACAAAACCTAAAAAGACAATTTTATCAGTAAAAAGATGCACTTCTTGAGATTGGCATAAAGCTCTTCTTCTCGAAGGGTTTTAAGCACCAACTCAAGATGTGTGAGGTGATCCATTAAGCACTTACTATAAACTAAAATTTTATCGAAATAAACTACAACGAACTTACTGATGTACGCCCTAAGCACTTGGTTCATAAGGCGTATGAAGGTGCTTGGGGCATTAGTCAAGCCGAATGGCATGACTGTCCACTCGTAGAGCCCTTGCTTTGTCTTGAAGGAGTCTTCCATTCATAACCTTCCTTCATCCTGACCTGGTGGTATCCACTCTTGAGGTCTATCTTGGAGAAGACCGTGGCTCCACTCAGCTCATCTAGCATGTCATCCAGCTGTGGTATTGGATGCCGGTACTTGACTGTGATGTTGTTGATTGCTTGGCAGTCCACGCAGATTCGCCAAGTCTCATCCTTCTTGGGCACTAGTAGCACTGGCACGACACATGGACTGAGGCTCTCTCGAACATATCCTTTCTCCAGGAGCTCCTTGACTTGCTTCTCAAGCTCCTTGGATTCCTCTGGACTCATCCGGTAGGCTGGCCGGTTGGGCAGGGCTGCTCCGGGCACTACGTCGATCTGGTGCTCTATGCCACGTAAGGGAGGCAAGCCTACTGGTATCTCCTCTGGGAACACATCCTGGAACTTGTTGAGGAGAGTTGCTACTTCAGGAGGTAGCTCTACCTGTTCCTGTTCTATACTCAAAATTTCTTTGAAGACCATTACTAACATTAAATCCTTCGAGGCTAAAGCTCTCCGGACATGGCTTGGTTGAATAAGAAAATTAGACTTGATAAGTCTCTTTGCCTTACTCATTTGGAGTTGTAGCTCGTGTACCTGGGCAGGTGTAAGAGGAGCCAAGCTGACCTTTCTTTTGTCATGCACTAAAGTGTAGAGATGGGTTCGGCCATCATGCCTGGTCACTTTGTCAAACTGCCATGGCCTTCCTAGCAGAAGATGGCCAGCTTGCATGGGCACCACGTCGCACACGACCTTGTCTTGGTACTTGCCCACACTGAATGGCACTGTGAGTTGCTCATGGATCTTGAGCTCCACTTTGTCATCGACCCATCTCAGTCTATATGGTCGAGAGTGCCTTGTCTTCTCTAGACCTAGCTTATCAACCATGTACGCACTAGCAACGTTAGTGCAAGAACCACCATCTATGATGAGGTTACATACCTTGCCCTTGATGGTGCAACGGCTGTGGAAGATATTTTCCCTCTGGATGGTCTTTGAGGGATCCACCATTGCACTGAGAATGCGTCTAGTGACCAGCACTTCCCCCACATCAAGGTACTCAATGTCAGCGTATTCTCCTTCAAAACCTATTTGATCTCTATGGCTTTGCCTTTCTCTACGGGCTTGGGAATGTTGCTTGGTGCCCAAGGCGTCTTAGGCTTGCTGCGGATGTCTTGGCTCTTAGGTTTGATGTGCTGCTCAGCCTGGACAGATAGGTGGAACAAGTCCTTGAAGTCATTGTAGATTTGCCTTTCCACCTTGCGGCTGATTCTTTCTTGGAGTCCATCCAAGAATTGTGCCATCAAAGCTTCCTCATCATCATTGAGTTCCAGCCTGTTCTTTAGTCTCTCAAACTCTTCATAGTACTCCTCTACTGATATGGTACCCTGCTTAGGAGTACGAAAACGTCGTTGCAAGTCTCTATGAAAGTAAGGTGGAGTAAACCTTTGTCGCATGAGATCTTTCATGTCGACCCATGAGTCTACGGGCCTCAATCTCTTCCTCCTTCGGTCAGAAACCTCACGATCCCACCAGATGAGGGCATTGTCCATGAGTTGTGCTACTGCCATGGAGACTCTCCCAGGGCCTGGTTGGTCGTAGTGATCAAAGATGTGATCCATCCTCCTCTCCCAATCAAGATAGGCTTCGGGGTCTACTTTTCCTACAAAACTAGGAGGGGTTAACTTGACATCATGATGAGTTACTCGGTTATTGGCGTGTTCATCTCCATCCTCATGATGTCTAGGAGGCATCCTTGGTCTCTAGTGTTGAACATATGGCTCGAAGCCATCTCCTTTTGCCTTTGGTTGCCGTGGAGGTCCTCTCGGCCTAGGGTGATAGTTATGAGGTGGTGCGTCCTCATCTCCATTTGGCTGGGGCTCCTCCTGTTCATGCCGTGTCCTAAGGTGTTCAGGACCCTCAGCACGGTCTTGCTAAGCTCTCATGTGCCTTATGGCCTGGAATCTCACAGGCCTCTCCACGCGCTCCAACCTCTCGCCTATTAATGCGAGTTACGTTTGGAAGGTGGTGAACATGGCCATCATGGCCTCAGTTGCATCTCTATTCTCTTCTGACATTGTGCTACAAGAAAGAAACACAAGTTTTTTTTGCTCCTAAGTGGATTAGGAGGGTTTCTTTTATAGGGGAATTCGAATTTGCAAAAAAGAAAAAGTTGAGAAAAAAGGAAAAACCTGAAAAAACAAAAGTTTAGAAAAATGGAAACTTCCTACAACTTGTGCTAGCTGTCCAATTCGAATTGTATTGGTATTTTTCCTATTTTCTTTTTCTTTTCATTTTAATTTAACTTAAAAATAATGGAAATATTATTTGAATAAAAAGGAAAATGTGAATGGCAATGCAAAAGTGAATCTAAGCCCTAGCTAGTGATACACGTAGAAGCTAGATGCACTCGGTTTGGAGTTTAGTGTTATGTTTTTTGATTTTTTCTTGAATGCGACTTAAACTAATGCAAGAACAAGAAACAAAACTAACTGAGGGATAGAAACAACCTGCTTTAGGAGCTTTATGCGCGTGGGCTGTTTGGAGAAGGTTAGGTGATGATGGGGACATCAGGTCGTATGGCCAGCCAGGAGACCAGACTGGCCGACCAGGGAGCTTGCCCGAGACAGCGGGCCATTTGGCATGTCTACCGGCCCAAGCGGTACCGCCGGACCCTCGACCAACAGGACCAGACCAATCAGCATTGCCGGCGGAGAGGCCCAAGCCTCCGGCACAACTGGTGGTGACATGGATGACACCGCCGGTCCCATTGGTGACGCCACCGACTCTGGGATCAATTTGGCCGGTCCAGAAGGCATTCCGGCCAGTACCTTGCACAGTCCAGCCGGTACAGCCGATCCAGCCGAGTACACGAGCATTTCAACTTCTACACAAGGAGACTCGGACCAGATAAGCTACCAGCTTCAGGACATGCATCTCGAGGAAGTCTCAACACCAGTGGTGCCACCAGGAGCAATAACAAGGAGCAGATCAAGAGCACTCTTCCACAAATTCAGCTTATGGGTTGACAAGCTCCTAGAGGATGATCGACAAAGGACAATGGGCCAGAAGTGCAAAGGAGAGTCCAAAGGCTTCTCAAAAATGCAAGGGACTTCAGATACTTGGGCTTTAGTGGCAAGAGTGGTCAGGGCCCAAAGATTCCTAACCCTACTCCAAGTTGAAGACTAGGAGCAAGGCGCGTGCATGCCACAAGGACGGCCACCTTCCATTTCTTGGCCGTGAGGTAAGAAAGGCAAGTTTTCAATTTGGATATTTGCCTCTTTCTGTTTTACAGTGTAGGATTTAGATTCTTAACATTTTTGAGTCAAAGACATTTTAGGAATAAGTCCTTTTTCGGTTATGCACTTTTGTACATTTTCCATTTGTGCACTTTTGTACATTTTCCATTTGTGCACTTTTGTAATCTTTCCTTTTCTTTCTTTGAGTCGACCCTAGAAGGTCAAGCTGTCGAGCATATTAAGAAGGCTCCTTCCAGCATTGTAGTTCGACAACCTTTTTGCTAATTAATAAAGATCGAATTTTCTTTCAACAAGTTATTCTCTCAAGAGACTTGTGTGCTTAGAACCTAGTTGAGACCAGCCCTCCTAGCTCTAAGTTCGTGATTTATCACGAGTTTCATCACCCCTCGTGTGGTTCACTTCACCCCTTCATCCAATAGCCATCAGAAAAACCCTATCCAGAAGCTTAAGGTCGAGTTTCTCACCTAAACTTCTCCAAACAGCCCACGTGCATCCAAGCCTTGAATCAAGGCTTGTATCATTTTGGTATCAGAGCTTAAAGCTCCTAAACCAGGTTGTTTCTATCCTTTAACTTGTTTTTTTTTCTAGTTCTTGCCTTAGTTTAAGTTTCATTCAAGAAAAGTAAAAAAAATAACATCAAACTCCAAACCGAGTGCACCTAGATTCTACGTGTATCACTAGGGTTTAGATTCACTTTTTCATTGGCATTCACGTTTTTCTTTTTGTTTAAATCATATTTCCATTATTTTTAAGTTAAATTGAAAAGAAAACAAAAAGAAAATAGCAAAAATACCAAAAAAATTCGAATTGGACAGCTAGCACAAGTTGTAGGAAGTTTTCATTTTTCTAAACTTTCCTTTTTTCAGGTTTTTCCTTTTTCTCAACTCTTTCCTTTTTGCAAATTCGAATTCCCCTATAAAAGAAAACCCTCCTAATCCACTTAGGAGCAAAATAACTTGTGTTCTTTCTTGTAGCACAATGGCAGAAGAGAATAGAGATGCAGCCGAGGCCGTGATGGCCATGTTCACCACCCTCCAAACGCAACTCGCATCAATAGGCGAGAGGTTGGAGTGCGTGGAGAGGCCTGTGAGATTCCAGGCCATAAGGCACGTGAGAGCTGAGCAAGACCGTGCTGAGGGTCTTGAGCACCTTAGGACACGGCACGAACAGGAGGAGCCCCAGCCAGATGGAGATGAGGACACACCACCTCATAACTATCACCATAGGCCGAGAGGACCTCCATGACAACCAGAGGCAGAAGGTGATGGCTTCGAGCCATATGGACACCACCAGAGACCTAGGATGCCTCCTAGACATCATGAGGATGGAGATGAACACGCCTACAACCGGGTAACTCTTCCTGATGTTAAGCTAACTCCTCCAAGTTTTGCAGGAAAAGTAGACCACGAGGCTTAACTAGATTGGGAGAAAAGAATGGATCATATCTTCGATCATTACAACCAACCAGGGCCTAGGAGAGTCTCAATGGCAGTAGCACAACTCACAGACAATGCCTTCATCTGGTGGGATCGTGAGGTATCTGACCGAAGGAGGAAAAGATTGAGGTCCGTAGACTCATGGGTCGACATGAAAGACCACATGCGACAAAGGTTTGTTCCACCCTATTTTCATAGAGATTTGCAACGACGTTTTCGTACTCTTAAGCAGGGTACCAGATCAGTAGAGGAGTACTATGAAGAGTTTGAGAGACTAAGCAACAGGCTGGAACTCAATGACGATGAGGAAGCTTTGATGGCACAATTCTTGGATGGACTCCAAGAAAGAATCAGCCGCAAGGTGGAAAGGCAAATCTACAATGACTTCAAAGACTTGTTCCACCTATCTGTCCAGGCTGAGAAGCACATCAAACGTAAGAGCCAAGACATCCGCAGCAAGCCTAAGATGCCTTGGGCACCAAGCAACATTCCTAAGCCCGTAGACAAAGGCAAAGGCATAGAGATCGAGTCAAGGTTCAAGAGCAAGCCTCCTGAGCCAACCCGTGACCAGGGAGAGCCTAGTAAGTCCTCTAACCCTCAAAGATCACGTGACATCACTTGTTTCAAGTGTAGGGGTCGTAGACACATCTCAAGGGAGTTCCCAAACAACCGGGTCATGCTGATTACGGAGGTTGGACAGTATGAGTCCCAAGATGAAGAGGACTATGAACCAGAAGGAGAATACGGTGACATTGAATACCCTGATGTGGGGGAAGTGCTGGTCACTAGATGCATTCTCAGTGCAATGGTGGATCCCTCGGAGACCATCCAGAGGGAGAACATCTTCCACAGCCATTGCACCATCAATGGCAAGGTATGTAAGCTAGGTCTAGAGAAGACAAGGCATCCTCGACCATATAGATTGATATAGCTCGATGACAAAGTGGAGCTCAAGATCCACGAGCAAGTCACTGTACCATTCAGTGTGGGCAAGTACCAAGACCAAGTCATGTGCGAACGTGGTGCCCATGCAAGCTGGCCATCTTCTGCTAGGAAGGCCATGGCAGTTTGACAAAGAGACCAGGCATGACGGCCGAACCAATCTCTACACTTTTGTGCATGACAAAAGAAAGGTCAGCTTGGCTCCTCTTACACCTGCCCAGGTACATGAGCTACAACCCCAAATGAGTAAGGAAAAGAAACTTATCAAGTCTAATTTTCTTATTCAACCAAGCCATGTCCGGAGAGCTTTAGCCTCGAAGGATATAATGTTACTAATGGTCTTCAAAGAAGTTTTGAGTGTAGAACAGGGACAGGTAGAGCTACCTCCTGAAGTAGCAACTCTCCTCAACAAATTCCAGGATGTATTTCCAGAGGAGATACCAGCAGGCTTGCCTCCTTACGTGGCATAGAACACCAGATTGATCTAGTGCCCGGAGCAGCCCTGCGCAACCGGCCAGCCTACCGGATGAGTCCAGAGGAGTCCAAGGAGCTTGTGAAGCAAGTCAAGGAGCTCCTAGAGAAAGGATATGTTCGAGAGAGCCCCAGTCCATGTGCCGTTCCAGTGCTACTAGTGCCCAAGAAAGATGGGACTTGGCGCATATGCGTGGACTGCCGAGCAATCAACAACATCACAGTCAAGTACCGCATCCAATACCACCTGGATGACATGCTAGATGAGCTGAGTGGAGCCACGGTCTTCTCCAAGATAGACCTCAAGAGTGGATACCACCAGGTCAGGATGAAGGAAGGTGATGAATGGAAGACTGCGTTCAAGACAAAGCAAGGGCTATACGAGTGGACAGTCATGCCATTCGGCTTGACTAATGCCCCAAGCACCTTCATGCGCCTTATGAACCAAGTTCTTAGGGCGCACATCAGTAAGTTTGTAGTGGTTTACTTTGATGATATATTGGTTTATAGTAAGTGCCTACGGGAACACCTCACACATCTTGAGATGGTACTTAGAACCCTTCGACAAGAAGAGCTTTATGCCAATCTCAAGAAGTGCATCTTTTGTATTGATAAACTTGTCCTTTTAGGTTTTGTTGTAAGTTCACAGGCCTACAGGTTGATGAAGAGAAGATTCGATCCATACAAGAATGGCCAACACCAAGCAACATCAGCCAAGTGAGGAGCTTCCACGGACTGGCCAGCTTTTATAGGAGATTCGTGCCCAACTTCAGCAGTATTGCCTCAACATTGACGGCAGTAGTGATGAAGAACGTGGGATTCAGCTGGGGAGAAGCTCAGGAGAAGGCATTCCAGGCCTTGAAGGACAGCCTACACATGCACCAGTGCTAGTCCTGCCCGACTTCAACAAGACGCTTTGAAGTGGAGTGTGATGCCTCTGAATAGGCATAGGAGCAGTGCTAACTCCAAGGAGGGAGACCAGTGGCATACTTCAGTGAGAAGCTAGGTGGTGCCTCACTGAACTACCCCACTTATGACAAGGAGCTTTATGCCCTTGTCCGAGCATTGAGACTTGGCAGCATTACTTGCTGTCCAAGGAGTTTGTAATCCACACTGATCACGAGACTCTCAAACACCTCAGAGGGCAAACCAATCTCAAGAGGAGACATGCCAGGTGGATGGAGTTCATAGAGACCTTCCCGTACATCATCAAGTACAAGAAGGGCAAAGATAATGTGGTAGCCGATGCACTATCAAGGAGGTTTGCCTTGATATCAACCATGGAGGCAAAGGTCCTAGGATTCGAGCACATCAAGGATCTATACAAGGATGATCCTGAACTTGCTGAGAGCTACAAGGAGTGTAGCACAGGGAGTCATGGCAAATTCTACATCCATGAGGGATTCTTGTTCCGAGAAAGAAGGTTGTGCATACCACAAGGATCACTAAGGGAGCTTATCATCCGAGAAGCTCATGGAGGAGGACTCATGGGCCACTTTGGTGTCGACAAGACTCTAGCAGTGGTCAAGGAGCACTTCTACTGGCCACACATCAAGAGGACAGTAGAAGCTCATTGTGCAAGATGCATCACTTGCAAGAAGGCAAAGTCCCGAGTGCAACCTCACGGGTTGTATCTCCCACTGCCCATACCCACACATCCATGGGTGGACATCTCAATGGACTTTTGTTCTAGGTCTGCTAAGATCAACCACAAAGATGCAATCTTTGTAGTGGTGGACAGATTCTCCAAGATGGCACACTTCATCCATGTGCCAATGTCAATGATGCCACAAAACAGCTGTTCTTCAGGAGATATACTTCATGGAGTGCCAAGGACCATCGATCAGGGACACCAAGTTCCTCAGCCATTTCTGGAGGACCCTTTGAGAAAGCTAGGCACGAAGCTACTCTTCTACCACCTGCCATCCTCAAACCGATGGCCAAACTGAAGTTGTCAACAGGACACTATCAACCCTTCTCAGGACTACACTAGGGAAGAACCTAAAGACTTGGGTGGAGTGCCTGCCATTCATAGAGTTCGCTTACAACCGAGCAGTGCACTCAGCAACCAAGAAGACACCATTTGAAGTAGTATACGGCTTCAACCCTCTCACCCCATTGGAGCAAATGCCACTACCACCAGCTGAGATGACCAACCTCAATGGAGCATCCAAGGCAGAGTTCATAAGGAGTTACACCAGAAGGTAGCAGAACTTGAAGAGGACCGAAGACGTGACTCATGCCAACAAGGAAGAAAGGAGGTGATCTTTCAACCAGGCGTGGCTACACCACGGCAGGAGAGGTTCCCAAACCTAAGGAGTTCCAAGCTAGCACCAAGAGGAGATGGACCATTCAGAGTGCTCGAGAGGATCAACAACAACGCACCGGATCGAGCCCCAGGTGAGTTTAATGTGTCCAATACGCTCAATGAACTGACTTAGCCCCTTTCCATGCAGATGAACCAGTTTTGAGGACAAACCTACTGAAGAGGGAGGGGATGATGAGGACATCAGGTCGTACGTCCAGCCAGGAGACCAGACTGGCCGACCAGGAAGCTTGCCCGAGACAGCCGGGCCATCTCGCACGTCTGCCGGCCCAAGCAGTACCGGCGGACCCTCGACCAATAGGACCAGACCGATCAGCATTGCCGGCGGAGAGGCCCAAGCTTCCGGCACACTTGGTGGCGACGTGGATGACACCGCCGGTCCCTTTGGTGATGCCGCCGACTCCGGGATTAACTTGGCTGGTCCTGAAGGCATTCCGGCCAGTACCTCGCATATTCCAGCCGGTACAGCCGATCCAGCCGAGTACACGAGCATTTCCACTTCTACACAAGGAAACTCGGACCAGATAAGCTACCAGCTTCAGGACATGCATCTAGAGGAAGTCTCCACACCAGTAGTGCCACCAGGAGCAATGACAAGGAGCAGATCAAGAGCACTCTTCCACCAATTCAGCTTATGGGTCGACACGCTCCTAGAGGATGATCGACAAAGGACAATGAACCATAAGTGCAAAGGAGAGTCCAATGGCTTCTCAACAATGCAAGGGATTTCAGAGACTTGGGCTTTAGTGGCAAGAGAGGTCAGGCCCAAAGATTCCTAACCCTACTCCAAGTTGAAGACTAGGGGCAAGGCGCGTGCATGCCACAAGGAC